>CM040634.1:28415087-29015087 GCA_022818045.1 Neotoxoptera formosana
AAGACCCATACGGCAACGTGAAAACTGATTTCATTCAATTTAAAGCCGTGTACCCACTTGCAACATTGGTGCGTAACACAACGCCGTAACGTAATATCTTTTGATGCTATCGACATTTACCGACAACTCTTGGAACGCGCGAATGTTGCAAGTGTGTACCCGGCTTAACGTAAAACCCCAAAAACAGCGATAAGAACCTGCCGTTGTAACACGAATATAAAATACGCAGAAATGTACTAAAGGGAATAAAAACCAAAGATCGTCAAATATTGTATTATTTTTATATTAATAATTATATTATCGGATTTCCCCATAATATTATGTTAATGTTATTTTTTATTTTGTAAATATCATGAAGTTGAAAAAAATAAGCCACTCAATTTGGGGGTGGTTTGAACCCCCAAAACCACCTCCTCGGCACGTCCCTGCTATCTGTTAAGTTTTTATATTTAATTATAAACTATATAATGTAGCCGGGACCACTCGCTCGTTTTAAAATATTGGTTCAAAGTTTAAATTGTATTCAGATAATATCAATTTTTCGCAGAATTCAAAAAAAAACTTAATGAACATTATTTAGCGTCAAACTTTCGATGACACTATATACTTTATCGTTATTCGTGGCGTTCTCTTAGCTCATATTTTTCAAATATCTTATTTTTCGCCAACATAATCCTAAGTCACGCTTTTCTCGGTGACGTCTAGCTATATACGTATATACGAGTATATTTACTTCCGGAACGATAATATAATATTATACCACCGCTGCTGTATGACACCGGGAAATCGTTTTAATATTTCATAATATTACATAACATATACAGCCTCGCTTTTGATTAGAAACTTTTAACTCGCAAGTCCATCAAGTCGAATCGATTCAGCACGATATTATATAGCTAGTCTTCTCGTTTGTGTATTTAAAGCGTGCCGATAGCTTCATAAATACTATAGACCTCGCAGCACTCGCGTATTATCCTACTTTTGTCGATAAATAAATCAACAGATGTCTCCTCCGGGTACGTTTAATTCGGAAACGGCTGCACATTACGGCGGGGCCGAGTTAAGGGTTGCCCTCTCCCTCGGAAAATTTTCGATTGAATACCGCGTCGTTTCGGTTACCTCTAACGCGTTTACGGTCGTAATACTCATTTCGCGAACGAGATTATAGTCACTCGTCCTCCGGCCGTATAATATTACACAGAGACTTACGGCGGACGGGCTGCGGCGAGCCCGGTAATATTACGTCTTATTGAAATGGCATTATAATATTATATTGTAATACAATAATATCGCCGCAATACGGAAACATATTATTATTGTTATTAGGTATATATTTTACGATATTATTCCGTTTGCGGCAAATATGAAAAGCAATTGAATAGAGCTTGAACGAACCGATTCACTTTCGTAAATAAAACTGCACGAGTACTGCACACTGCAGACTACCTCGTAGTCTGCGATAAACGGAAAAAAAACCGTTTTCCAGTCCACGAGTAAAGAAATATTATCAGAGATAAACGTCCGTCTCGTGTACGGGTGTGCGTTTAATAAAGTGTGGTGGATGAAAGTGAAAACCTCACCGAGCCGTTTTCGCATGCGAGCGGAATTACACACTGTATTTCGTAGTTCGTCGTTTTTATTAGAATAATATTTTACGATTATGATATTATGTGTACAGAATGTTTCACCATAAGCAGCTCACTCCAATTTTTTCATTTAAAAATCAATTTTTTTCAAATTCTGATTTTTGGTTGCCACTCGAAGACCGTGTTTTTAATTTCTTGAGAATTCTTATAGTACTTAAGGAGTGCCCTGCGGAGATTCAAACTTTTGTTTTACAAATGAGACCTTCTATTATAACTATAAATTAAAAAACTGATCATTTTTCCGAACACTTTGACGTACCTATATCAAATTTCGAACAAATAGTTTTTGAATTATTTCATTTTGTGTGCTAAGGATAATAAGGAAACTAAGGACAACGGGTTTGAAAGACATGGAGGCTATGGAAATTTGAAAATATTTGAATAGTTAATATAATTCATCTACCTATCAATATTTATAATTTATAAAAATGGTCTGAGTAAAATATAAGTACTAGATTCAATATTACTTTTATTATTTTATTATTTTGTAATACAATTTTTAAGGACTATAATATTATCCATAGTATAATATAAACGTCTGAAAAACTACTTATTCAAATTTTAAATTAAATACATCGACAATTATTTCCAAACGACTTGAAACCCTAAACAATTTATAGTAGAAAATGGGGTTCTCATTTGAAAAACAGAAGTTGGGTTAGGTTAGGTTACCTAACTAACTCCACAGGTAGTGCAAAAGATCTCGAGAATCTGAAAATATGGTCTTAGAGAGGTATATTCGAATTCTCCAAAAATCAGAATTCGAATAAATTTGTTACTGAACGTAAAATGCAGATGAGCATCATGCTGGCGATTCGCCCTGCAGTTTATTATTTACGTAATAATATTGTTCGAATTAATTCAAACGAATTCAAAACTTCAACCGTGATCTGCCGTGTCCTGACAATAATGTTTTGTTCGCGGTCGTGTCACAATAATTCCGGATAACGCACTGTACATTCGTGAAAATATACTATATTATATACGTATCATAGCTTTTCCTACCTAACGCCATTTTGAGTTTCGAGCACAAACAAAGGACACTATTTTCCGCTTTCGGACTTCTCTCGAGAGTGCTCCGGGGTCATTATTTTCGATCGCGGATAAACCGATGGCATGAGGACGAGAAAAGAAAACCCTGCTGTGGTCATCATTATTGTGCGATTTTCGTTTCGTCTGACCTAGCTGATGATTTCCCTCGCTCAGATGACCCGTAATAATATATACGCGCGACAAAGGCTCGCCGAAAATGCTTTTTGGTCTGTCACAGTTGATATATTTTATATCTTTATAACGTATTATTATTATAATGGTATCGTTATATACACGTGGAGTGAGCTGTGGCGGCCCTCTTCCGGGCGGTTAACGAAGAAAAATGACGAAACACCACGCCAAAGTGACGAGTCTCTGTGAAAATCGACAAATACGGTTAATTTTGCCGAGAATAAACAGCAGCCACGAGGAGGGTTCCTCCGGCAACGTTTATTCGGATCCAGACGTTCTAAAAATACGTAACAAGTGGTTCCTAAACGTCATTATCGATATGCGATACGTACTCTTCCACGCAATGCATCATAGGCGTCTATTTGGCCCTCGATTTTCCGAAACAAAAGCCTAGGCAGGCTAACGGACTCGCAATGAACATATTATTATAGTTGTATTCTACGAGAAGAATTTCCTGCTTTTTGTCGTTAAAACATTTTCAAAACTGGCACCCCACCGTGAAATGCGACCTCATATATAGCTTTTAGTAACGCTGCCGATAAAAACGAAGGCGCATTTGACTGACCTCAACTATTGTATTGAGCTTGACTCAGGGCTTGCATTTGAAGAAACAAAATCATCAGTCTAAAGTCTAAACGTTTTACAATTTTTCCGTTTATCATTATATTTGAAAATATTAAAACGTTTTTAAACACATTTCGTGTTTACCTTTTTATCGTTAAAAATTATATCTAATGCCGGGAATTGCCCAGGTACGAAATATTATAATACATTTTTGGATTTGATTGATAGGTATAATAAAAAATAAACATAGACTAGATATTTCTACGAAACCAATATTATGAATTTTATGTAAATCAATTTTAAATGATTTTATTTCGCGTTATATTCTAAAATATATTTTTTATTTTGTGTTATGTTAAAAAATTGTCATTGTTTTTGTCATATATAACGTCATCATCATATCGTTATTATGATGTTTACAACCTCCTGCCTTAACTGTAATATTATAAAAAAGAAATTCGAAACGTCTACATTATTTTATCCGGTAAACGTATATATCATAGTCGAGTATCTTTGTCACCGACCCATAAACCAAACACTATGTGGTTGAAAAAAAACAAATATTATATTTTTTAAATTACCGAAACTCATATTCATGAAACCAACTTATTTTCCGGGTATTATTGATTTTCAAAAACTGAATGCCTGTTAAGTGTTTATAAAACCGTTTAAATTGCCAAAGCTTGTAGTAAAACGGAGATATCCGCCCAGCCCAAAATAATTGCAGTTATGTCAATCGTCTATGGCGGGTCAATCTTAAAAAACGATGGTAACGATAAGCAAAGAAGAAATAATTAATGTTATTTTCAAAATAATTAAATTATATATTAAATATTAAACGGGGAAAAAAAAACGTTTTCAAAATATACTCGCGATTCTGGAGGAGAAAACGACTGTTTTTGTAATAAAAAAATAATCACCTCATTGCATCCATTTCGAACAATAGATTATATTATTTTTCATACGAAAGCTCGCAGTTTCGAAATATAAAAAATATAAGACCACACTGCTATTTCGACGAAGACGACGGTCCATTTTGCGTTAAACCTCGTCCTCGAGCGAGTGTGTGTGGTGACCTGCGCGTCTTTCCGTTACATATTATTAATATTATTATCAATAAAGGCGAAAACGCGATCGACGACCATAATATAATATCATATAAAACAATCATCGCCTCGGGTATAATACGACTCGCGTACCGGTAGCGCAGGACGAGTGTGCGTGCGTTTTACGGTCTTATCGCCGCGACTTTGAAGACTACGACCACTACCTATACGAGTGTTTTTCGAAAATCCATAATATCGGACTCACGACGACCGTTGTTATTACTATTATTTTCCCTCGGAATAAAAATAGAACAGCCAACATGATATTATAATATGACGTCGTGAAATAAAATACAATAATAATAATAATAATAATATACTATTATATATAGCTTCGAACGCATGTCGCCGCCGCCGCTGACGTAATGGACCCATTGTTTCGGGTTCGTCGGGTGCCCGCGCTTTTATTATTAATTCGTCCTCGCCCCGGCTAATTGCATTATTATTAGGTACCTAAATAATAATAATAATAATATTATTATACCTTTGCGGTGTCCCGCCGAGTTGTCCGTCGCCGTCGCTGGCCTTCATTAGCCGCGGCGGCGCGCGGGTCCCTCTACGCGGCGGGCAATATTTTAATAAAATATCACGCGAAACGTATATATTTTATAAAATACGCATTATACGAATAACGTATAGGTAATTGTTAGATTGTAGAATAATATAATAATATTATAAACGTATAACGAAAGCGACTGCCGCGACGGGCTCGGAAAGCCGCGAAAACGGACTAAACGTCTCGTCGATTATAATAATAATAATATTACGACACGAGTATTATACGGCGGTGTGTAGTCGTCCCAGCGGTCAAATCGATACGACGGCTGTTTTGCTTCGGAACACGCGATTTTAGCTATCGTTATTATTGTTTTAAAATCGCTGTTAGGATTAAAATGTAAATCAAAAACGTATTATCTTTCACCGACGGTTGGTTTATTATAATATCTTTTGAATTAATTAAAAAAAATTCGTTATTTTATACTATTTTTAATTCAATACAAACGGTATTTATGAAAAATTATTCGATATTAGCAAAATAAAATTTCTTAGAGTCCCTGGCATATATTAAACAAATGTATACCTATTCTATTTTTATCTGAATTCTTAAATAATATTATCAAATGCTATAAAATCCGTACAAGATTATTATAACAGTTAAACTATTTGTGAAATCCCACTCTGAGAGAGTACTAAATTCCCGATTTTGAAACGCATATTTAGTAGGTATTTAATTAACCGAAATACCATAAAATACGAACAATTTACAAATAATTTGGCGACTTGAATATTATCATGTCTATGTATAGAAACTGTTTGATGGATTAAATACAATGATATTCTACCAATTCTTTTTAATATTGGTGTCTAGTATAAATCCACAATAGTTACCAGGTATTAATTACCTGGTCATATTTCCCTATAATTAATTACAAATAAAATCCGATTGATTTGTTACCTTCGTAACCTATAACTCAATATCGACAATCGTAACTATGTACAACTGCAGGTAGCTAACTGAAAACGGAGACATGATATGTTCTATACATATAATTATGTTTAGAAACCTAAGACGAGAGTGATCCGGAGGAGCGTATTATTAGTTTAGAATCAAACAAACATCGAAATGCGACTTTTAAAATATGTATATTATAATAATAATTTGTCGGCGGAAAGTCCAACCGAGGTAACCCTTAAAAACGAAATTTTTCAGGGGACTCTGAAAAAGTTATGACTTTGTTCCAAATTAATATTTTTGTGTTAATTTTACTTATTTTGAAACTCTATAACTTGTAATTCTATGTATGAATATTGAATTAAAAGATTGCACATTTTATTCATAATATTTTAATTACTCGCCAGAGTAGAGGTTTGTAAATGGGTTACGTTAAGTAACCGTGGCCTATTATAAAAAATCTTTGTCGGTTACATTAACTGAGGATTTAGGGATATCTGTGGGTTACACTATACCGGAAAAATAATGAATAATATCATCCAAATAACTTAACCATCAATGATTTCGTGGCTAACGTTAGTTGGCAATATTTTGCGTACGTAATTTTATTCGAAGGAAATATAAATATTCAGCTTTGTACCCCTAAACATTCATTTGTGGGTTACACTGCTTGGCCGGAATGTGTCAAGAATAATTATTATTATAATTCAATTATAACCCTACTTTTGAAAAAAAAAATGAGTATTAAAATATATTTTATTATTAGTTGATAACTTTTTGCTGACTATAATAATATTATGATGAATATTTCGAGTCGTTTAAAAAAATATTTTTTATTCTTTCAAAATACAAAATATAGAGCACGTATTGTGACCTGACGTGTCGTTCGAAAAATCACCTCTTATCGTACGTTTTCTCTGGCGATTTATTGGGTATTTTTTATCGCTCGAACGCTTGTGAACGTGCAATTAAGTCGACAATATATTATAGTATCGTAAACACATATTATTTTATAATATATTATTACCGTCACACGGTTTCTTCTGAATTATTACTTTTATATTGCGAATCGTCCAACAATTTCCAAAGATTATAACAGACCTGTGCTCCCCGCATCGTCCGTATACCTATTATAATATGTTCGTCACGCAAAAACTTATTATTTATTTATTTATTCTTATCCAGGTACTTATAAACATTGTGTACGCAGAGACGGTAAAGAAATACCTACGCGACTGAGAACATAAAGTAAAATAATAATATTCAAACTTCTCCAAATGTAAATTTTACGCACCGTAAATCAACTAAACCCGTTTATAGTTGTTGTTATTTGCGAGGAAATCTCGTAATGAGTTTTTAACATATATCATATACGTACATATAATGGTTTAAATAGTTTTGTAGCTATTTTTTTTTATTAGTTTACAAACATTATAAACTAAATTCGTCATAACAAATTGTTTTTTATTTTGTATTTTGTAGTATGTGAACCGTTGAAAAACACAATCATAAATAATAAAGTATTAAATTGGAGGATATTTCCCGTACGTCGTAACACGTCTCTCGAAAAATAAAATGGACGTACAATATATTATCTTAGTAATATTAATAATATAAATTCGAAGAGAAACATTATTGTTTGTTGAACGGGGATTTTTTTTTTGAAAAATATAAGGACTTAGAAATTATTATTCTCTGACGAAAAGCCATAAAAATATATAAAGTTGTATACACGAGTTAAGATTTGTATCGGAATGATTGTTCATTATATTTTTTAGCGTATTTTTTGTGTTTTTTCATTATTTTATTATGTTTCAGCGTCGTTCGACGTCAGTGTTTTAATTCGTTTATATGACGTGATAATATTATATTTTTTATTTAATTTACATTTTAATTATTTGCTCGTGTTTTGTATTTACTCGATTAAGCTATAACAACAAACTACGGTCAGTCTATTTTAAACGGAAACAACGGTATTAACCTATTCCATAAAAAAAATATGCGAAGAACACTTTCAGTGAACACTTATGATTAGTTCCGAGCCATTGTTTATTTTCGGTAGATCGCGTAAATTTATTAGTTCATAATAATAATTGTATAACGTTGTCAGTGAAAAAAAAAATATTAAAAAATGGTTGTAGAAATTATTTAGAAATAAATTGAAGTATAAAGTTTTTTAATCTTTGTCTCTGACTTTCAAAAAATAAAACTTATGCATAATTAAATATGTAAACCTTATATTATTCTACTTTAATAGCTTTATTATTATGTCATGCCTATTCTAAATAATAAATATGTTTTATCGAACCGTTCGTTTATAGTTCAGCCCAGACGTAAACACATCATATATTTTATTTATAGTAACGGCGTGTAACACTATTGAAATAATATGTTTAATCAATAATAGATTTTCCTTACTCTAACAATTAAAACGTTTGAAATTTTAGACTTTTTATCAATATTATTTTATACCACATTATCTCGACGCTGTGTACGGTATAAACCAGCTATGCATAGGTAATGCATGTTATATTATTTAGGTTAGGTTATTATAATATTATTAATAGTTGCTCGAAATGAGAAAATTTAAATTTGTTTTGCGCGCTCATAAACTTGTCATTCGGAATATCTATTTTACATATTAATATAATTTATGTATAATATTCTTAATGTAATAGGAAATTAAATCGTTTATTTAGTTACTATACGTAATAGGTATGCGGTGCCGGAAAAATGGACTCACGACAGTGGTGTAGCTAAATTGCCTATTCAGAACGCCGTGTTACCATAGTATTTTTATTTTGTTAATATTATTATTATTATTATCGAGCCACGTAAAAAGCACTACTCGAAATATGAAATACGAATAATACGATTCTTTTTACGTATCGAACGGTGACACAAACGTTGGTGTAGAAAAATAGAAAATTCGCGTTCAGAACGTGTTTAATAATGCGCGTTTCTTCGTCATACGAAATGTTACGATATTTCGTATCGCATAATATTGTTATTATAATATTTACCTATTACAGTGATTTTATGTGTATATTTTTTTTTATACGTACAAAATAATATATTCACAGACTTTATTAAAATATTTTCACTGTTTTTCTTCCTTTTGTGCCAATGTGTTTCATTTGTTGTACGCTTGCATAGTACACACGTCATGACTATAATAATATTATTATTATACAAAAGCTAATAACACGGAACAATTGTCCATAGAAATGTGACGTTCTTGTTTCAGTAAAAACGTCTGTTGCCACTAATCGTCTTATATGGGTACCTACCAGAAAGAAGTTTTATTTTTCAAAATTAGTTTGAATCTATTTATTTTGTCTAGTTGATATTATAATATTACGTGTCATGTAAAAATAAGGTTCACAATAATATTTAGACGATGGTAACAATGGACTTTTATAAAAAACCACGAAATACCATGCATAGTATTATCAACAAATATGCAGTCACGTTTTGTTTGAATATTAATTTTACAAAGTTTGAATTTAATCTTAACAAAATGCTTTTACAGTGAACAAAAAAACATTATATAATGTTGAAATCCAGTTCAAATAAATCGAACATTTTATTTGACATACGTCTAATTGTATAAAAATCGTACGATATAATTTTTGTGTAATGCTAGATAACTAAGTTATTATTATAATATTAATTGGAATGAAAAAATTCAATTTTATAATGGACCAGAAACAAAAACAACATTTTTGTAAACTGATTATAATTTATATATTTTACTCTACGTAAAACATTATGAAGTTATATTTTGAAGTAATACTATAAATATGTAATTTATTATTTTATACACAAGTCGAACGGCATTATGATATTATTATAATTTAGATTTGTGATACAATATTTATAATAACATCCTCACCCGGATCATTGATAACGGTATATAATATTGTATTCTTTTGTTATTGGAAGAAAAAACTTTCCCAATACAAAGTCTCATAGGCAAACAAAAAATACACATCATAGAGAAATTATTTGTTGAATAGAATTATTGAATAAAATCGGTTCCGATTCAGTTTGGTTCGCACAAAACGTTTCATCAAAAGGAAGCGTAATATTATATTATAATAAAAATATAAAATGGTAACTTAAATATCAAATTTAAACACAGACGAGGGGCCATAACGACGTAACGATAATTATACAGCTCTGTATGAAACATATTATAATAATACGTTGGATTTGTTCTGCAGAGAATCCTTTAATTATTGATATAGTGGCACTTTTAGATGAATTTTACTTTGTTTACACGTTGTACGCAGTTAAGTATAGTAATTTATTTAATGGCGAGTATGGTGCTCGAACGTAATACGCGGCTTAATGGCAGTGTTCACACACACACACACACACACACACACACACACGACTTCTATCGTCGTCTAAAATTAATTACTATATCAGCACTTGATTTATTCCGTACACATTATGCACCATAGTCGCGTGCGGAATTCGTTGTGCGGCCATTAAAATATAAGAGTATTTTCCGGCAGTATAGTATTATTCGTTGTCGTACGTTCCGCGTGGGTATTCGGTGCAAAACAAAACAGCAGCTAAAAATCTAAATCGTATACGGTCGAATGGAAAGAAAAAAAATCGTTCGACTATCGAATCAGCGCAAAATCAATGTGAAAATAATCGACGATGATTTTTCGCAAGCTTTCGAAGCGCTCTTAACGCGAATTCGAAATCGTATTATTTCGAGTTTTGATCGTGGAAATCGCATAACCCGTTTATCCGTTGTGTCCGGTGGAGTCCTACCAGTTTCGATTTATATTGATTTCAGTGCTAGTATAATATAGTTAATTGTGTCGAATAATTATAATAATAATTGTCCAAGTCACTTTATTCTTATAGTCTACACAATATAGTCTTCCGCAAGAATTACGCGTTGTTTTTAATTTCACCTTTTTGCAGCTCTCGAAACTTGAACGATAATAATATTTTATTATGTGACCGACGATGATGGGTTAGAAAGATAGAAAAACTTGAATTCGTATAATTACAATCATAATATTCTGTATTAGATGTGGAAAATAAAATTTATAAAACAGCGTCATGGCGAAGCACGAAATAAATCGATATTTATGTTTTATTTTTTACCCGTACAACAGTCTACTCGAGCATTGTTTTTCTTAAGTTATTTTAAATTCTCAACAAATATAGTAAAAAAGCTTTTGGTATTACAGTAATAGCTTGTGCTGTGTTTGTACGTTTTTTTCTTTCTGGGAACACGTTTTTGAGTAGGTTTAATGTTTCAAACAACCTTATATCCCTATGCAATCGATTTTGGATATTATTTCTACTTTAATATTACATTTCTTTTCTGGTATTGCCTCGGCGCCCGATAACCGCCGTCTTGTCGATGTCGACTCGGCTGAAAACTCTGTAATGTATTTCATAACAAATTACATTTTAACTGTTTTAATAAAATCGCATTGATTTTTGTGCCACGTTTATCATTTATACACATAACATTGTCTGTTATTCTCATTCGGTATAAACTACAATAATACGTAGCTTAGGCATATTCAAACTTAAATTTCATTTGAGGATACAAAATTTTTTTTTATATGTTAAAAATTGTTATAAAAACTAGTACGCTAAAATGTCTCAAAAGGATCTTGATATACGATCATAAAATCACGTTTAATGACTTTAATAAAAAAAAAATCTTTATTATGATGCAGTTTACCTTCAGTCGAGTGTGTACAGGGTACAGAGTGTAACAAAAATATCTGATGACCTAAAATGAAAAATCAATACAAGCTAAACGTACGAAAATTATATGAAAAGTAAATAATTTAAGATTTAATCAGGTCTGAAAAAAAAATTAATATATTAAAAATTTGTAAATAATAAACTGCGTGAGTTAAATAAACGTTTTTATCATTATTTTTTCCTAAACAATTTTCGGTTACATTGAATTTTCCAAAGTAAATTTAATAAATGAAACTAAATTTTTATTTTCTATATTAAAAAAAAAAAGTTTAAAAAATATATACTCAGCTACACAAGTAACCCAAGCGTCTGTAAATTATATATAAAAAAAAAAACCAAAACATATTGATTATAGGTACCATAAAAGTTATTTCATTTGTGTCATCAAGTATTTCTGTTACACCCTATATATATATATATACCTATTTAGAGGTATCTCAACATTAAAAGCAAAATGTCATGTACTTGTCGTTTCAAAGATGCAAAAGTTATAATAGCTGCCTCCGTCGATTTCCCATCGCAAACATTTCAATCACTGTGCTTTCATTATTTTTTTTTTATATATAAAACGTTTTCTTCTCTTTAAAAGTTGTACGCGAATATTGATGTTCTACTTTGAACCCAAAACCCGAGTAACTATAATACCTCCCACACAGTAATACTCTGATATTATTGGATACATTTTTGTGCAGCGGATTGTCGGCCATTTATTTCGCAGTCGTGTACTCCTCTCGAATCATTATCATATAAGCTCGATGAAAATCATATTAGGTATACTTGATTAATATCTCGAAACACGATTTAAACGTACGTAATTTCAAAATCCAATAAAGTTCCATATATTTTGCAATATAGGTGCCTAACCTTTTATACTGCAGGTATGTGCTTTGCGTCTTACGTAAATATAATAAATAATAATAATGCCTGTAGACAGTCTAATTTAGGTATTATAGTAATATTTGAAAACGTTAAAAATGTAATTTCTTACATCAAGACAAATTATTTAATCATATTATATTCGTTTATATTATTATTGTAGACTATCATCAAAAAGTCAAATAAAAGATTTAAAAATCGCAATTAATATCGGGATATTTAGAAAATTATTGATACATTATACATACCGAGTGATTTGTTTTAAAATGTCTTCAATGAGGCTAATAATCAGGATTTTCCGTTATTTATTTTATAATCAAAAAAACAATATTCTGATTTCCGTATGCTTAACGTTTCATTTAATAATTTATGGTTATTTAATATTTTATGAAGCATCGAAAATTATTTAAAAGTTCTTGTATTTGTATAGTATAATATAATATAATATTTTATTTGTCTATTTGTCATACATAATACATACATTTGTACAACAATATTTATCAACATTTTAATTAGAATATCATTGGACCTTTAATCAAAAATAATAGAAATAAAAACCGCTAACTCCATTTCTTCAAA
Organism: Neotoxoptera formosana; assembly: GCA_022818045.1. Classification (NCBI taxonomy): domain Eukaryota; kingdom Metazoa; phylum Arthropoda; class Insecta; order Hemiptera; family Aphididae; genus Neotoxoptera; species Neotoxoptera formosana. Next base: position 28,428,287 of record CM040634.1, read on the forward strand.
TTATATATGATTTAATTACTGTTGTTGTTTCATTAAGTTTTAGAGCAGTATTTTTTTTTTTTTGTTCTATAAAAACGTCAATTAAAAACACTTTCTTTTAATTCGTTTTGTCAAGTCGGTTTATAATAATTTCCACACTATACAAGTGTTTTGATTTTATAATTATAAAACATACGTGGATTTTTTTTAATTATAAAACAATATTTAGAGATTGACGTTATAAAATGGTTGAACACAAAATAATATGTCGAACGTAGCGCAAAGCAATTATTATTTTTAACAAATTACGTGCTAAGTCTTAATTAAAAAATATTTGAGCGTGTGCACAACAATTATTATAAAAGGTTAGGTTAGGTTCCTATATATAAAGGAAAGTCGACTTACCAGGGATCAACGCAGAGCCGAATCTATTTGAGCTATCGACTTGAAATTTCGAGGATAGATTTTTATAATAATTTCATCGGGCACTAAGAAAGGATTTTTCAAAATTTTGATTTTAAAGGGTTGAAATCGGTAAAATTAATTTTTTACATGTCATTTGTATATCTATATTGATATAATAATAACAATAGCACCCGACTGATAACAGGAAATAAGGTACGGCACGGCGGTCCGAGGGTTTCCATCTACCTGGACCTTTTTCGTGTGTGTGTTGTATTTATCGGCGTGTAGATATAAATTGTTCCGAGGCTATATTTATGAGTTGTATAGAAAATAGGTTCGGTTTATTGGTAAAGTACACTATATAGAGATTGCATTAAATGACGTGGCTAATCTTAGTTTTGTTATCTTACTATTATATAAATTTGTTTGTTTGGTCGCAAAAATCTTAAAAAGTAAACAACGGATTTTAGTTCGGTTTTCACTATTAAATAGGTCTAGACTCGGGGAAGGTTTTAGTGTGGAATAATTAATTGGGTGCCGAAAAAAATAACAATAATGCAAAAAAAAATTAACGCTTTATGTCGTATTCAGTGGTATCGGGTTCGAACTATAAACGCGTTAAAACACTTTTTACCCGACATCCGTCATTTGCTTCGTACTAATAGCTTACAACAGGGGTCGGCAATTAATTTATATGGCGGTCCAGATATTTAAAAAAAAAAAATTTCGAGGGCCAAAAAAATCTTAAACTTAATTTTATCATTAATGTATTTATTTTTTAAGCCGTGACTGCGGCACGTTCAACAACAACACAGATAATCCGTTAAATCATAAACCGTTATTATTGTCTCAGCGCCCAATGAAATCGATTTCAATATTATTTAATTTTTGTTATGAAGGGAGGGGGAGTGATACATAGAATATATAGGAAAATTAAAAAATTTTTTGGCGGTCCAGTTATTTCCCTTCCGCCGGCCGGATATGGCCCGCGGGCCGCCTATTTCCGACCCCTGGCTTACAATATACTCGCACTTTCCGTCGTTGTATCAAAGATGTCTATTGTTGAAAATGTGTCTATAAAAGCAGGGGGGATACCGGAACGGTCACGGCACATATAGGACAGCTATATATATAAAAGATGAATAAATTGTAGGTGATACTAAGTTCACTGGGTCAAATTTACCTATGAAAAGTATAACAATAGCAAATCGTTGCCGGTTCAGCTATAAATTTATAAAAAAAAACAAATCTTTTGCATGGGTCTTACGCACTTCATGGGGTCCGGAATCCACCTGATAATTTACTGCTCACATATTTCCGAGATCCAATTCAGTGGATTACCTTGGTGGTTTGGATGCATGTAAATCACTTGAGGTTAATCTTAACTTAATATTTGCCACAGGCAACGCTGGGTGGGGCAGAATGAGATGGATCAGACTTTTCTCGATAAAACGAATAAAAATACATAATGACCCAAAATAAATTGAATATTGTTGTAACGATAATACGATATTACTTAGTATATTTTAACCATTATATTATAAAATAAAATATATTATTCATATAGACTTGGCATTATTAATTTTTTTAATGGCAACGAAGTGCACGGGATCAGGTAGTATATTATATTTCGAACTTGTTAAATAGGTATGCGTATCCTATTATGATATTATGATGTGTTACCTGTTTATCAAATATTTAACGTGTTTGACGTGCGTCGATGTGTCGACTAATGATTTTGCCATTACCTCTAATGGAAACATTTCGTTTTAATAATTGAAAAGTTCAAACCATGCATTTCGTTTATTAATCGAATTCTTTTGTATATTAATATAACAATAATATGTATTACTACTACAATATGTACATTTTTCGAGCACCGATCGGGAAAAACATTCTTCAAATGTTTCTCATTTTAAAACGTACATTTTTATTCGCATTATTATTCCGTTTTTAAAATCATAATATAACGTACGAGAGTGCGCATCGTTAGCCTATCATACGAAAACATATTTTGCATGTACTTAAAATACATCGTTTTTTCTACATTTTTTTTTTTTTTTTAGTATTAAGATACCTGCAAATCATAATATTATACAATAATATTGTAGACTTGCCAGCACTGCAGTCTCGTGAATTAAACTTTTTAATATAACACCCATTTCTCCGGGATTTTATTCCGTCGCTATTATTAGCCGTCGGATTCCCGAAGGGCGACTACGACACACGACCTCAGGTCGCTGGCAAACTTTCACCGAACCAGTCCAATATTGTCGGCGGTCATAAACTTTGACATTAACGAGATTATAATGTGCGACATTACATTTACTGGTCGAGGACTCCACCGGCCCGCGGCGTGTCGCAGTCTCTCCGCGTGTACGACCGTTGGTGGTTTGTTTGTTTTGTTCTTTCGGGAGCGTCCCACAAGGCATTCGTCGAACAACTTTTCGACTCGTCGTTCGCCGAATAACCACCCACACGTCGTGTTCTCCGGCGTATAACGAAAACAAACTCGGCTGTTGTTTATTATGCATACACCGCACAAGACGATAATATTATTATATTATACAGCGAAGCACCTCGAAAAACTTCCAAAACAAAAGGTCACTCACGTTTTTGTGTTTCTTCGCGCGTTCCGTTTGCATATTATTATTATTATATTCGCAAACACACTCGCTGCGTTTTGAGTGTGTCGAAAAAAATTGACTTTCATACACTATTATAAATTAAAATTATAGATTAGATATTTTGCTCTGCGCGCAGTAATCGAGTTACCACCGCGGACCACGATAACCACGACGCATACCGCGGTATACCACCATAACGTTATACGGTCGAGGGCAGTTATCCGACAAAAAATTATGACGACCAATTTTTACTTCGACATTCAGGGTTACCAACTTTTACTAACTGCTTTCCAAATTGATAATTAATAATGAATCTTTATTAAACAGTTACTTTTAACGAACGAGTTACTGACCAACACTGCAAATTAATAAGTATTAACCGTGAAAAGTCTATGCTATTGACTTTTGCACAATTTCATAACATGAATAATATATAATATTTTAGATTAATTAGAAAAAATATTTTAGTTAATTATATTTCTATATTTAATAATTGTTTGATTTCTTAATACAAATATGCACTGTTCTTATATATTAGTTCAATCATAGTCCAACAAGTTGTACAGTAGTATCTTTGGTACCAAATTTCCCAAATATCAATTTTAAAAAAATCATGTTGGTATCGGAGAAGAATTTGAGGTTACGTAATGTTATCAATTTATGTTTGTCGAACACTAAGGTCGAAGAACGAGCCGCTTATCATCGTTCTGCGATTATACCACAGATTTATAAACAATTCTAGACAGCCGATTTCAGTATTTTTATAGTTGCCAATAAAATAGCCACTTTCCTTATAATAATATAAGAAGTGAATACTTATGTTGTATAGTATTGATAAGGAACGATGTTATGCCAGTTGTTGTTTATACAGTATATATGTCATTGCGTGATCTTAGATCGTGTACTATGATCTGAGCATGTGATAGTAAAAATAGTGTCTTATCATTTATCATATCAGTAAAATAATTTGTAAACAGCCACCTGCTCTTAGACAACGATTGGCGGCCGTTTTATTGGAGGCATTCTTAATTTATGATATATTATTATAATGGCAGTCGGCTATCCAACATTATGCTGTATATAATATCCATGTGGGTTATACGTATACGTATACCCAATAAATTATTTAAATATGCATTCATATGGATATAGTATCTGTAGTTTGGGGTGCGAAGTCGTCCTCGATATTAACAATACAGTTACCCACGTCCGAACATATTAGATTGACTTCTGGTGCACTTTGGAGAGCCATTTAATTCGAGACAGTCTACTAGTGCAATAATAATGATATTATGGCGTCATGAAATGTTTTGACGTTTCGTACATCTACCGTGATATGTACAACGTATTATATTGTATCATACATGACATATAATATATATATGTTCTCAAAACGAACCCATCGTATATGTATATAATGTATGCATATGCAGGACGATCCATTTAAGTGTCTACATTCATTATTTCGTAAAGTTTCGACTTTTTTGAAAATATTTTTTTTACATGATTTGATGTCATTATATTTTTACTATTTTTTTTACCACTTATTTTAAGTTTTTACTTTTTTGAACATTACCGAACATTTTTTTATTTCATATTCTGAAGCAGTATATTATTTGGAGTATTTCAATCTATAAAGACCAAATTCCGAACTAGTTTAGTTCAATTATCATCAACATTTAAAGTTTAAATGATCAGAGTAGAGTAGTACGATGGGTACCCGCAAAATGTTGTCGTCTAATCCGCCGATCTAAACTTTAAATACTTATAACTAATAAACTACTTGTCTAGTGTTTGATTTTTATGAATTTAATACTCCGAATCATATTCTGCTTCGAAAGATGAAATCAAAAAAAAAATGTATGGTGTCGTTCAAAAAAGTAAAAACGTTGACAAACAATAACGAAAAAAAAAAATTTTTTTTCAGAAATGTCATTTTAAAATGGCATAAAATTATGTAAAAAAAAGTCGAAACTTTTCGAAATAATGAATGACACTTAATGGATAACCTGGTAAATATATACAACATTAAATAACCAAACATCGACGGTTCAAACGGGAATGTAAAATATAAGTATTGGCAATCATGTAGTGCAATAGTATATACAAAGTGATTCGCCGAGCATGTTCACCCCAGTTTTATCGTACCACATTATGCTTTCATTACCATTTTGACTTTTGGAATTTTCACGTATACTCGAAAACCATTTTTTCAAATAGGAACAATTTCTCTTATTTTTCACTGTAAACCGTCAAGCCAGCGATGACTTATTCAAAAACGTTGATGCATTCAAATCGATTTTCTGACAGGATCAAAAGGTTTCTAAGGTATCAAACCATAGCGACGAACTCGCGATTATCGCTTTAGAAGACGCAATATTGCAGCCTATAGTAAAAATATAAAATATATTTCGGTTTGAGTGTATTATAGGTATACCTGATAAATATAATATACAGTGGAAATCGTTTATAACGACATCGGTTGTTTAATTTAGTACGTCGTCGGTACGACTGATAAAGCGACTAAAACGTGTCCAAATATTTAAATGTTTAAATTTTTTATGGTTATATTATGCAGCGATTACGGTAAATTATTTACGAAACTGATTTAACGACTGCGTGGCCGCGCCATAACTCGATCGATATTATATATTATTGTTTCGTAATCGCGTAGTATAACGTCTTTAATTTATTAGTAATCCGATAGGTACCTATATAGTAATTATTGTATCATGTGGGTAATAAAAATAATTAGTTTAATGCAGAGTAGAACGTCACGTATCGCTCGTTATTATTTTTTATCATTATTTATCGCCTAATATTATTCATCGCGAACGCACACGTCATATAACTTTCGGTTAAAACAAATGGCGTCGGTTTACGATATGTTTTCAAAAGTACAGTGTTACTTTCGTTACGTCCCACGCCGTCTGTATAACGACGAACTTTCCTGGTCCCCCGAAAGTCGTTATAACCGATTTCCACTGTATTATTATATATGTACATATCGTAATAATAATATGTCGGCAACACGATTGTGTGGACTCGCACGACTATAATATTATTATATTCAAATATTAGAAGTTCTATTGAAAACCGGAGTGCGTGTATGTATATATAGTGTGTGGCACATATAATAATAACAACAACAATATTGGCCGAGGAAGTCGTGATATTACCATCCAGTCGGTACAATATAATATTGATGATGATCACGACGACGACGACGATGACGATGACGATGACGATGACGATGACGATGATGATGATAATAATAATATAGTGGCGATGTGAATTCGCTTTTAGCGAAATTGATCGGAAAACTCAATCTGCAGTCGACGAGGGCGGACGCCGACCCTTCGCCGGACCCTTTGGACCGACCGCGCGCGGCACACACTCGCACAAACCCACACACCCATACCTCCACACGCGCTCGGGCGGCGAAACGTTCGTGTGCTCGCGTGGTGTATACGCGGGATTCCTCCGCCAGATCCGCGGGCATAATACACGTCCAGCACGGGGCGGATAGGCCATATAATATATAATACGCCTACCTATAGACCGTATACCGCGGTATAATACGGTCGTCGCGCGTATAATATGTATACAGTCTAAGCCGAGATTCTCGTCCGCGGTCTCTCTCGGACCTCCTCCTCCTCCTGCTCCACCTTCTCCTCTTACTCCTCCACCTCGTAAACGTTGAAATTAATTCGCGGATTAATTATACCCCAGCTGTCCGCCGCCGCCGCCTCGCCGAGTCGTTCGACGTCTGCCCGGATATTGACGTGCCTATCAACCGGAAACGTAATTTATGTCGGAGCAAAATTCCTAGATCCGTTTTCTTCCTCGCACCGACCGACCACCCGCCCGTCCATTACGTCATCCTCGCCTCCACCGCGTCCACCCCCACGCGTGTCCACACACCGCCCAGACGAGCGCCTCCGAGCGCGCAATATTTGCATCCCCCGTTATATAATGTACAATATTGTGTGTGTGTGTGTGTGTGTGTGTGTGTGTGTGTGTGTGCATAGCGAAGTGTTAACACCGAGAATTCACGGCGTGTCATTATAATATCCGGTCGCACAGAGTTCGTGCAAATTTCAATACGACAACGACGACGACGACGGCTGCGCTAACGGTGTGCACAACTCCAGCGTAGCTACGCGACGTGTATATTACTATTAGGGCCCGGAACTCGATGACCTAAAAATCTTTAAAAAATGCACACAAAAAAAGTGTTAAAATGACTTATAAACATCAAAAAATAACTTAAAAAACGACTCCAAAAATAACAAAAATGACTATAACGACTAGGATAAATGTTAATTTTTAAAAATTTACGTTTTTTAATAATGAACTCGTGTGTCAGAAATTATAATTCATAAAAAAATATTATTAATCATATTTTTTAATAAATTATTTATTAATTTATTAATATGAATTTAAAATACGCAAATTTTTGTATACATTAAATATGTTTTTGTAACTTCAACAATTTAAATAAAGTTATATACTAAAAATAAATGTGTAATTTAAATATTGTTTAAAATGTTTAAATACTTTTCAACAATAAATGTGTTACACTGAACTATTAAAGTGTGTCTAATATTAAGAAAAAAAAGATTGTCGATTGTCCGATAGTAAAGTCTAAAATATATAGTCTATAAATCTATTCTGGGTAAACCAATCAAATCGAAATTACAATAACATAGGGGTTTTTCACTTCAAAAAAAGCACTTCTGCACAGGGCCCAAAAATATTTGAAACAATAAGACACAAATAATGTCAGTACGTAAATATTTGAAGGATTCAGCTATAGAATATAATATGTTAGTTTTTTTAAATATTTAATTTTATCAAAATAATATGGAATAAACATGTTCTTTCAGCAAGAAAAATGCAAATATACCTACAAAAGTAGAAAAATGCACTAAAGTTGGCCCAACCAAAGATGGGCCTTGAATACAAGCATTAAATAAAAAGATGCAAATGCATCAAGTTCCGGGCCCTAATTATTATTATGATTATAATTATAATATTATATTTCTGTCACCGCCACAAAAGAGTGATGTGAATCTCGGAAGGTTTTTTTTTCGCTCATTTTTTCATATTTTTATTATATGATATAATATTATTATTATTATATCGAATATCGAGGAGCGCTATCCGGATCGTGTGATGCGATTATCTTAATAATATCTTTATAATTTCTCGCATGAACGCGTCAACGTCTTTTTTTTTCACATCCACTTGTCATCGGCCATCTCAAGGCGATATGATGACGATGATGATGATGATATTCGCCGAATTATTTTTATTTTAACTGGAAAATATAATATGAACCGAAGTTCTACATGGCTCTTACAAGACGCTCACGAAATTGCGTTTTTCATAACGTTCCGTCGGTTAATATTTATATTAATAATATACGAGTAGTTATTGCTCTTTGCTGCATTTTTCATTTTTTCATATTTAGTTATGCTAATATACTCGGAATAACCCACGTATGGCTTGTGCAGGTTCCGTATGCCAGGCTCTGCTTTATTATATTACTTTATAGTTTTAGAGTTAAAGTTTAAAGAATATATTAAGACGAAGAATTGTGTAGTACTTGATATTATTTTGTTTTTTCTTACATTCGATTCAAATAAAAACAATACTAGCAGCTATAAGTGCACTGTGGTAAGATGTTCCAAATATATAATATCTAGTGAGCATTCGTCGAACTCGGAGAAAATATTTTTACCCTCCTCGAAAACGTCTATAAAGAGTTAACAGATGACAAGTTGTCCAAATGAATAGAGTATAAACTGTTTTTTAGTTTACTTTTTTCTATATTCAAGGTGACAAGGATAAATATAATAATAATAATATGTTGAGATAGTAATGATAATAATCGAGGATTGCATTTAAAAAAAAAAGGATTTCGTTTTACGTTGTTTACAATTTAAACTTTAAAGAGTTTTTGCGTTTGTCGTTTATCATAAAAAAAATATATAATCCGGTGAACGGCCGGGTTACTGAATAAATTGTCGGATTGATTGGTATGATAAGTTAATAATAATTCAAGAGTGGAATAAATATTTCTACGAAAACAATATTATTATTTACTTTTAAGTGAATAGATATTAAATTATTTCGTTTTGCGTTATATTTTCCGTTTAATGGTAATTATATACTATAAGTTTTGCGTTATGTTTTGTGTAATACATATTTTGTTTTGTGGTAATTATAATTATTTTCGTTTTCGTTTTCCGTTTTTATTACTAAATACAAATTTCAAAATCGTTTTTTTGTCACATAGGTATTATACACAAAATACTTATAACCACGACTGCTGCTGTCTTTCAACAGCTGTGTGAAAATACAGTGTTGCCTCGTGCAGATTGTTTATAAGACAAAAGAATTCATAGAAAATGCATTCACCCACTTGCTCCGACTTTTATGGAAAATGTCGCCGGTGAGAGAGAAAGGTGGTCCAACCCGTGTGACTGCATCACATTCTCGTGATAAAAAGTCGCGCGTGTGTGTGTGTGTGTGTGTGTGTGTGTGTTATTTCGTAAAACGGGTTCGGTGTAATGCAGTCAATGACGACGATGGACGTCATATAGACCGTCTTGCAACACGAAAACAAATTAAAAAAATAACCGTGTTTTATAAATACCTACGTTTTTTTTTCACATTAATAACAGTATCAACGCTGGGCATGTTTGGGAAGACGTTTATTATAAAATATGTGGGCACGCCCGTCCGAATCACCCGTGTATATTGTGTGTGCATGTCCACTAAAGTTAATTCGCCTCCAACGGTTTTTATTTTTCATCGGACTAAACGTTTATATTTTTCCTCCGAGGACGAATGGAAGAAAATAAAAAGGAATAATAATTTGTTCAACTCGTCGACATCGTCGACCGATTCGCGTAAAATAATACATAATATTATATTATGTGTTTGCGACGGAATGTCATGCGCTTCGGGTTTTGGACTTTAAGCCATAATATATTATAACACGCTTAGGGGCACTGATATAATAATATTGTATTATATTATTATCGCTACAGTCACAGTGAACGTTTTAAACGCGAACGAGTGAATTATTATTATTTCTTCGGCAGTAATATGGATTTACTCGGAAACGTTTTAACACCCGATGTTTATTTTCAACATCCCGAAACGTCAATTAAACAAGCTTCTTCCTTATGTGTACCGTCAGAACAAATTACTGTCTCTCCGTCGGGACACACTGACAAGGCTTATGCACACTGAACCATTTATAAAACTGACAAAAAGCTGTGCACACACACATATATAATATATAGGGTGGGTTCGGACGACTTCTCGAATAATCAATAGTAGGAGGCGCATAGAGGTACCTGTATATAGTATATGTATATGTATTATTATATATAAATACAGGGTGATTCGTTTAATGTAAAACATTCGTAAAAAAATCGAAAAGTATTCACTTATAACAAAATGGTTTTTTTTTTTACACGATTTCGAGTCGTTACACATTTTTTAATAAAATAATATTTTTTTCGTATTTTTTTCAGGTTTTAACTTTTTTTAACGACAACATACATTTTTGATTTCATATTCCGAAGCACTATAATATTATTCGGAGTATTTCAATCTAAGAAACTATGGTTTTGGATATCAATGAGCTATGAGTATTTTAAGTATTGATGAGGCAAGTGCAGTGGTACTCGGTTAACCCGGAAAATGCTGGTCAAGAACTCCGCTCGTCTATTCTTAAAATACTTATCACTCGTAAAATACTTGTCCGAAAATACTGAGAAAAATAGTCTGCTCTGGAATACGAAATCAAAACCGTACTATGTTGTCTTTTTCAAAAAAGTAAAAAACTTAAAAAAACCATAAAAATAAATAAAAAAATGTTTTTTAACGACTCGAAATCATGTAAAAAAAAAAGATTGTAATCAGTAAATTTTTTTCGATATTATGACAGTTTTTTACGTCGAATGAATCACCTTGTACCTATACTATAAAGCAGTGTAATATTTACTTTTAATAACAACTACACAGACACACAGTCCGCGGAAATGCAAAAAATAACGGAAAAATCCCGGGAAAAATGAATAATAACGCCCACGACCTATAGACTCGCACCATCTGCGGGATTCGATTTGTGGGTTCACGATCGATCCGGACAAAAAAAAAAGTGATTATGAAAATATAATATATAAATTATACAAACTTTAGAACAGATAACAGCAATAATGACATAGTAAATTAACTGATTGTGGCAGTCAGTGTTGTGCACGAATAACTTAAAAATCATCTAGATAAGATAATAGATGAAATAAAAAATTAACTATCTTGATAAAAGCTAAGATTATCTCGCTTTTGTCTAGAAAAAAAAAACAAATAATTATATACCTAGTTTTTAGGTTTTTATCAATTCTATAAACTAAATTATAATGTTTACACATATACTTATACGATTATATTATTTTAGTTTATTTATTTTAATATATTATAAAAATACAATACAGATTAAATTCATAAATTTAAATAAGAAAAAATGATGTTCATATATTGAACGGTTTAAATTATTTGGACGCTTCATTTTCTTGTCTTATCAATAGATATAGACACAATCTATTGAAATAATATTATAATATTAATACAAATCAAGTGAAATCAATAAAAAAGCTATCCAATTATCTACAGATGATCGGATAAAAGTTTTATTTATCTAGATAAGATAGAAAAATGAATATCTAGATAATACGCACAACACTGGTGGCAGAATGGAAATGATTTAATTCCGGAAAAACATAAACTTTACTACGCTTACCTACATACTAATATATTATGTCATATATTTTCCTTTTTTATCGCGGAACAAGTCGGTATACTGTTATATTATACCACGATACGCGCGATATTTAAATATTCAACGACCGGCCGCGGGATTCGCGATGTTCGGCCGAATGCTGACGGTCCCTGCAAAACAAACTACACATTATTATTATTATTATTATTATACGTCCAAGTTTTCCTCCGGGCGTAATGTTATTAATGACCGGCGTGCTGCATCGAATCAACCCGCCACCGAGTTATCGAATTTCGATCTCGTTGGCACACGGTTTTAATGGCCGTTATTATCATATATACGTACGGCTCGTGTTGCGCGCACACGTTATATCATATACATATATTATATATATGTGTGTGTGTGAGTGTGTGTATAACAAACATATATATATATAAATATAAACTCACCGCCGGCAAGGGTGCGAGGGTTGGGGGGGGGGGTGAAGCCGCTAACCAAAATACCTTATTATATTGTGTACACGCCGAAAACCGCGAGCGCCCCTCCCACGAGATCAGGTCGAATTCCGATCGTCGTGCGTTTTTAATTTATGCCGACGAAATGCACACACACACTTGGCCCACAAGCGTGAATATGACGAGTGCAGCACAGCTGGTTATAGGTGAAAATCGTCGACAGCGATATGAGATTAGAGACTAACACGAAAAAACCATACAGACCACTAAATCTGACTGAAAATACACCCTCATACCCCCCCCCCTTCCTCCCACCACTCAAACACTCCCACACACACACACACATATTAATGCTCTTCTTTGAATTTCCAAAACTGACAATTATTAAGTATGACGTACGTGTGTGCGTGGGATAGATCAGGTAGGAAAATCGTCGATAAATATTGAGAATTCGATATACCGCTATTATAGAGATTGGAACTTCGTAATAAACTTACATTTTTCAAAAAACGAAAATATTTAAATCCAACTGATAATACACGCTCCCCCACAAATTCACACTCAAACTTTCATACCGTCGCGCTCTTTGATTTTGAAACCGCCAAGTGTGAATGCCAGCACCGGTCGATAGGTGAAAATCTAAATCCTATAATTTATCGAAAAAAACCTTTTTTAATTAATATTACAAACAATAATGATTTCGGAAATATTTTTTTTTAAATTCAAGTTTGTTTTGATTATAGTTTGATAAGACACGATCAAAAACAACTTCGGTTCTGGTCAACTGATAAGATAGTTGGGTGGTAAAATAAAACATAATACGATAATATTAATACTGCTGTTACCGTGGCTGTTGTGATAATATTGATTGTCAATATACAACTCGGTATTTAATGTTTGCAAATGACGTCCACAACGCGCATTAAAGCGGTTTATTTCAAATAAAAACAGTATAATGTATAACCAAATGTCTACATTGTCATGTGTAGGGTTAATTCGAACCTTTGAAAGTATTTACATTTTTGTCAGGCGTATTTCAAGTCCATAAATTGGGCTTAAACGTTTCGATGCAATGACAAATTAGCAAGTGCACTTGTGTAATAATAATATGTAAAACTTGAGTGTCCGGGCGAAGAGATGGCAGCCTCACACCTCGCCCCTCGCACGCACTTACTAGCCTAATTATTATGGTTCTTTGAATTTGAAACCGACAAGTGAGTGTATGACGTGTAGGATATGTCTTATTATCTATGTAGGTTTAATAGTCGATAAATATTCAGGATTTGATAAACTATTATTATTAGGTGTTGTTAAACGCGTACAGACATTTTTCGAAAAGTGTTGAAAACTTAAATACCGCTCAATAATTATACGACGGGGCCGACGCGATTAACATCATCTATTGTAGTATATATTTTTCACAAGCCATCTCTTCGATCGAACTTTAAAAATATATATATATCGATTATCGCACTACCTATGTCGATATGACCGGAGCCGTTCTCAAGCCCCTCGGCGGCGTTATTACAACACATAATACACTGCAGTGGTTCCCAATCCGTGGGTCGCGGACGATGGTCGATGCCGAGGGTCAGAAAATGTTCATTTATACCGCCAAACGACGCATCTGCATTGAGATTTTTATGTGATCTTACAAACGTCTAAGTTTTCGGTCGGATTAGCTGGTAATAATAATGTTTGATAAACCGTCTATTTGAGTGTGTTTGTATTATATGTCCTACCCGTTTATTAAGTGAGTGGCCCTCGACGGTTTTTTTGGTGGTCCGTACAATTAAAAAAATATTAGGAACCACTGACATATTATTATCGAATTTGTGAGCGTCGATTACGACGACGGTACGTACAATTATTATTATTATAATCGTAAATCGATCGCTAATTTAATAAAGTGTGATGACATTAATTAGGTATAATATTATTATGACTTACCTACCGTGCTGTGTTCGTATCAATCAAATATCAGATTAATATGATACAAAATAATATTTTGACGTGTCTCGTAGAGCAAACGCGCTCGTGTCCGATTCGAAAACCAAAAATATCATTTTCATTCTTTAACAACCGCAGCTTTTAAAACATATTTTCGTTTATGTTTGGAGTAAGTGCGGGACGTCTTAACAACATTGTTCAGGTTTTTTCGCAGAATACACGGAACGTGAACAATTTTCATGAAAAACCTATGTTGTGATTATTCGTATACATATTAGATATAAACAAATTATATTTCGGATGAATTTTTTTTTAAGCATCTAAATTATTAACTCTGGTAGGTAATTTTTTTTTTATATGACATTACATTTTTGTTAGCCGGCGTACCGAGTATGCAATATTAGTACACAAGAACACACAGAAAGTATGACGCAATCACGTAAGCTTGTTGCACAGAACCACAGAATAATAGATTAAAATAATATGATAAAAATGTGGAAGGTACGCTGTTTCTTTGGTTTTTGAAAACTAGTATAATATATTTTTTTAAATTATAATATACATTACAAGCACGATTTTGTATACGTTTTTACAATTTTTAAACTTTAAAGATGATTTATTTGCTAGTAATCTTCATTCAATCGATTTTTAACTTACTGAATACACATTTTTTTGCTTCATAAATTATAATAGGAACGATGCTTTTCTTCATTTACATAATATGTGCTATACTTTTTGTACGTGGTTTAAAAATGTTTTCTAGTGAAACTCGGAAGAACACGTTTTATTTCTATTTTCCTAACAGATATTAATAATGGTAATATACAACTTTGGTCCGAAAAAATATATCGTCCAAAATGCTATTAATTAGTATGGGGTTTTTTTTTCGTGCAAGATACATCAACATTTTTTTTTTTTTAAGTTTTAACTGTCAAATATTATTGAATTTATCAAGTTCGTGGTACGCGTATTAATATAGTTTATATTTTTACCGTGACATTTAGTAAACATTTGGATGTCAAACGTACCTATATACTTATTGATTATGTCTTTTATTATCGTCAAAAGTTTTGACAGTCTGTTTGTACGTCATTTAACATATTATTAATAGAATAATAATACTGTCGTCTTATCGTAAATATTATGCGGCGATTAATACAAATAGAGAATTTGATCAGTTAATTATGCCCAAGATTGTACACGCTGTGACTGTGTTCGGTGTGAACTACAACTAAATAAAGTGTAATTGCCCATTATAAAAAAATGTTACACACGGCAAACGATACGATTCCATTATTGTCACGTGATCCGATGACTTTTTTGGGTTACAGCGCTACCGGTGGGATAAAGTAGAATTTGTTAAAATGTAAGTTAATTAAATATTAACTAATAGTTATTGTTTATTCTGTTGTTATGTGCTCATACTATTTGATAATATTAGTATACAGACTTCAATAAGATGAATTTATGAGACTTAAAACAAAATAGTCCACTAAGAGCGCTAGTGGTGGTATCTGGATTAATTTCCCGTGTCATCTTATCAAAGCTCGTTGGCTACCATGCTATCTTAGGTCGTAGTGTTAACACGACTATCACTAAACGAAAATAGTCAAAGTCCCTAGATCGTCTATATTATCTAAAATAATCATCTCGTTTCTTGCTTATTGTTATTGATAGCCGTTTGGTCGTAATTTTATTTTTATATGATAACGATTAATAATAATGCGAATGTTAGTAGAAAATTTAATTGCATCGAACCATTATTAAACTGTACCTGTAATAGCTGTGACTTTAATCGATAGTTCGCAATCCCAAGACTCGTCGGGCCGATACCTAGACTGTCCGGCACTGAGGTTACCGCTACCACTATACGGTATTTAGTGGTAAGTGATAACTCATACTTTTGCAATAACCGAATACCACGTCATACGCGTATTAGATATTATATACTTTTACAGATAATTTTTTCGTTTCCGATTTATTAATAGGAATTATTTCATTTTAGTCGATAATGTTATTAAATCAAGACTTAATATACATTTGATAAGCTAGCTCCCTTTGTCTGATAAAATTATTATCGTTTTATTTTAATTAATAAAAATTTATAGCATGGCATTTTGTGATTTTATGACGTCATTATATTGATAATAATGATACGTCTGCTAAATTATTATTTTATTATAGGTTACTATAGGTATAACTTTAATGAAACATTAAATACCAAAGAGTTTGTAAGGTTTTCGCTCGTAATTTCACGATATGAAACCATTCATGGTATATAGTATTATAGAATAGTGATTTAACTGCCATACGGTATAGGCTTATAAGTTAAAACTGACAAACCCGTGTAAAATACAATACACACATATTTATGAAACAATTATGTAAAATTTCAATTTCAATAGTATTAAGACTTTACAAATTTACATAAAATAAATGAAAACAAATCCCGGGTACAAAATAATATAGTTATTAAAATGTACGATTCTTGGTAATCTTTGTGACTAATTAAAAAATCAATATTAATATTTCCAATTAGCAGTGCACTATAATATACATAGGCACTTTACGTGTAAACCCTAATTTATATTGAAACACACTGATTTTCTCGTAAAGATTAATACAAAATATGTATTTTATATTAATTTTCGAGTAAATGAATACCGTTCTTATTTTATCGGCCAAAATAATTATCATATCCCGGAGGACACATATTTAATTATATTTTCGGCAATGTTTCTTGTCGGAACAATATTATTATATTTTACTTAATTTTTGAAATTTTTCAAAACCAAATTGCGAACTGAATTATTAAACACAATTTTTAATGATAATAATATAATATTAGTACACACATTATTCTTAAAATATAATTATATTGTTCGTTTACAGTTACACAATTATTACTAGTAATGCTAACATTTTTTTAACTACAATAAGTGTTCGACAATCATACTGTTTGATTTTAATTTGTATTATAACTTACAGAATATTATTAAATTTAATTATCTGAAAATAATTAAACGGTACAACAAACTTTAAGAATCTTAATAGAAACTCATAAGTCTTTTTAATCTTAGTATTTTCCAGCTTTAAACTTTCTTTAGAGTTTAGCGTAAAAGCATCATAAATGAAGTCTGAGAACGATAAATATAGCTTAAAAATGCATAAAATTAATACTTAACTACGTAGATATAAAAATAAAATGTTTTAGTGTATTTATATATATATATATATATTACTATACAATAAGAAAAAGAAAAATATTATTTTTACTAATTCACTATTTTAAGTTAAACAAGAGTAAATTGATAGTATAAAAAAAAAGGTTACATAAAATATATGTGTTGTCTATAATAATCAGTTGAAAAATAAAAAATGTAATTATTTCTTTTTAAGTAAAGTATTATAATTAACTATTACAATATTACATCATTTCTAATAGGTGATTAAAAGCCCAAAAATATATAATATATAGTTAAAACCCGAGAATGTTGAAAAATGTTGATTTGTTCTATTTGACAGATTTTTATATTATAAACTCTTTGTTTTTCAACCTTGTAATGTGTTCTTGTGTAAATATGCAATTCGGATATATTTTGAGTTCGTTTTCATCTAATTTATATTGTTACTTTGTACTGCTTGAACGTCTTAAAATCATATTATTAGCATACTTGTATTAATTTAAATAATTTTTCTTTTTTGTAATGTATTAGTTTTGAAGTTATGTATTACTATACTGAACTTGAGCCTTCGTGGGAGTTAACCCATCCCTCCCCCACCTAATAAATAAATAAATAAAAATATTTTAATTGTGGCATAAAATAATCTTTGTATTTAACTTTTAATTGTTGAATTTAATGTACAATATTATAATTAATCCCACAAGAAGACAACTTGATAGTTTTTTAAAACTTTAAAACAACTTTATAATACAGCAGTTGTTATTGATAACTCAATTTAGACATTAAATTGTGGATTATACACTGTTGAGTATCAATAATGTATATATTTTGTTATGGTTATTAGCTAATATAATAATTTATTATTTTAGTTTTATAATACGTACATTGTAACATTATTACCATATCATTTATCATCTTATCAGTAATAAATTATTACTTTTAACTTATTTAAAACAGTTTATGTGCAGTTCTTGGACATATAAATAATCTGAAAAATTAACAAAAAAAAAAAATATAAATATATTTTTTTATACAACATTAGTCTAAACTTTATTACCCGATTGCATTTAATATACATTTATATTACATATATACATACAATTATAAATTTACATTATTAATATCTATATAAACAATCTTTAAAATGATAGTTAAACAATTCATTTTTCTTGATAAAATATTATTACATGTTAGATTTTTAGATTCTGAGTGTAGAGATGAATGTATTGGGTTTTCAATTAATTCTGTAAATTTTTTTTTTTATACAAAAACAAAAAATAAATACGAAAACCCAAAACGAAATCATGAAAAAAAAAATAGTATTCGAAAAAATCGGTTTTGTTTTTATTGTTATGATTCAAAAATAACCAACTCTAAGGACTTGACATTTTCACCAAATATTTGTATTATCATTTTCTAATCTTAAAATATATAATAAAATAAATAATATTTTTGCTATATTTGAGGTAGGTACATATATACGCTTTTGAAATTGTCTTCGTTTTTTAGTATTTTTTAGACTCGTGTGTGGTATAGTATTGTGATTAAAAAAATATATAATTTAAGACTAGGTCCTTCGTAAGTCATTTCTACAGCAATATACAACATTGAAAATACTGCACAGTCACGGTTTTTATTTGCATAAGCATTTGAGTTTAAAATGTTGATAAAATTCGTAAACTTTAGTTGGAAAAAATGATTTTATTGTATACCCATATGATGCATGTTTGAACGTTTTCTACTGTACAATTTTGTATTATGAAAAAAAAAACAATAATAATAATAATAATCCACATTAATTGTTGTTTGCAAGCGTTCGAATTTCAAAATGTTGACGAAATCTGTAAAAATCGTGAATTATTTTACAGACGTAATATGGACCAACTACCTACGACCTTCTCCCCTCGAAATCGTTATTCATCGTATACAATGATTAATCATTCAATAAAAAATGTTTCCACGTCCATTACAGTTTCCTATTCGGCGACGATGTACATTCGACAGATAATAATATAATATGTATACCCTAAGCACGCATAGACTTTGTATTTTTTTTTTATTTATTCATAAACCTATAATAGTTGATAATTCAATTAATTTCCCATATAAATAATTCATTTAAACGCACTGCAGTTTTATGGGAAATAATTTAGTTTGTGCTGTCATTAAATTCTACGAACCGATATAAATTATAAATTATAAAAAGAGATATTGATTTTTTTTTTTCATCCGCGTGTTAAATACATTTGAATGTTTGCACTAAAAAGTTACGGAACTCTATTCAGCGATGCTTTACCCTTCCCGGGGCACACGTGGTCTATAAGTGTGACATTTGATTAGTAAAGTTAACCAGATTAAATGTGTACATTAGCTGAGGATTCTCGCAAACGAACTATAACGAAGCTAAACTGTTGGGGAAAAAAAAAACCAAAAAAAAAACACTCGAACAAAAATGTTTAGTTCATTTCTTTTGAACAGACACATTTTCTCTTGTTTCCAGGGGAAATAATGAAAAGTTGCTTTTATGGTAAAATAATGGAAAAAATTGAACCTTCTGCTCGTCGGGGGAATTTCGGACAAGGATGTGGTAAAAAAAAAAAAAAGTATGTCGTAAAATATTCGTCCGTTTTTCTTCTTCTCCACAGCCATTTCAAATCCATTAAGAGAGTTCTACTCTCATTAAAGCGGCTTCTAAAAGCCTTTTTTTCTTCTTTTCATTTTTCTCTTTCACATCTTCCGGACTCCATTTTTTTGTGAATATTACATGCGTTCAGCGGAAACATATATAATTTAATACCTAACTATTCCCAAACAGTTGGCAGTCACATTGTTTATACATAACACATTCCGCTAGGTATATATATATCGTTTTATGTTAATCAGAGGTCATCCGAAGTTTAAATCATCGACAGTCTTGTGTTGAGAAAACACGGTACCGTTGGAATATAAAATGACCAGAATTAATTTTCAAACAAGAATTATAAACTCATTTCATGCAAACGGTTCCTATGGAAAAAAAATTTAAGTTTGGAATACTAAGTTTGAAACGGTTTTAATATAGTTGTATTGTGTATTATAATTATCTGCTAAACTATCATTAATTGATGTACGATTATAATATTCACAATACAGAAAAAACAACTCATTTGATAGGCTCGACCGTACGATATGAGTTGTGTACCGTCAAAAATATTATATTTTTAATTTTACCCTTATTCGAAAATTGATGTATCGGATAAACAACGATTTCGTTTTTAATTAAAACGAGATTTCAGTGAGTATTAACACTTTTTGTATTTACCTATATTATAGTCTCTCCTATGTATTTCGACGGATTTTAATCATATCGCAGATGTCCTAAGCCCGTCCTTTTTGCATCGCGACTACTGCTCTAATGGGATACGTTTAATTAAAATCTATATACTTCGATGTATCACGTATATAGGTAGATATTACGTGAACACATAAAAGGAATTTTAAATCGCAGCCTTTGCATATAAATGCTGTATTTTAATTTACAGCGTGCAGGCAGTCGGTAACCGATGATAGTTATAACATATAACAGCTACCTGACAACTATTATATTATGTTATTATCGTTGATATTTGCATTAGACAATAATAGTATTACGATGCTAATATCATATTATTTTCCCTCGTATTAAATGTCCGGCAAAATACCTTATTTATTGAAGTCCTCCACAAACGCGTATCGCCAAAAGAAACAAAAAATGGTGTACTAACCGGAATTGCGATATTTCGGTACCTAATAACATAATAAGTAGCCTCAGCGTCGAGTAAAGACAATTAAATATTTAAAGATAAATTCAGTATAATTTTATCTAGCTAAAGATAACAGTTCAGTAAAATAAAAATATAATTGCAGTTGATCTAGATAAATAAAAAGATAATTTCTATTTCTATTTCATAGTGATTTATAATCACACGAAATTCAATACAATACGTTTAACCTTATTATACCTACACAAAATTAACTGTAAAATAAAAAAAAATTAATAAGAATTTATTCATTTAGCTGATTTATTTAAGGTAACGCAATTATTTAATTCTAAGATGGCACATTGTATAAACATTTTTAAATTTATCTAGATAAGATAAAAGATAGTTAATTATTTATCGAGATAATTCATCTAGATAAATTGATCTTGTTATGCTCAACACTGTAAGTATATAGGTAATGTCTATAAAAATCTGTTTGACATTGCATGTAAAAAAAATACTAAAATATTTACAAGTGTTAAACCGGAAAATCATTACCTATTTAGGAAGTTTATCGTTCTACTGACGATCGGACTTTGAAGCAAAAATTAAGTTTGAACGTGAAAAAAAGGTGGCCAATACACTATACTGACATATTATTAATATTATTCTCAACATAATATGAAAAACGCGTTGAAAAGATATTATATGGTAAAAGTACAAAACTAATGACGTCGTTTTAGAGAATTCCAGAATAATCGGTTGTGGTTTTTTTCGTTTTTTTTTTTTTTTGTTCCCTAATTTGGCTTTAACCTTTAATAAAGCCGGGTACTGTATAATTCTTGTCTCGAATAACGGCCACGGACGCGTATAATAATTTAGTTTAATTAAAGGGAGCATCCCGGAACGAGGTTTTCGCAAATGTCCTTACGCGCCTAAACAAAATATAATATTATAAGTGCTCAAGTCTGGACGTAAAAATGTGTTTTTTTTTTAAAAAAATGTTTGGCTTTTGTATAATTTTAATTATATAGTGTGGTACACGGGCGATCACAAAGTGTCTATAGCGAAGCGTCAAAACTCGTTTTTGTTTTTCGTAATAATAATATGAACATTTTTGCAGTACGAACTTATACCTCGGATACGTTTATTTAAATATTATTATTATGCGATCGCATCACGCGTTCCGGTTTCGGATGATTTATCGAAAATAAATATTTTTCCGATACGCGGGCGGGTGGCGGGTGCACCGCCCAAGTCATATTCGAATGTACGAATCGAATTTTTATAAATTCCAATCCGTTTAAAGTGGAATTATGTGAAGATAACATAACGCAATATTACGGCGCGGCGGCATTATATAGATACGGCACGAGACGTATAAAATAAAATATAAATTATATCGAAAAACGGTCGCACGTATTCCGAGATAGACATCATCTATTTATGCGTGTGTTTCGGATTTTTTTCGCATCTGTTTCGAGTCGAGTTACCAATGCGGTTACCAAAGTGGTATCATGCGACGTCTTGTACTAATTTTACGACGTTCGTGCATTATATTACTATAATATTATGTTTTCACAGAGACAAACGTTCCATAAAATTGTGTTTATCGTGTAACGAATCCGATGCGAATAAATTCAAGCGAAATCTTCGAATTTGTCTTCATGATTTTGAATCTATGTAAAGAAATATAACCATGGTTGCATTTATTTATATTGATAATTTTAGTTTTTTGGGTTGTCGTATTGATTTTTCTACGTCATACCATATTTAAATTATATAAAACAAAAAAATATTACATATATTTTTAATTATTTATATTAATATTTTCAAACTGTGAACTCTCGGGCCCCCCTGCAAACGAACATGTTAAGTGGGACCCGCCGTTATCTTCTTGATAAATAATTTACAACGTGCTATAAAGCGAATATTTTGTCGTGCATCGATTTCCAAAAAAAAAAAATCCTCAGTAGCTACTTCGCTACGCATTGAGATATTCTATACACCGTGAGATATTCTATTTTAAAAGTGAAAACTGTCATCATACTCTCGTGAATGAGATATATATTATATATATTATATTTATATTTTAGATAGGTACTCACTACCGCGGTGGACGACGACGAGAGTGTTATGACAAATATTTGACATGGAGATAACGTCACAATGTTTCTTTTTATTCGAGATATTATATATTTCAATGCATTTTTGATCCGAAAATTCTCGCACTCGGCCATCGAGTGCAAAACGTGCACCCACTGTAAACACCACAATATAGAACATCAAAGAAATTTCGTCCACTCGAATAATTTGTGTTTACTCAGACCGCCGACTCCGGGTCGTCCTTTTTGATAATTCCAAAATCGTTAAGCCACTTTCCACCGTGTTTACATTACCTTTATTCGCGAACGCTATACGTCCGACATCAAACACGGTACCCACACGATAGTTATATACTTTTGGGGGCCTCGGAGGTCATTTTAAATCTATAAATAATTGAAAGTCAATTAAAACCGTGTAATAATCGTATAAATCGTATAATATATGGAGCGGTGTACTATCATAATGTTTTGCACTCGTTTTTAAACCGTTTCGATTGAATATTAGACATAATATTATTAGCTGAAACACAGTTATCAATTATTATTATTATCGTTAATACTTAAACAAGTCAACGAATTGCGTATTTATAATATTATATTTAATATATTGTTCAGCGCTTCGTCCTTTATATCTTTATACTGTAATTTATCATTGCCGAACAACTTTCTTTAAATTCATCATTTCCATTAGCCTTTAAGCTCTTTTTATATTTGTTATACATTTATATATATATATATATATGGTTCCTCTGTTCTTTGGGAAAATCTGTTCTTTAGCGATGAACAAAGCTGAATCGATAGTTTTTCGTTAGGTACGTCAACTAAAGCTAAAAATAATAATAATGAAAAAAGTATAAAAGCGTATCTTTATCTGACGTTGTTTAAAAATCAATAACTGATGTTATTAATTTGTATTGTCATATTTAGTAACTATCTCCTCGACAGTTCCAAAAACTAATGGAAAAATGTATGAGGTAGGTATTGCTAAATATTTGTTCGAGTTTATTTATTAAGGTATAGGTATATCGCTATCGTTTGTAATTATTACGAGGCACGAGAATATAATATTTGATTTAAAGAATCATTTGTTGAAATTGTTAATGTATTGATACGTCGATTAGAAATGTTTATGCTATTAAAAAGACGTCTTACGAGTGTTAAATTTGTCGAATAATGAAATAAGAATAAAACAGAAAGTCGAACATAATTCTTAAAAAAAACACGGAATTCCCGACTTTAAATAATATATTATTATAAGTTCGAAATTTCGCCGAACGTGTTTGTTCTAGACAAAACTTCAAAAGTGTTTTAGATTCCTCGGAGATTTCTTCGCCCTCTATTTTTAAGTAAACTCGCGCAGAACTTTAACCGAATTCGCTGCATAATAGTGTGCGTATAAATGACATGGATTTTGAAAAAAAAAAAGGTTTCGTCAAAGATATAAAAACGAAAAGGTTTAAAAGAGCCGTCGGAACATTGTTGACACATATACCCCATTCCTCGAGGAGAGCCTTTCATATTTGTTCTTTTTTCTTTCTTCAGCTCGGTGAAGAAAGTAAATATTTATGTATAATAAACTTGTTTATGTTTAATATACCGCCCGCGTGTTTGTAGTGCAATCACATAAAATTATCAAACCGTGAAAATAATATAGACGACGGGCTTGTATGTTTACACGGGGTTTCGTCAAATCGATTTCGCTTTCGATGTGTTTGAAACAACAAAATACAATATAATTGTTGAGTTGACAGACATAATATGTCGCATAAACAATCAAATATTGAACTGTTCGTCAATCATATTCGAGGATGGGTAAATCACTCAAAAAAAATTATTATTAACAAATTATACAAAGTACATAATTGAGTTACTCGGAATTACAAATTACAGTTTAAATTTAAAAATACATAAGAAGTTTTTATATTATAACTAAAACTTTAAATACATTTTACAATACGTTATTACAATAATACAGAATAAAATATAAATACTTAAACCGTACGCTATATAGTGCTATTTCGTTTGAAAAAAACGAGCTTTTCAAATTGCTCATCGGATTGCCTTGATCGGGTAAGCGTCATTATATAAAACCGTCTAAGAAACCGATCTTTCTACCGAGGCAGAGATCAGTGTTATTTGAAAAAAATTCTAAAAAAAATGTTCAACACACAAAAACTACTTTGACTACAGTCGGCGGTTGTGCGGCGAGACGTCAATCGGTGAACGACTATAAATTCGTATTGTGAAAACTAAAAAGTATAAAATACCTTTTTAGTATGATACGGGTAGGCATCCAGACGTGTAGAAAATGAAGATATTCATAATATAATACTAATTATATTATAAAATAGAGTATACTCGTCTTGTATAATCTCATTGCGAATTGTACTTATTATTAGTGATAATTCGGATATTCCGTCTTATTTCGTTAAAAAAAAATTAATTTCGCCGATTATTGTAATCGAACAGTTCCCAAAACCCTAATAATAGATCTTCTCGAAAGCGTGACCCCCCCCCACCCTCTCACCGCATATTATGAAATATATTTTATGTTACGAAAATAATTGCAAATCAAACCGTTCAATAAAATATGTTTCGTGTATTTTAGCATAATAACACAATAGAGAATGTAAAGCATATATTTGAATATTAATTTTGTACTTACTAATAATATGTTATTTATTTACGTAATTATTATTGTTTGTTGTAGTTTTGATGTGGAAAATGGAGCCGGCACAAGTCCCGGTAGATCGCCGCTGGACGGAGGGGGCACGTCCCCGTCGGCCGGTCTGGTGCTCCAAAACTTGCCACAGCGTCGCGAGTCGTTCCTGTACAGGTCCGACTCGGATTTCGAAGTGTCGCCAAAGTCCATGTCCAGGAACTCGTCCATTGCCAGCGAAAGGTGAATATCGATTTAATGTATTATCGTATATCGTCGTTGTTGTTGTTAAAATCTTTTCGAGGACCACAAAGTGACACTATATACGATGGACGGCGATAAAACAATATCATAATAATATAACGAATCGTTATCGTAATAATATTAATTATCACATTTTGAAATACTTATTTTTCGTGGTGAAAATTGTACAGCGATGACAATAATATTAATAATATGAAGTCGTGATTTGTTTCATATCATACGTAGTATATCGTGACCATATTTAAACGAATAAAATACACGACGAAAATATTATACATAATATATTTAAATTAATAAGTATTTATTAGGTATTTATTTTGTTTTTGTTGATTTTTAATCGTACGGTTTACGTCGCCGACAACAATGTGGTGCAACAATAGGTAAAACCAAAAATCTAAAAATACAACTGAAAAATATAGATTTTTATATTATTATTTATTATTCTATTCAATAATGTCGTACAAAAATATAGAAAAAACCCATTTTTTTATAAAATAAATTTCTAAAATTATAAATTAACAGTAATTAATATGGGACAGACTTGAAATTACGGGACAAAACGCGTCCTTAGAGAAGTTTGCCAGGACAACAGGACACAAAGCCGAAATAAAGGACAATCCTGTATAAAACAGGACGTATGGTCACCCTAACGTAGTATATTGCACATGCACCGCACTCTTCGATAATCGTCAACAATTATCGCTTAAAGAGTAGGTAGATCACAAATAAAATCACAAACCAAACACTTGCTAATCTTCTGCACAAACAGTACCTAGGCGAAATATATAGATGTAGTTTAATATAATAATATTTATTTTCAACCGATAAAAAAGTGCGATTACAATAATAACAGTAAAACACTGGAGTCGGTCATCTCCAAGTCAATTGAATGGCTGTGCGAAAATGAGATTTCGATATTAAACGATTATTGAATATAATATTGTAAGGTAAACACAAGTAATAATTATGTATTTTTACTAAAAAAAAACTATAATAATATTATAGCTACGAATGACAAATAAATAAATTGAATAGGACGTGAAAATATTGCAGTGAAAGACGAATCAATATATTAATATGGTGATTGCAATTTTTATAACCACAAAAAAAGATTTAAAATTCGATTTTTACTGATTCTCGCACAGTGGCGTCATTGTAGTTTTTAATAAGAAGGGGAAAAAGTTTTGACCATCCCACGTGTCTAAAGCAAAAATAATTTCAGTTTTATGATTAAAAAAGACGAGGAGGAGTCAAATAATTATAGTACCTTCCTCAGTGGCGTCTTTTTATATTTTTCGAGAGGAGTCGAACGAATTTAGTTATTTGCTTAAAATGAAAAATCGAACATTTTTAAAGGTACCACTTTTATTAAAGTTAGATTTTTTTTTTAAATCGTGGATCTATTTAAAAGGATTGTTTTTCTTCTATAATTTCTATTCTATCAACTATTAGTCCCTATTCGAACTAGAAAACTATAAATATTAATATTATTATCGTGACAATAGTTTTATAGTACAATAGGTAACATTATATTTCGTCAAAATCAGAAAAATTATAGTTTTGTTATTTCACTAAACAATTGGACTGCTTTTATAATCAGACAGGGGCAAATTTCCACCTTGCCCTTCTCCCCCCCTTCAAATAACGCCACTGTTCTCACAACCTATAGTGGGATCAGAGGCAACGTTTTTCAACTTTCAAACGTATTTGTTTCCAAACAACTATGTATATAAAGATTGCATTGCTTATGTTTATAAATATTATTATAACCGTACGAAAGTCGTGTTACTTGTATTTACAATGTTTCCGAGTAGTTACTTATTTATCAGCTCATTAAAATATTATATTATTAACCATCGACTTACACAAGTGTTGTATTGAAACCGTCGAGTGCTTAACACACCGCCACTATACCTGTACATCTTGGCACTTAAATTCGAATAAAAGTTGATATTAATACCTTTGTCGT
Source organism: Neotoxoptera formosana (assembly GCA_022818045.1). Taxonomy (NCBI): domain Eukaryota; kingdom Metazoa; phylum Arthropoda; class Insecta; order Hemiptera; family Aphididae; genus Neotoxoptera; species Neotoxoptera formosana. The sequence continues at coordinate 28,456,404 of CM040634.1, forward strand.
CGTCGTCGTGTCGTGACGGGCAACTCGAATGCTCTTTGTATATTATAACGAATCGCAATTATTTCCGAAGTGACATAACATTCGTTTGAGTCATGTTTAGTATGGTATTATATTATATAAAATAGTTCACTGCGATTTATTGTAAAAATAATAACCATCCAACGAGCTCCGAATTCGAGAACAACTAATAAGCTAAACGAAACGTTTAAAAACTCGAATTATTTTAAAATGTAGTTAGGCCAACCTGCCTGCGTTCGATTTCGATGTGAAACGAAAACGAAATATTTTCCACTCCGCAGTTTTCAACTGAAAACTTTTAATGTGTCGAAAAAAAAATCACGTTTGGTGTATATTATTAGTTTTAAATTATGTTTTTAATACTTTTGACCATTAAAAGCAAACAACAAAAGTTCAAAAGCATAATATTATTGATTACTGTAGTTTCGAAAATTTTTCCGGCACAAACTTCTATAAGTATTTTTACTATTATATTTTTATCTTGAAATTAATCTTTTCAATTTTATTAATACCTTATTGTTTGATGTTATTATATATTATTATGTATTTTGTATACCTACACAACTCTTATTGGCGAAATCGTAATTACTATTATATTCCACTCGTTTGTATATAATATTATTGTTTTTAATGAAAACAGCCTCTTATTAATATTCGTGATTGGTTATTATTTGAATTTGTATATTAATTAATAATGCTATATGATATCTCAGCTTCCTCCTACTCATCCAATACTGGTAAAAGAAAAACATTTTATAAACACACATCTATTCGTATTTTATATTTTTATTCATATCAAGTATTAATTTTCATAATTATTTAGAATAATATAAAGCCAATCGTCTGTAATTCGTATAGGCGATCTAAGCAAATGAACTTTTTTTTGTATATTGTATTTTCAAAAATATCTTTCAAATTCAATAACGTATGATGGGGTAGCCCCTGACTTGGGTGGGTTCTCAACAAATGAGCACTTGACCTATACACATGTCCGGTTGTTTAGTCGTGGCAAATAATTAAACCTTTTCTGAAGAATATCGTACGGATAGAAAGTTAAATATTCAAAATATAAAATTTGAAAATGTTGATTTGTTATAGAAAATAGTGAAAAAAACTACCGAAGAACCATGACCTTATTGGGTTATTGATTCCCTGCCGAGTAGAAAGACGTTTTTCATTATTTTTGACATTTTAATAAACCCATAGAAACTAGGACATTTTCTCCGATTATTTATAATAGTATTTCTTAAATATTATTATTATTTTCAAAAAACCTTTTTTTGCAATTATTTACTTCTTTAGAACTTTAAAAATCCGTTGATTAAATTATACGATATTTTTTATTTAATTTCAAAACTCCGTAATTTATGATTGGTTGATGTGTATATTTGTTTTAATTAAATTCCAGGTCATGGGTATTGATAGAAACTTTATAATCATGAATTATTTTTACTATTTTATAAATGTAGTTTAGTATTTTTAAAACAATATTAAACAATATTTTCTAATAATTAGTTGTCAAACTCAAATTATATATTTAATATTTATATTATAAAGTGTATTTGACTTTCTACTTAAGTACATAAGGTTCTTTAGTTAAAAAGGTTTTTATAAAATATATACAATCGTTTTTTATCAACTTGTAAGTTTATATAATATTTATTCGATACAAGTTAGTGGAAAATATTAAATTCTATATAGGTGTACGCCATAATATACAATCGTATTGGACTTAATTATTCGTTGTTTTTCAAAAATATGTGCAAATTAAACACAGTGGAAAAATTCTTGAACCGAGTATCATATATAATAATAAACAAACTTATATTAAATCGTCTAAATAATATCCAATACGTGTTAGTTCAGATCGCTGGCCAGCCACTATTGTAAGTAACAAATTTCAAACTGTACCCAATAAACGCCTACAAAATATAATAAATTATTGTGTTCTATATTTCCGGGGTTAAAATATGTTTGTTGAATCCGTTAAGATAATTAATATGTGATTGATAAAGTATATTTTACCTAGTATTATACCATAGATCTCCGTCACGAGGTTCACTGTTTTGGATGTCACATTTACCCGAACGGGCCGGAAAATATTTACCCTGGTTTATTGTTATTTTTTTATTTTTTTTATCATTTTATTTCATTTGTTTAAACTATATTCTATTTGCTATCACGAAATGAATCATCCACGTGGATTGCTCGATACGCAGATTTATTTTATTTGAAAAAAAATTATACAACTGCTAAAAATATATATAATATAACGAAAGTATAATATTTATAGTAATATTGATTATGGTTAATTTATGATTAATATTATTTCATTTTAAATTGAAAAAACGGCATACTGTTTATGTTTGGGCACATTGATAAAATCGCCCTAATATTAAAAACCACAAAAAATCAATCGAGAGCAATTTAATTATTTAAAACGGAAAAGAACACTGCATAGTTGAAAAAAATTAACGAATTGAACGATTAAAATATTATGACATAATTATCAATATAATATCGAAACACAAATCGTGTACTTTTAGTGCAAGGGTGAACTTACTGTTGACATTACCGAATTTATTATTGTACATGCCTAGGCCGATATAATAAGTCTCCTGAGATTTAAATTACATTTTTAGTAAATTTCATGACGTCATGAATGATAATTTGATGAATAATAGTTTTTATTAGCCGTCTCGTAATTTTAAATTTAAATCCGACTAAACACGTCTTAACTCACATCATATTCAGTTAATCATATTTATTCCTCTCGATATGTTTTTATTTACAAAAATAAAAAAATAATAAACGTGACATTCTATAAAATATATATGACGTGTTACATGCGCTAGAGGGAGGATCTCTCCCATTCCCCCTAGGAAATTTTGTAAATTATGTGATTATTTAATATAATATAATAAATATTTCATACGTTTTAAAATCCAAAAACGTAAAGTATAAACACTGTTAGTGGTGCAGTTATCGAATATCGTCTATAACGTTGTCTATTGTAAAATCCGTTGTATAGGTACTTAAATTATAATTTATTGTGCGTATTTCTAAAAAAATAAAGCCTCTCCCGATCTCAAAATTTCATATTTCTAGATCCGTGTGACTTTTGAAAGTGCACCTTTTGATGAACAATATCATTTAATTCGACACCCTGTATGAAGTTTATTAATACGAGTGCACTATTAAAATACAATTTTATGTCAATAGGCAATAATAATTATTATAATCACCGTGTTGTTTTCGCCGGAATCCGTACGAACGTGAAAACACTGTTGTCGCCTTTAGAAAACATTTAATGTCAAATAGTTCACGCGATTAAAATATTTTAATTCAGCTAGTTTTCAGTATTGTCGACATTCCGATCACGTGTTCCGATCATCACTCGGACAACAATCATTATTATTATTAATATATTTTCAATACGAACAGATTACATTTTAATATCAAAATGTGGTTTTATATTAATTGTATCGAAAACACAAGCTCGGGTCGACTTATACGAGATTACGTTCCACCATAAAACGATCGGCCACAATTTATAATAATTATTTGTTTGATCAATTTTTATGAACGATTCCTACCTACTCGTATAAATCGTTTAGTGTTATAAAATCAAAACAAATTAAAACCCGAATAGCGAACACGATTTCAGTGACCAAAAGTGACAGGTATTTAGAGGTTTCACTGTACTACACTGAGTAAGGGAAGGCGGTGCATGGCATTATACTACTTACTTCTAAGTATTTTTGTACAACTTAAAAAGAAATTGAAATTTGATCAAGTCACTTTATCTCAAATATCGTTAGCTTCAATAATATTTATGAATTTTTAAACAACTTTAAGATTGACTTCACGAAAAATACGATTTATGAAAGTATTTCCAAGTACGTCTTTGCTCCATAGGTGGGTTCAAGACCATATTAGTCTTGAGACATGGCGGCTATTTATTGTAAAAATACAATCCACAATACCCATAATTAAAATTAATTAATAACATAAATATTGTTTATTCGTCTTTTGTAGAATAATTATGTCGTCCATAATAATAATTATATCCAATAGTAGGCATTTTGCATTTTTTTTTTTTGTTAGATCAAAACACAATATTACTTTTCCTTATTACTTTTAATATTTTGTAGGATAATTCTGAGATTTATAACAGCCTTACATAACAAATTTTACGAAATACAATTTGAAACATGTTAAATAATATTCATGCATACATGATATATGGCATACATTTTTGCACCGGTTTTGTAGGTGGCTTCAAAGTAACTATAATTGAATAAAAAGTATAAAAAATATGCATCCAAATTGCACTGTTCAAAAATAATCTACTACATTTTTCGTAATTCGACACAGCTCCCATTGATATCGACCGCAATTAAGTATAACAATTTTTAGTCATAGAATGTAACGAAAATAAAAAAAATAGTGACTATATACACATTTTGTGATAACGGGAATTTGAGAGGGAATTACTTACAAATATTATAATCATCGATGACTTTATGTACACACGGATATTGGAAAAAAATAATCAAAAGACATGGGCCTACCCTGATTTGTTACCTTTAAAAAACCCAAAATATATTTGTACAATACACAAATTATTTTTAAAGTCAGAAATTTTGAAACTGGACACGCCTCTGTTCATAGGTTTTTTTTCTTCCATCTCGACTCCAAATTTTGAAAATCTTATCAGACGATCTCCCCTCTCGCGCTGACTTTATGGAACTACCCCGTTCACCGTGGTATAATTTTTAAACATCGACGATATAATATTGTAAAGTATAACGGCCGTTTACAAAAAAAAATGTTTCATTTTATTTTTTATTATTCATAAAAGTACGTTTGATTGGTTTTTAAATATTTGTGGTTTTTTTTTTTTTTTTTGTTATCGTTGCGAACACCGTGAGCTTTCAGTTATAATTAAATATATCGTAAAACGAATTCGTTTTGTGATTGATCGGAAAAGATTGGGTTTATTAATAATAATATTCTCCATTAAATCGATAGAAAAAAAAATTGAAAACAAAAAAAAGAGACGATATGAGCTCTCATAAAAACGAGCCTATCAATCGCGGGGCAACGCGACATCGTAGGTACTGCGGAAAGTCCAGGTGCGGATTCAGGGGGGGCTATGGGTGCTCGGGCACCCCCTGTCGTCTAAACCACCAATACAATTAATTTGTATTATAAACTACGTAATTTAAGTTATTTAAGGTATAACCTATTTTTTTTAAAAGCACCCCCTGTTAAAATGTTCTGGATCCGCGCCTGGTGGAAACGCTGTGTCCCTTGTGGTCCTCATCCGAAAACGCGTCGTAAAAATGTTTAATAATATAATATTATAATACCTAACAATATCGTCGTCCATCCATGTGGTGCCATCTGTGGTAAATGATCGGCTCTGGGCCGACTCGACCACCATCTGGCGGGGACGAACCAAACGCCGAACGTCGCGCCTAATCGTTCGACCAGATGGCATCGTTCGGAGGCGAAAGTCTCGATCAATACCACGAGCGCGAAAGCTTTGCATCGAAAGCTCTGCAGGTCTGACGACGACGTATCGCCGGGCGTTTTTTTTTATAATATTAAATACGAAAAACCACCACCCTCCCTGAGAAGCTTACCCCCAACCCCCCCAGAGCGCACCCGGCCGACGCGTTTCGATCAAATAACATAATACTAATAATAATACACGAGCGTTATCAATTATTATTGTTATCACGCATTTATTTCCTACATAATTATTATAACATAGTTACCAGAGACGTAATTTTTTTTTTTTTTTTGGGTGGGGGGGGGGCAAGGTGGGCATTTGCCCTTGTCCGATCGTAAGAGGAGCAGTCCTTGAGTTTGGCCGGTCGTAGGTGAAATGACAACACTTAAAGATTGTTTTCTGATTTCAAGAAAATATTTTACAATATCGTGTAATCACTAAAAATCTATTGTCATTACTTTATGATAATATTCATATTTAATTATATAGTTTTCTAGTTCAAAATTCGAATATAAAAGACATAGCGAGTACTGTAGAATTAATGCTTTAAACACTCTATGATCACTCGCGTGATTAATGATTTCGAAAAAAAACGTCTAAAGTAGAACATTTTTATTTAAAATATTGTTCGATTACGTTGAATTACGTTTCAACAGTCGTGTTCATATTGTAATATTATTGTGATTTAATTTTTTCGACCCCTTTTGGAAAAAAGTATGCAAAACGAGGTACAGTTACCGTGATAAAAAATTATTAATTTGCTCCTCCTCGGCTTTTTTGCTACACAAAGAGCCTATTTCGCCTAACGCCCTAACCCGACACGTCGTACGTATAAAGTTGTATGCGAGATGAGAAAATATCGTAAAAAAAAAAAATAGTAAGTGGAAGTTAGCTCGCTAGCGAAGCGTTTTGGTTTTTTTTCTTCGGATTCAATTATAATAATATGGGCCGGTCAAAACTTTTGCCACTTAAAAAACTGAAATTACGCCGACTGCTAAAGCTATACATATAATATGCAACCGTGACTTTTTAAGCCTTTGCTGCCCAGATGCCTACAAAATATAATATGATAATAATTATCAACAATATAATATTATTATGTTGTCTAAAAAACGGGTAGTTTGTAGACTAAAAATTAAAACGAAAAATATGCTCGAATTCGAAAATCGGTCGTATAATCGTTGCTGTCGGGTGTTAATCATAATGATGTTATAGTTAAAAACCGTTATAGGTCGTGATATTATTTTGCTATAATTAAATTTGAAAAAAAAAACAATACATTTTTAAACAGTTGGGGTACTTATAATGCACAATCACGAATCGTTGTGACGAGAGATTTTACTTATACTTTTATAGCTAATTGTTTTGCGCTTATAATAATTATTAAAATATTAAGTCGAAACCTGAACAAATAATAACGATTTCGATTATCGTTATTAAAAATATAATACGAACTGCCGAATTCGACATTTTGGCGTGGGCAAGACTGATCTTTTTTTCTTATATAATTTCGTGGAAATATATTATTATGCTTGTACAAGACCGAAATAATTTGAACCGAAGAACCTCTGAATATCCATAGAGGTATAGTAAACCTCTCTACGCGTTCTAAGAATATATAAATTTAAGGAAGTGTTTTTTTTTTTGTGTATTAAAATCATTACCATTATTGATTAAAACAGAACGAGCTCTAAGCGTTATTTTCTTTATAATTTTGTTCTTGTAAGTCTTATAAATATGTTCACACTCGGTGTACCCGATAAGTCATATTGTTATTATTATTCAGGTTCGGTTAGGTTAGGTCTTGCCTAAGTAATGCGAAAGTAGTCCGGGCAACGTCGTCAATACCAAAAAAAAAAAAAAAAAAGGTTAGGTTAGGTTAGGGTCTAACCTATTAAGTCACGAAAGTATTGACCAGTGGCGTCATTTCAGTTTTTAATAGGAAGGGGCAAACCGTTTTACCAGCCCGTATACCTAACTGAGCAAAAAAACAAATCACTTCGCTCGCAAGCTAATTTCCACTTACATTTCTATCTTGATACGATTCCCGTCTTACTAACTTTATACGTGCCTGAGGCAAAATTAGTCTCATTTTATGGTAAAAAGGAGCTAAAATATAATTATGGTACTTATACCTCAGTGACATAATTTCATATTTTTCTAGAGGGTCAAACAAATTAAATGACAATATGAAACTGTTAAAACGTAATTGAAAAATCGAACAATTTAAAATAAGTACCTTCTATTATAGAGGTTTTTTGATCATGGATAAATTTAAAAGTGGTTGTTTTATAATTTCTATAGTATCAGCGTCCGACTAGAAAACTAGAAGTATTAATGACTATCGCGACTACAGTTTTCCAATGCTATTACACAATATTATATTATTTCCTCAATATTAGAAAAATTATGGTTCTGTTATTACATTAACAACTGGCCCAACAATTGAACTGATTTTACAATCAGACAGGGGCAAATGCCCACCTTGCCCCCACTCAAATGACGCCACTGGTATTGACTAAATATGTTTTTTATCAATCACCTCGTAGCATTTATTTTTTAATTTAATCGTATTTTTTTATATTTAACCTCGATAAGACGCTTATATGAATATTTTAAATTTTGATAAATGTATATAATTATCGACGTAGACCTATAACATAATTATGGTAACAACTATTGTTCAGCAAATTTCTACACGACTAAATCGATTTGAGCGTAATTGCCTGACAAAATCGACTAACAAAAAAGGTTATCATAATATGATTTGCAAATACCTAATAGACATCTTCAATTAATAAATTATTCGTATACGGTTCGTAATAATTGCGTTTAATGTTTTCAAATAATCGAGTATACTCGAACGTCGTACTGTTTTGTTTATATATTATTTTATATACGAAGCAAAATATATTATATTCGTTGTATTCGATTTCTTCAGTAGAACTTTTCGTATTGATTATTTCCAGTTATTTCTTTTCACTTGTTGTTCGCTGCTCAAACTCTTGAAAACAAAAAAGAAAAACTAATTTCCATCGTTCGATATAAACATTATGGTACGACGGAGTACCTAATATTATAATATAAAGGTACGAGAGGTATAAACAAATATTCTTCTGCATTTTTCTTTTTTCTCTCCCTAGGTCGTTTACACGCAACGATTATTAACAATATTATAAAATGTACACGCTTTGTTCGTCGCTGATTATATAATTATATATTTACCATAATACATATTATAATAGTTAACCGTCATTATAATATATGTACAGAGCGTATCGGAAGTCTTCATCCGATTTCGAAAACGTATATTTATTTTAAAAATGAATACATTAGGGTGTAATAAAGTAAAAAATATTCTTAAAACAGTCAAGTCTTAATTACTTTGGTTACATAAATGCTCGATATGACAATACAGACTTGGAAGAGCTTAAGATCAGAATCACAGATGCTGTGAATGCCATGTGACACCAGATTTTGTGATCAGCGACGTTTGGGAGAAATTCGAATACTTATTATAGATCAGGAGTGGCCAACATTTTTTTTTACTAAGATCTACTGAGAATATAATATGTTTCATTTAAGGATCGATTAACGTAAAAAGATTTTTTTTTTTTTATCATTAATATTAATAATATAGGTACCTACATACACCATATTATACTGCTCTGAAAAATAATAAAATTAAAGCGCAAAGTTATCCAAAAATAAATGTTTCGTATTGTAAATTCCTAAATAATTTCAAAATAAATAAACATTATAAGAACCGTGTCGTCACATCATCGTGTTAGTCAGTCAATTACGATCTGTGGAATAGTCGCTAATTGCTAAACGAAGAGGCTGAACGAAGTGATCGTCAGAAAGAACTTAGCGTAGCTCTTTATTCACATTTTACAACTTTCACGTGAGAAAATGCCATTTCACAGGTTAATCCGAAATATTATGAATGTCACTTGTAAGTGTATCTACTAAACGTATATAATAAGTTCCAACAAACTGGGGGGGAGGTCGAATTTGAAATCGTCAGAGATCAACCCGTCGATCGTGGTCGACCGTTTGGCCGCCCCTGGTATGTTGGGTGGGGGTCGTATTGAACATTTGTAGGTAACCAAAGTAATTGAGACTTGACTGTTTTAAGAAAATGTTTTACTTTATTTCGCCTTTATATCTTCAATTTTTAAAATAAATATAGGTTTTTTGAAATCGGATGAAGACTTTTGCTACACTCTGTACGTATACTATCTTATTCGTTGAATTTATCGCATTTTTTCATTTTCATTTCGACTTATATAATATTAATACGGAGATGGTATAATTATCATCAAATCATTATTCGGAGCAGCTAAACATACTCGATAAATTAATAATATTACCTATATAATATGTCGTGCACATAAATACGACAAATTGTTATTATTACGGTCGGCGGGCTCTGTGAAGAGTACAAAAATATGAATGTCCGACCGTTCGCTCGGCTATATCGACGATAATAATTATTATTAAACGACCTACAAAACCACAGGGCCGACTTATGTATAATAATAAATACTAATCCCACGAGTATAATATACTATCGTGAAAAGCGAACGAAAATTACGCTGTTTAGGCATTTCGAACCTCGGGATTCGACATGAATGCCGTGGCGAAATCAATTTGTCGTTTTCGAATACATTTCGTCGGAATTATTATTCGCGTTATTATTCGCTGCCGGTGGTAGTTTTGTTAGGACGTATTAATGGGACACGATAATAATATTTCCACAAAACCGATTCGCCGTGAATCGATTTCATTTAATGCGAGACATAATATTATTTTATCATAATATTATATAATAAATATTCGTATTGGTTTAATATTTTTAAATTATATTTTTACCGTACATCGCGGTGGGTACAGCTACCTGCGGCTATGCGAAATAAACTTTTCTTCTATCCGTCGTCATTGAATTTGTTATACGAATAAAAAAAAATTGTCGAATACGTTTTACGACTTTCGGTTGTTTTCACAACTATTGCGATGCAATAAATGAGTGCGTATCACATATTTTTATATCGTAATAAATAATTATTTTCTATTTCACCTTTAGTCGACTCGGCGAGAACCAAAAATAATTATATTTTCTTGAAAAAGTTTGTACTGGTTACAACAATGAGTTACAAGAAAAAAAATGTAATCCTTTAAAATAATTGTATGCCTTACCACACGACGTTTAGTGTCATTGCTCGTACGAACTGAAAAGAAAATTACAGTACTTAAACAGTTTAAAATCAATTTATATAATAAGTGCTTGTCAGTGAGACTAAAATTAAACTCGTATATTATAATATAGGTACATAATAATATTACTACTAAATTAACGATAAACTGTTTATAAGTATATTATCGCATACAAAATTTAATGAAAATTTTTTTTTTTTTTAATTTTAAAGATTATCTATCATGGTGGATCGTCTTCATACAAAGTAGACGTTTCAGTTTTTCTTGGGGTAGAGCAAAATATATTGTTATCTAATGTGATTTGGTCAAAATAATAGTTTCACTACAAAGTCGCAGGAAAAACGTTTACCACTTCGTGTTAGGCCTATAATATTATTATTATACATACTAATAATATAATATATTATTTTGATCTTAATTATTCGTGAATCGTATATTATGATCGTGATTCCGAGCTCGTAACCAACACTTTAATCGGCTACTAAAATATCACATTTTCACATTTATAATAATAATTTCTTCTCTATCGGTATGTTTACGATTAATGTTTTTTTGAGCTCTGGCCCCTGGGTGAGTGGCCACATAAAAGTCCAAAAATTTTACCGAAACGCCCTCACCTACTCCCCCTCCTATCCACTCCAAATGACGGTACCGTCTACACGGTTAGAAGACGATGGACTAAATAATTTAATACTATACATACGATATTATTAATATTATTGTCCAAAATATCATATATTATTTCTATGATAAAAGCATATTTTAGTCGAGAAAAATAACACTATCACTTTTTGCTACATATCGTTTTGAATTGACTTATATATATACGAATAATATTAATAAAAATAATGATAACTCGATTTTTTTTCTTTTTGTTCTGTCAAGATAAACTATTAATAAATTTATAGCAAGCTACATATAGTAACCCATACGATATAATTGGAGCATATTATAGTAGTTCGTGTGGGAAAAAGCGAGCACTAGACACGTCACCGAAAGACCACCCGGGTGGCCGCCCAGCTGTCGTGTACAGGGTGATTCAGAATTTATGTTATAGCCATTTTACCGCTTTGAATACCTATTCGAAACGCAGAAAAATGTACGATACGAAAGTGTTTTTTGACGATGTAGAAACATCTTTCAACCGATTTGAACATATTTTTATGATTTCTCACAATATAATATCAGGGGAGGTTTAGGGGGTGGACTTTAAAAACTCGAACGCGAGGAACCTATACTTTTTTTGCAAAAACGCGATGTGAAGACATTTTTTCAATATACATTCTAGTGCTTCGGCGACATTTTAATTAATGCAAAACTCTATATTATGCTTGAGAGATATTCAACGTTTTTATAAATCGCTAAAGTCGACCGCCCAAAACCGCCCTAAAATATCGCAAACGATTATAAAATATTGCAAATCATTTTACTTATGTTTCTACATCAAAAAACATACATTTTTCTCGGTTTTGAATCTATATTATAGAGTGGCCTATACGTTTTGAATCACTCTGTACGATGACATTTGGCGTGGCTTTACACTAACGACGCAATACATTTATATAAGCTCGTCGTGGACGTAACTATATAATATATCATTCATTCGTGAAAAATATATTATTATATCATATATGTACATTCTCGACTGTTATAATAATAATATTATGTGTCGTATGTATAATATGATATTATTGTGATCGAACCGTACGTCATCAGAGAAAACGAAAAAAGAAAAAACAACCCCCGTACGAGACTCGAACTTTCGAATTCAAATCCTTTTCAAATTATAAATGTATAATAATACGATAATTGTACGGAGCCGTGTCGCACCCCGTCGCGGTCGTTCGCTCCGTCTCTCCTGGCAAAATATTACGGTGAATCGAACTCGTTAACTTCATAATACACGGTATTCTACTTGGAAAACCGTCCGGAGTACCATAATAATATAGTAATGACGTTCAAGTGTGGGTGTGCGTGTGTGTGGGTATGTGGGTGTGCGACATTTTTCGATATTGCGATTCGTTGCGCAAACACGCTGCACCGACGACGTGAAAGCACACGGCGCACGAAAGTGGTCTGAAACCCATTTTTAGGTGGCCAAAAGTGCTACAACTCCTAAAAGCTGAAAAATGCTACATTATTTTTTTAATTTATTTTTATTTTTACTTGAGTGTTTTCATAGTAAATTAATAATAACACGAAGTCAAACAGCATTTTGATTAGAAATGTATATAATATTACGACCGATTTTCCCAGCTTTTTCGCTATTCATTTTAATTTGTAATTGTTTTCACTATAAATATAATTTATTTAAAATTAATAATCTAACAATATTCTGAATTATCGTTCTTAATATAATAATTCTGCCAGAAAATAATATTGTTTTGCTTTGGTGCGATTTGTTGGAGGTGAATTGGTGGATAGGTAGATTTTTACTGTTTTCATATTGGCCACGTGTAACAACTGTAAAGTGTATCTTCAAATCAAATCTCATAGTAAGGGCCCCGATGCACTTTGCATTCGTTTTTCACTCGATGATCGTTGTTTATAATATACATTTTTTCGAATCAGAATAAGAAGTTTTTTTTTCATTTAATCTAAATGTCCTTTTTTAGAGCATTTTAAGACTTTTACACTAAAATCGACACTTGTTGAAAAATGAATAATATATTGTTATCACTCAACGCCAACGCCTTTAATAATACAGAAGCCCTTACAACGACGTGTAAACATATGCCTGAAAACTCTACACAGCCGGCGGTGTAGTATGGGTACAACTAAAGTAAACTATTATGAAATGACCATTTTTTTCTAAAAAACATTTTCGGGGTTCGGGGCCTCTGAGTATAATATCATAGATATAGGCCTACCGGAAAAATTCTGATTTTCCACATATCCGGCCGACATTGTTATCATCGCCACACACCATCCAGTGCAGTCACACCAGTCCTGGACTTCAAAAGAATGAACATTTTTCCTTACCGATACTTTGCGTTAAATTTGCTCGGTTTCGAGGGAACACCGAAAAACCCTTTCGAGGGTGTCGGTGTGACGGCGTCACAAGCGCTTTCGATATCTCCGAGGCCCTTATTGTCCGTATAAGAATTCTGAACTATTTCAGCTTACAAATCCATACGAAATTATAGAATGAGGATAACATTCTAATATTTTGAAAATTTGGAAGGGGGGGCTGATGTAAAAGTCTCATATCGTATTAGATAGACTCGAAACGAAAACCGAACGGTCTGAGAGGGGTTTCGTCTGTTAAAGATATAATATATATTATATAGACGCGTACTGTGTATATTATCGATAAGAGTTTGCGCCGCGATTTCATTTCCGACGCGGAGCGGATTGCCCCCACCCCCCTCCCCCCGATCGACAGTTATTTCTAATAACAATACGCCCGCGGGGTGAAACAATACAAACAGAGAGGAGATTTTCGCGAGTATATAGTATGTTTTAAGTTCTGCTGCTGCCAAACAACAACGCGCTAGGCCGTGTGTGCGAATCGTAGTTTCTTCCCTATACCCTCGATCAACCTCCCTGCGACACTCTCCGGAACACTTCGACCCCCTCCAGAGTGTACGTTTCCGGTCGAGTGGCGCGTGCGAGGGTAGGGGGGGGGGGGGGTTACACATCCGACCAGGTCCCCGGCGGTACGTGCAGCAGTCAATACGCGCTCGCTGGTGCTCTACTATATATACATTATGTTATGGGCATGGAGGTACGTCACGCCTCCGGTGTCAGACCCGCTCACGACCTCAAACTGACCTACCCACGTCTCACCTCGCCGCCACCCACCCCCGCCCAATATCCCGTCTCTCCGCGTCGTGCGGAGACGGAAAAATGGGCCATTTTCGCCGAGGTTTGACGAAAAATATTATATCAATGTTTTTTTTTTTTTTTTTTATTCGATTTTTACAGATTGAAAGAGACTGAAGCCATCTTGGAAAGATCGACGTATGTACACTCTCATATTATATTTCATTATTACTATTATACGCGTCGTAATTATTATTATTAGTTGGTAAACTATTTTAGCAGTTGTTGTAGTTGTAGTGGTTGTAGTAGTTGCAGTAGTCCAGTGAAGTTACGAACATTATTTTTGGGGGGAAGCGATCGCCCCCAAACAGTTTTGTGCGGTGGGTAATTTTGTTAGGGTTAAAAACATTTTTTATATAAATTAACTATACTTTAGTTGACTCTGACATGATTTACTGATTCGCTCCTGCCTGCCAGCACACGGGTAACGAAACAAAATATTGGGCTGTATATTGTTGTATACTTGCCTTCGATATTATAATATAATAAATAATCTGGGAAGATATAATATAATATTGCATTAGGGTAGGTATTTATTTCTGGACGTTTTAGGTTTCGAATTCGTACGTCAATTATTGATATTTTAAAATAATATCAATATTTATTTTATATTTTTACAATATATAAATATTAAATATTATTCGTAGACAGTTTTTGAATTCAAGCGCGGGTGGGCGGGTAGCTATAATATTCGCCCTCGTGGATAAAATATGTTCGTGACTCCACTGGTAGACGGTAGTAGTAGTTGAAGTATTAAATATAAAGTATTCAACACCAATATTTTTTATAGCCGGGTTAAATTAGAACGGTATTATTATAGTTGTGTATTTCTAAAAATAATTAAGAATATTTTTATACATACGGTGGTCGGTGAATATTATTATAAGTTAATGTAATATAATATTAAAGACGATGTCTGTAGAAATCAGGGACATTACATTTACGATTTAGTTATTTGGTTAACTACGATTATTATATTAATTGTCTTACATATGTCTTCACGGCAATTAAATTGCTTCGTTTATCGATTTGATAGTCGAATAACTATAACATATATGTATTGTGCAGTGGTTCCCAAACTTTTTAGTTGAGAGGACCACCGATTTTGTAAAAAAAAAAAAAAGTCGAGGCCCACTTATTAATTAATAAACAGCTAGAAAACACCCACAAACGTATTAAAGTAGACAGTTTGTTATTGATTAATTAATATAATATTACTTTAATATAACCGAAAACATAGACGCTTATGAGATCATATGAAAATCTCATGAAGTTTATGCCGATCGGCATAATAAATGATCGTTTTCCGACCCTTGGCTTAGACCCTCGACCAGCGTCCTTGGCCAAGTTCAAAGTTTTCCGAGACTCACAAGTGGACCCATGTTTTGGGAACCACTGCTCTTGTATACTGCGCAGCGGTATACATTTACACACTTTTCGTGTAGTGCGAGATCCTTTAATCCTCCACTCGACGTAAAGATAATTATCAAACGTTAAATTTAAAATATAGCACTAAAAAAAATAGATTAATACTCTCAATAATTTTGAAATTATACCCTTCTAGGCCCCTGAAAACCCTATCAACATTTCATCAAAACAGCCCACATGCGACTGTCAAAAATTAAAGTACTTATTATACTTCTAAGTCCTATAGTGAATTGATTTGAAAAATGTAAATCTTTTTAATTTGGTAAATAAGTTTGCTTTGAATCGCTGTTCCGAGCATGAATTCAATATTCGTAATATCAGACTAATATAAAAAAATATAAAAATGAAAAATCAATAAAATCTATAAAGTCCATTCCCTTCGAGAATTCGGTAATGAATTGAAAAAGTCCTCCGACCGGTGTGCAAATAGTAATTACGTTATGCGCTCAGAAGTATATATTATTATATTTTTTCAATCTAACCTTTGAAAGTACTCAAATTTTTGTCATGTGAATGGCTATTTCACGCGCCATAAATAATTGGTTTGGAATATTTGGATTTATAACGACTAAACTATACATACTATTATTATTATGCTTCCTTAATCAGGGATTTGTGAGTCTCGGGGCAAAAATAATTTTTGAAACCGATTTCCGTATTTTTTTTATTTTCGAGGCCCCAAGTCCAAGCAAAAAGCTAACCTCGCCCAACCCAATTTAACCTAACCTAAGGAGGCCTTGCTTATAATACGCACTTACGCCACTCAGCTGCAGAAGTACGCAGTTACACACTTTTTCGTGTCGTGAAATCCATTAATCCTCAATCACTCGACGACGACGTGAGATTTTTAAAACACTCCTTAAACGTCGAATGGAAAATTCGGTGGAAAAAAAATAAATCAATAATTCTTACAATATTATGTCTCCCTCAAACGCGTGTACAACTGAGGAGCTGAGTATACATCGCGTATAGGTATTATATTATATATTTTTTGTATTATTTAACAAAGAGGTAAGTACTCGAAACGTTCACTCGACACGTCATGACTATATATATATATATTGTAACATATTATATTATCACGATTCATCAGCATTTGAAACTGTTAAATTATTATTATTATTATTATTATTATCATCATCATCGTCATGTCCCGCTTCGCTGCCGCAATATAATCATTATAGTGGACAATTAATTAATTATATTCCTACTCCACAAAAGACACGCATTGGCTCGGACATATTATGAGTGACTAATAATAATACAATTTAATGACGACAATACAATTGGAACAGCAAAATATATATGAATGTAAATCGTTTGGAGTGCGATATCGACCTCTGTACAGTGGGCTTGAAAAAAAAATTGTACGTTATTTACAATTTAAACGTATAGGTAGTTATACAATTTTTGCGTTTTTTAGAATATTAAAACGTTATACTTAAATTTTGTTGAGTTAATCGTTAAAAATAATATCTCGTTTATGGGGAATGGCCCGGACATGGAATATACCTAATATAAATTCTTGGTTTGATTGTGACGATAAAAACAAATCGAGTGGAATAAATATTTCTACGAAACCTGCAATATCATAACTTTTAAGTAAATGGATTTCAATCGTTTTCTTGTGATTTTTAACGTTATTATATGACGTTTTCCTGCCGCACAGGATTATCGAAACCCATTTTTTAGTCAAAATGTATACAATATGTGCAGCGTTCTAAATTTCTGACAAATTATCTTTCTCTTGTACTAGCCGTAAACATTATATTCGATAATATATATTGCATTCGATCAAAGCAGATAAGATCACTATATTTTAATATCGTATTTCACCACACGAAATCAGTGAAATCGTCAATACGATGAGTAGGTATACGGAATAAAAAGATACTTGCAGGACAGTAATATGATACCTACCCACATAATAAGCAGATCAGTTGTTTACTGTTTGAGATTTCAATCAAACGAATTTTCTTTAATTTATTCAATTTTTTGTACTGCTCCCCGAGTTTGTCCTTAATATCGAAAGTCACGAAAAAATGGTGACTATTATAACTTCGGTGTGGACAGTTTATATTCGTTGTGTTTGGCAAAAGTTGATATCTACAGGACAATTATATACCTATACCCACATAACACGTGGATCAGTTGTATACTGTTTGAGACTTCAACAACATGACTTTTCTGTAATTTATTCAATTTTCGTACTGCTCGCCGAGTTCGTCCTTAATATTAATATCGAAAGTCACGAAAAAGTGGTGACTTATAACTTCGGTGTGGACAGTACTTATTCGTCGTGTTTGGCAAAAGTCAATAAACAAAAATATTATAGTTACCTGCATTTAGGCGCTGTTGAAAATTCAAATATACAAAAGGAGAACAATGAAACTCAATATTTTAATAATAATAAGCTACGCCGATCATTATTAATAATAATATGTTAATTCCTCTTTTTTTTTGTACACATATTATATTGACAAGGACATGTGTTTTTCGAATAAATTATAAAAAAAAAAAGCCAACATAAAATTGCCATAAGTATCTATATAGACGGTTATTATTACCTACCTCTGTAATATATTATGAAAGGTTTAGACTATACGTGCCTATTAGCTCGGTGTGCTAAAATAAAAACTCAACACTTAGCTCTAATTACGCGTGTTAAATAATATAGTCATTAAATTTGAAAGTTTTTTTTTTCACAATGGACATTTAAAAAATAAAAAATTATCATTAAACATAACGGCACTTATTACCGTTTGTATTATCTGCATTTGAGAACATTTTAGAGAATTCATTATTATTATTCTTATTATTTATCTTTCGTAGAGAAATAAGTAGGTACATAAAATGGTATTCGAGACGGCGTGACAGCAGTATATAAGATTTAAAGATAAATTAATAATCGAATAACACCATTTGACTCAAGTTAATGATATTAAACTATATTATATCGAATGTCGTTTGGAAATATTAAATTATGATTATTTTTTATTTTTATTTTGCTATCGTAATATTATCCGAGCGAAATCGCGTTTAAAACGTCTTCCTTCTATATATAGTCACTATCATAAAAGCATAACTGTTTTACAGTAAAAATTAAAACAGACTTGCTGTAATAATAATAATATCATATTGTTAATTAATAATATGTGCGGGCAAAACAACACGACGATATATTATTTTCCTCTTCCGTAATTAAGATTAATAATCACTGTAGGTACCTGCTAAATACCTACTAGACCTCAGCGCAGAAGGGTAAGGTGTACAGTCATCTGTATAATGGCAAGCAATGCCATTAAAATATGTGTTTTAATTAAAATGATAAATCTACATTACTCTAATAACTAGTTAACAGGAATGCATTAACTGAAATATATGTTCAGAACATTTAATAATAATAAAACTTAGTTGCGGGAAATTTAAAAAGCATATGATATATATAATTATCAGGGATCGGATTTTATAGCGCTTAAAAGTACTGAAATATGCGCTATAATATGACCTAAAAAATTGAAAAATAGATATATAGATATATATATCTAGTATATAAATTTAAAAAACCAACCTTGAATCGTGTAGGGTACAACTATTTAGAAGTCATAATATTGTAGTATTCTGTTTTGATGGGCCAAAATACGGTGGGCTACCTAAAAATATATTACAATATGAAACGAAAATGTGAGTGTTTTTCTTACAGATTCACATAAATGACGAATTTTTTCTACTATTTTTCATTCAATACAAACGAAATATTTTATGAAAATACAAAATAAATCATTATAATATTATGCATATTAACAAAGAAATAGCACCAAGACTTTGAAAATAGCACTACAAATCTAAAATACTTCAAATATGCCAAAAATAGCAGTATAAAATGTCATATTTGGAGTCCTCGAAGCACAAAACAAATTTGTAGTTCACTTTGTTGTTTTCATCTTTACCTATAACAATAATAAATTAGCAAATGCTTTAAATTCCAAGCCCTGATAATTATATTATACTAGCTGAATTACCCGGCTTCGCCCGTGTGTATTTTTTTTTCATATTTAGCTGATCAAGTGCACTTCGTTGCCCATTAAAAAAAATTAATAATGATGTTACGTTGAGGACAAAATACATACCATAACCTATTTCAACTCTTTACAGCCTGTTTTTAGTATTAAAGTAGCCTATATCCTTTCTCAGTGTCTAAACTATCTATGTACCAAATTTAATTTAAATAGGTTCAGTAGTTTTGGAGCCTACTCAATACAAACAAACAATCAAATCTTTCCTCTTTATAATATTAAGTATAGTATAGATAAAATATGTAACCATTGACAACCCTATAAATAAACAGTATATAGCAACCATGGTTACCAATAGCAACCATTTATAAACAATTATTTCCATCGTAAATCACAAAATCCCTGTGTGAGCACCTTACATCACCCCCCTCACCTCACCACTTTGTGAATCTAAACTATCCAGGGCGTCACTCAAACTTATACAAAAAAATGCATTCAAATCGGTCCAGCTGTTTAGGAGGAATTCAGCGTGCGCGAAACATCGTACTAACTTAAGACGCCATAACTCCGGAACCACATATGCATACAAACTTCACAGAAACAATCTACATATCAATCTTAATATGCCCTAAAATTTTTATCAAAATCAGTTCGGTGGATCTTGAGCTATAAAATTTATTCAAAATGTACACTTATTTATATATATATAGATATAATACAAGTACATACATATAAAAACAAATATTAGTATTTCAAAATTCCGAGAAAATATAAAATAATATTTCTGTACTCGCAAAATAATATTATAACTTACTGTTTAGTTGTCAACGTTTAAGAAAACATAATATAGTTGGTGACTTGAAAATTGGTATATTTGTTGGCATACAAACTATGGTTAGATTATGTTTTATATAATAGAATATATTACAATTTCTTATATAGGTTAAATTGAATATTTAAAAACTCGTGAAATTTATATATTAAACATAATATATACCTAATTTAGTAACAAAACAATTCAGCATAAAAACATAATAAAGAAGTATTTAATAAGTGGAAATACCTAAGTTAAAAAAAAATCATCGATTGGAGTAGACTTCTTCAAAATTAAATTAATGTGACGGATAATCGGTAATTCTATTATTTTAATGGTCTTTAAATTTGATTAACCATTTCACTATACAGTAGGTATATTTTTAAATTATTGATTTTTGTTTATAAAATTGCATATATTATATTATGAAAATCAAATTAAAAAATTATTTTTGTAAGTTTTTTTTTGTAGTTCTCACGTTTAAGTATTTAATTGAATATACCAATCTTGCCATTATTAAAAGATAAGTAAACATCTTGAAAAATTGAACTTTTCAACTTTCGGTGTAAAAAAAATATATAATATAATATTTGAAAATGTATTGTGCTAGATAATTCTTTTAGATATTACGTAATGAAGTATAAAACTTTAAGCAAGATTTGTGGTTTTTAACTTATCTCGCCGTCATTATACATAAATAAATATATTATAATAAAACTGAATGAATAAAATACCATTCATTATAATAATATAGCCGCTATAATATACTTTTTTTCCCGTTCTTGAGTCATAAATTTGATTTTTTTATAAAAATAATATTGTATAAGGTCAACTAAAATGGAACACGTATTAAAAAATATATTTAAGAATAATAATCAAGATTTTTTTTTAAAAAAAAAATAATCTTTTATCATAATAATATATAATATTACGGTCTTTCGAATTTTGTGTGATGAAAATGGCGGGAATTGCGTAATAGCCAACATAATTCTTATCATTTTTATTCACTACGGTCTATAAAGATGTTCTGTTATTTAAAATGCAAACAAATAATAATTAAAGGCACTTACAAATTAGTGGATATATACTCGATACACGGAATCACAAATCGTCTAATTATTATTATTATTATTGTACGTCTACTAACATTTAATCAATATATTTTGCTTATTTTATTATCGTTTATTTTTTTTCACAAACAAAAAACAATTTTTTTTTAAAAAACGCTCATCAATTACAAAATACATTATAATCTGTAAGTATTTTGTTGTTATGATACAGTTATATTGGACCGCTACCTATCGTTTGTTGTACATATTATAATTAATCGACTTTTTTTTCCTTTTTTTTTTTTTTTGCTTAAATAAATTAAATTTGAAACAATAAATGTACATATTGAAAGTCTGTGAAACGTAAACAGAAATTATTTTGTTACGAAGATAAAGTAGTATATTATTATTATGTGACGCCCGTATAAAATAAGCGCGCAGAAAGGAGTAAATAAGTATAATATAAAATAAGTCTCGAGACGACGATACGCTAAAGTTTACATCAAAACGACAAAATGAGATATTACACAAAGTACAGAATTATACGATTTCCGGTCGCGGTTATTTTGTGCGAATATTGTTGGAATGAGTGGGCAAAATTAAAAACTGAAATTTCAATCGTAATAAAATTTATCGCACAATGCGACAATTATTGCGAGTTGTGGTGTTTTTTTTTTCTAATCGATTCGAACCATTTCAAGTCTCGACAGCTACTTTTTATAGTGTTATTATATTTGTATGCGTATTTTGCAAAATTTCTTATACCTTTTACAAAAGTTAATAATTTTTTCTCTAAACCAAAACGGTAATTTATGTTCCAACGCGTCAAAGACACGCGTTCTGGTGAAAGTATCTAACACGTCTTCTGCTAAGACATAAAACTGTTGTAATTGTTGAGTTCATTGATAATATATTTTATAAACTGTTATCATACACCTATAGTATAATATTATATTATAATATATTATCGATATGAAGAACTATTTTTTCGTTCGTTAAATTATTTACTTTTTTAGCCACTGACACAACACAACCAAATAAAAAAAAAAAAAGTAAGATCAAGGTCCGACATAAATAGAGCTCTAATTTGTCTATGTATTATCAGCTCATACCTTAGTTTTGTTTAATGAGTAACATAATATAACTATAAAAACTAAAAGCATAATAATATAATATCATATCTGTGAATAGACCGTTAATTGTATTGTATTATAATGTCTACCTAATAATGTGTGCATGCATTACTAAAGCTAATACAATGTTAATGGTATATTTACGTCTTAAAAAATCAAATCAAGTCATAAAAGGTACCTCTATCTCGGTAGGCAGCTCGTTTATATATTTTGTTTTTGTTTTTTTTTTTTTTTAAATTACCTATTCACGATCTAGTGAAAAATATGCTACTTAACGCTATTCAGAAATACGCGTCTGCAGAACGTATAGATTAAGAGTATGAATATTTTTTTGTTTCTAGTTGACAACAGTTTTAATAATAATTATTATGAATTCGATTGCCGTACAGACAGTATACATATAACTAATCTAAAATTATTATTATTACGTCATTATACAGATTGACCTAACCTAACCTTGGTTGGGGAGCTACGTGTGTGCCATTTATGGTACACTCCTGCGCTGTTTTGACAATAAGTTTTCGTGTACCATATATTATACTGGTACACTGGCGAGTCTTTGCCAAAAAGTTTCATGTGTACACCTAACAAGGCACACGTGATATTGATTTAAAGTTTAAATTTTAAACACTGAAAAGTATTTCGTAGTCCGGCGGGCATACACATTTTCAATCAACCATCTGATATCAGATTAATCCGACTCGATTTTATTTCACGTCATAAAAATAATAATGGGTTAGGTTTGTAGCGAGAAAGGCATAATATTATCCGCTTTGTCGTGTCGGCTCTTGAATGACAAATGAACAATAATGTACCAACAATGGTACACATAGCGATTATAACCTGGCAATTAAACATTCAAATATTTTACGTCCGGACCTTTAACATTCGACGTTTCAAAAACAATTATCAAACTACGTCGTAATATCAGTGTGTAGGTCATGTTTATTATTTCTGTCGAGTGAATTAGAAATAGGTTTATTTAACTCGTAATAGAAATAGTAAGCATAATAATATTATAATATACTCGACACAAACCAGCCTTGATATCGATCGACATTAATTAAACGAAGAAAAAAAGGGTCTTAAGAGTACGATTTACATACAGAACGGAATTATAATTAGTTTAATGGGTAAACTTCGGTGCGTTTAAACTCGAAAACAGCACTAAAACAGTGTTGTTTTCAACTCAACTTTCGTTTATTCATATTATATTTTTACTATAGGCTTTTATTCGGAATAAAATAATAATATTATGTCGTGTATACAACGCGCCGTATAAGACGAACAAATTTAATGAAAAAAAAAAATGCTCCGTGTAATTAATTATAATTATTTTACTAGTAAAACAAAATTATAATATATTATTATACAGACTTGTGTTTGGACGTATATTACGTCATGTTCGCCCGGCATGACACGATGTGCCGAGGAATGACATAAAATAACCGTTAAAAAAATAGCACTAAAAAACGTGACGTGTTCGGGCCCCGCACAGTGCAGTGCAGCATATACAACGACGCCACAGAACTGTTGCTTTTTCGTGTTACTTCGTATCAAAATTAATATAATGCTATCATAAAATAATTTAGGTATTATAATATAATATTATGTAGGTACGACTGCGGTGGTGTTTTTTTTAAAAACATTATCATGAAAAACCACGACTGCAGTGCAGAACGAAATATGTTTTGCCACCGCGGTTACCACCGTCGTCGGACGTTTATCATACGGACTAAGGTACCTAAACAGCTCAGTGGTGTGGAGGCGAGGTGGCCATATTTTTGCCCTGCCCGATCGTAAAATCAGTGCAATATTGTCGGGCCGATAAGAAGACGTGACTATAAAATCGTTCTAATATTGAGAAAATATTATATAATACCGTGTGTAAGCACGACTAGAAAACTCATATTGTCACGGTGATAATATTATTTATAATTTTCTAGCTCAAAATATATTATAAAGACAATGAGACGATCACCGACGATTCAATTTTTCCATTATTTCGTTTTAGCAGTTTCATATTGTAATTTTTCACTTTTAGAAAAATATAAAATTAAGCCACTCAACAGCCATCATCATTATTTAGCTCCTCCACTTCTTTGCTCAGATAATATTGTATCGATGTAAAAAATATGAAAATTGAAATTAGCTCGAGAGCGAAGTGATCTGTTTATTTTTTGGGTTCAGTTATCTGCTATGAGCTGGTCAAAATGTTTGTCTCCTCCTATATTAAAAACTGAAATGACACCTGCGCCGCCTTAGCTTACAGATTATAATATTGTAGCAAATTAAAAGGCACCTATCTAATACCAGAGTAGTGTGTACATAATGTTTACCGCATAAACCAGATCATATTATAACAGTAATTATATATGCTATGAATAATAATCATAAGTGTAGGACTTACAAATTAAAAATAAATAAGAAGAAGTATATAAAAACATAATTTATAGAACATTTAATTTTATTTAAAACATATTATTATGTAACAAATTTTAATTTTCCAAATAATTGTAAATGAGATATACATAAAAATGTAAAATATATCATTAAATTACGATAATGAATTAATATACTCAGATTTCAAATTCAAGTCGGCACGGGTTAACCTTAATAGATCGACTTGAAACTTTTTGTAGTTCATTTTTTTATGCACACGCACAAATTCAGTGAGTGAGACTAACAAAAATGCAAATGCAAAAAAAAAATGTTTAGAGTTAAATAAGGAACACCATAGTTGTAGGTGCTCGGATTAAACGTTTACCATAAATTGTAGGTAGGTAAACACTGACGTCGTTTTTATGCGGCTGCAATGTTGTTTATCGTTTTTCGGTATTTTATTTTGTTTATCAATACTCAGAGAATGATACGATTTATATCTACAACGAGACAATAATATTATTGATTACGCGTATTGGTACGATAACAATATCGTAACCTAATAAACCAGCGGCGGTGCCCAACATTTAGTGCGGAAAAAAGAAAAACGTTGAGACCCGCACTCGACGGGTAAAAATTACAATCATTAATCACACACTAACATAGACGGTTTGTTATCGATTAAAATAATAATACGTATATTACCCGACCAAAAATATAGGCGTCAACGATCTGCCAATCGGTTGGCATAAACGAAAATTTTCCGGCCCTCGACCGGCGGCGCGGCGGCGGCGGCCCGTGGATTGAGTATACCGCTGAATATTATAAACGATTAAAAGCGTCAAAACCAGCTGATATGGAAATATAATATAATTTGACGAACACATCTCAATAATTCAGTTAATGGGTACAAATGAAATGGCCTGCTGTATATTATATTATTCTGTATAAAAACCATACCCACTTGTAGAGGAAACGGCGGACTTCCACAACGAGGCGTACGCAGTGAGTCTGTGTTTAAAAAAATGTTAACGACAATTCGCAACGAATAAAAACGTTTGTCACTATATTATAGTAAACTTGGCACCAAATAATATATTGTTTATAATGATATAAACTGTGTATAGTGCATCTCTGTACATAGTACATATTATATCGGGTGATCCACAATTAACCGTGAAACACTCGTTTTAAAAACTATTGATGAAATTGAAAATATTTTTATCACACGCGACATTAAGTCGGTAAAAAACAATATTTTTACGGAAAAAAATTAATTCATATTTCTTACGGGTTTTTTTTAATTGTTGTCAATTATAATTTTTTTACTTTTCGGAAAACGTGCATATTTAATTATTTTAGAATATATTATTATGTTTTGGAGCACTTTATAATGTATAAAAACGAATTTTAGACGAGTCGTCGTCTTTGAGTGATATACATTTTTAAAGTTATGACTAGCGGGGTGCAGGGGTACCCAGTAAAATAAAATGTTGGAGGTCTGCTAGTCTAAACTTCAGAGTTTAGGTACTTATAACCACTTGATGGAAATTCGATTTTGATGTATTGAAATATTTCAAACACTGTCAAACCTCGAACAATGGACGAAAAATTGAATTATACTGAGAAAAGAAAATGTGTATATATTTTATAAGCATATAAAATATTAGTTAGCCTATTAAACGTATACTGGTGTATATTTTGACAATCAAATACAATTATTTGAAAAACGGGTTATCTATTCTTTGAATTCTGGTCGTTTTTCATCGATGAGTTTTTAATTTTTCTTAATGACATATACACACCGCATTGTGACTGCGAGCGACGCGTTTAACAGAAGTCGACGGACTATGGAGGGTGACGGATAATCGAGACGTTTCTGCGTAATATTCTGTTTCGGGATATATTAAATCAAAAAAAATATGTATTTACGTGTGCAGTTGTCATTCGAAAGAGTGATAAACTCAAAAAAAAAAACCGTAAAAAAATAGTTAAACTTGTGGTTTTTTCCAAAAACGTTGTTTTGCGTAAAATTATTAGAAAAAACGGATCACGCCGTATATTATACGTACTGAAGTAGCATAACGATTATCGAATCTCAACTAACACAAACGAAGTGAATTATACATATACCTACCTAATCCAAAAGATTATACCAAAGTGGTTAGTGAAAAAAAGTCGTAGGCATATAATACGAACCGCTTAGATAATAATAATAATAATATCACGACATATCCGTTTTCGATGTATCACGGGAGAGAATAATAATAATTATAATAATAATATGTAATTATAATATTGCGCATCAATTACGAACCCGACCGGGAGAGGACACGAACATACTATATACGATATCGCGATGGTCGTCGCGTACGGCTGAAAAAAGTCGCGCGCACGGTATTTATCGTCGCGGCGGAGGCAACACCGGGAGAACGCGCGCGCCGCTCATTCCGGGGTCCCCGCTACGGCGGCGGCCACGGCCAAATGCACACCGGCAGTTGGTCGGCCGTCACGTCCGTCGTCGCGCGCGCGTCCACCGTCCGTGCGATCGTTCCGCCACCGCGCCGTCCACCGTACCGTCCACCGCCGCCGCCGTCGTCCACCGTCCGCAGACCGTCGCGCAGTCCTCCGCCGCCGCAGAGCATCAGCACGAGCGCGAGCGCCTCGCGTTGACGGCGGTACGCAAAGTCATGGTGGCCGCGCCTCCGTCCGGCCATGTCGTCACCGTCGTCACCGTCGTCGTCGTCGTCCCCGACGCGGCCACCGCCGCCGCCGTCTTGTAGGGGGGACGCCGCCGTCACGCTCAACCGTCGCCGGTCGTTAACCGTGGCCGCGGGCGCAGCGTCGGCCGCGACGGCCATGGAGTCGCCGACCATCTCGTCGCCACCGGCGTCCGCGGACGGCCCGCGGCGCCGCGGGTCGTCGGCCGCCGGCGGCACCGTCTTCAAGTTCGGCGCGCTGGGCATCAGCGGCTCGGCGTCCGTGTCGGCCATGTGCGACGCCGCCAACGGGCCGGCGTCCGCGTCCGCCACGGTCGGCGGCAGCGGGTCGCCTGGCGCGCAGCCCGGCAAGCTGCCCCGGACGCTCAGCACCAGCGTGTTGCGCATCAAGCACCGGTCGTCGTTCTGGGACAAGTTCTGGGAACAGCGGTCCAAGAGAGACTTGTAAGTCACCGCGAACCGCGTATACCAGGGGTCGGCAATAGGCGGCCCGCGGAAGGGAAATAACTGGACCGCCAAAAATTTTCTTAATTTTCCTGTGATTATCTGTGTTGTTGTTGAACGTGCCGCAGTTCATGGCTTAAAAAATAAATACATTAATGATAAAATTGAGTTTAAGATTTTTTTGGCCCTCGAAATTTTTTTTTTTAAATACCTGTACCACTATATAGATTAATTGCCGACCCCTGGCGTATATACCGTCTATAAATATTATATTATGATATTAATTATATTTTAACGTCTCGTCCAGCGCAGCGGAGGCGGTATTTTTTTGTACCAAAATAAAAAAAAAGTTAACGTTTAAAATTGAATTAAATGGATAATACTGTCGTGTCGCGATGTTATAATATTAATAAGTTCTCTGGCCGTCAATACGCGTGCGCCGCGGTATCCCAAAAAAGAATACTTTGAAAATTAATTTGAAACACAACTCGAATACTTTTTTCGAGTAGGTACCCGCGACGTTCGTTCTCGCGAAGTTCACGAGGGCAACGGTATACACGAGTTCGAGTCATCGAGAGAGGGACAGAAATCGAATCGCCGAGAATTTCGACCTATCTAGAACCTGCAGTATACTGTATTCGAAATACTTTTCAAACAATAATAAGACATTTTTTTTTTTTATTCAAATTCGTATGATTTATACAGTTTTGTTTATTTCAACGAGTATTTTTTTTTTTTTTATATACTTTGGCAACATTATTTGTTCGAAATGTTATTCCGTACCTAACCTATATAGCAATAATGTAACTATAATAATAATAATTATTATTCTGTACGGAATTATATATTATTATTTCGTGATTTCGACACATAAATAAAACATCACCCGACTACGCAATCGTTATATATTATTAATGGGTACGTTCGATTGAAATATTCGAAAGCACGACGACTCGCAAAATTATTCGCGACAAATAAAACACGCACCGAAAATAAAAACGAAATCAATCGGTGGCTGCGACGATAACGACGATTGTTCGAAATATGCAGATTTAAACGCTCGTAAAAGTGGGTAGGTCTTTAAAAAAAAGTAGGTAGTCGTCGAAACCGACAATAAAAGTCTACGCCGAAGACGCTTTTACTCGAATATACGTCACGATTATCACTGCGGGGGAAAAGCGGTGCGACGGCTTTTGAAATAACCGACTCTTCGGGTATATACGCGCGCTACAATCGAAGGGGATAAAAATATATATTATATTTCTCGCCAAAACGTCTTTCGCCCCCCCTCCCTCTCCCGTCCCTCGAAACTTGACAGAGAAACGAGTGTGTAACGAAAACGGCGATGAAACCCTACTACAATCCGAACCCGCGACGGCCCACCCACACCGCGACACGTCGTCGTCATCGTCGTTCGTCTCGAGATGTAAATCTCCTCAAAATAATAATAAGCGACGACGATCGGTGTAAGTACGACTCGCCAAGTCTCTTCGCCGCAGCCCGCCAAAGTATATATGATATATTACGTATATTGTGTTCGAAACGAAATACGTTTACCTCAGCTTTTTGTATTCGTATAATATATAGAAACCGCGCAATAATAATATTGTACGCTAAGCTCCTTTCGGTTTTTAATCTGCGCTCACCGCGAATAAACGTATATATTTTATCCGATAAAAGTACGCGTGTTCGAGCCGAGAAAAACGCGCAGCAAACATACATCGCACACACACACCTCATCGCCCGTTTCGACTACGACGCCGTCGGGCTGATCCATTTGATGCACTGTCATTATTATTTTTTTTTTTTGCATTAGACGTCGACGTTCTTGCAGAAAATATATTTTCGTCAAACGTTATTGATTTAAGTCGAAAAAAACATATTTTCTTACTAAAAATCCGTTTGGAGTGTTTCCGATTTCAGACAGGTAGTTTTTTAGTTTGGGGAGTACCTATAGTTGACCGACAGTTTTCCAGGGATTCCCCCTTCCGCATCAACCTAACATCCCCTCATAACACGCCTTAAACTACTCTCGTATGATTTTCGATTTTTATATATCAAAACAGTGCAGCATCGAAATAAGAAATTCGAAATGCATGTCGTCATTAGAAAAAAAATGTTTAAAAACTATAACGATTAAAAAAAATAAAAAACCATTAACATTTTAGAAAAATGTCGTTTTTCGACGAGTCAAAATGACGTAAAATCGATTATAAATAAATTATCAAAAAAACGATCATCCGCTTCGGGGATTCGATTCGTCCCGAAATCGAGTGGCTTACAATATTGTTTTAATATAAATACGTCCTCCGACTACGATAGCCGTGGGGATATAATGCGCCCGAATCGTATCCGAGGGGAGGACGCAATAGGGGGGTGGGCGCCCCCCTTATTCGGTCGAAAAACGTTTTCGTAAAATAATATCGTGTGAGAGCATCGAAGACGCTTTTTTCATGTCCCGAAACGCCGATTGTCGAACAAGAGTATGAGGTCAATAATTTAGAAACGAATTAAACGATTAACGAATTAAACTATTAAATATCTATAAATCGAATCAGTATGATATTATAATATAATATGACTGGTGGAAAGGTTGATAAAAAAATCGAAAGACCGCAATAATTAATCATAATTAAATGACCACAAAAAGTGCGCCCCCTCGGAGAATTCCTGGCGACGTTATAATAATATAATATTATTTTATTATTTATGCGCGAAAATCTCTCGGACGCTTTACCGCCTCCTCCGCATATTATTATTATTATTACACTCGTACGTCACCCGCCGGAATAACGGTCATTATTTTGTTTCACGTGTTATCGTACAATATAATAATTATTATATATTACGGCGATAACAATATTATGACCATCGTGAGACGTGTAATTAATCACGTCCGTCGTAAAATGTATATTAAATTATATTATATATAATATTACACTCGTCAACATATTATTGTGTAGGCGCGTGATCCGAGCACACAGTTTTGATCCCAAATTAACCGATGTCCGCGTCGCTATGTGATAATAATGATAACATGATAATAACCGTTCAAACTTCGTTCGATTAATAAATTCAATAATATTCAATAATGACTATAATAATTATCACTTTGAGACTATTACGAAGAGCGTTTTTGTCGGTCATTCAGAGCCTCGTATTGTAATTATCATCATTATTATTATTACCATTGTCTCACTGCAGACTGCGTGTTGTTTGAACATCGTCGTCATCACTATTTATTAATATTAAACAGTTTAAAATGTAATTATTATATCAGTTCAGAGTTCAGGTCTCCGCGAACAAGACACATAAACTGTAACGTTATACGGCGCACGTTATACCATTATAGTGCTTAGTTTTTTTTTTTCCTAAAAAATTCGTCGTAAATACCCATATTATTATTACGATATACTTTGGATCGTTATGTATAGAAATTTGAATAGAAATGTTAACCATCATATTATTATGTAAATTCATAAATAAAAGTTTATGAAAATTACACGCAAGTCGTTTCGAAACTTTTTTTATATGACTCGAGCGGCACCCGATTTTTTGGGATATTTATACGATAGGTAGCAGGTTCGCGTACATACAATAATAATATATTATATATCTACGCATATATCGTTTAATAAAACGTAATATTATATATATATATATATATTAAATATTATGTTTTCAAACTATATACACTATACCTATTTAATATATATATATATAGGTACACTGCTGCACGAGCATAAAACTTTAGGTATACTATTAATTATTCGGAAAATATGTTAAACACGACCGACCCGCGGTGTGGCCCGCCCGTCCCGCGCTTAAGTACGGTTTAATATTCAGAGAGCCACCGCCGAATAACTAATACGACGACATTAATCTTCGGACGGAAATAAATAATAAGTTCGTAACATTACTCTGCCCGGTAGCAAAATATTTTTTGAACACGTTACGAGAAGGGTAACAATATTATTATTATAAATTTAAAAAACTCGTTTTGCCGGTGAAAAAAAAACCGATTATAAAAATATCGTATCTACCTATATTATACGCTATATGAACACTGCGTGCACGTCTCGGAAGACCAAAATGCAATATTATTGTGGAACATAATCATTCGTAATAAATTATCATCATAACGAAATACAACGACACGGCGAAAATAACGCGACGTTATGTCATCGTAAAAATATTATTGTACCACCGTACTTAATATAATATAATATATATATATTTTTTTTTATTAAACTTTGAATAACATCAACAACAGAGTTTATTAGTTATTTGACGTGTAACATTATAAATTATTGGTCTATACCTTATTAACAGTTCGTACATTATAATCAAGAAAAAAAAGTAACAGAACAAAAATAGGAAAAGGGGAAGCTTAATCAAGTGAAAGAGGTATATAGTGTTATCATACATCTGTGGTATTTTTTTTTTAAAAATATTATCATAATAATATTATAAGCCCGCTTCTCTTAGGAAAGCCAACATTTTTGAGACGTTTTCAATATATTTTGGTCCCAACGCTTCGTCTATATTATGGTGGAAGGAATGTCGTGTTTTCTGAGATCGTTGATGACGTATCGATGGCACTCTGTTATAATAATATATGTCTTATTGTAAGTGTAACTTTAAATTATCAAAGTTTAATTTGGCGAGGACCGTTTGAATATAATTATCGATACGATTATTGTCGTATAATAATTATTATAGTTAAGTTTAATGATTTAATACAGTGCTCGAATCGTGTAAGGACGCGTGGAGACGGACTCCCTCTTAATATTTTAGAAAAGCGTTCACGCCTTCTGATTATATTATATTCTAATCAACAAGACATAATATATTTTAAACGATCGGTTACGTCATTTTTTTTTACACTTTTGCATCTTCCTCCTCGTTTTTTTCCCAATAATTTGAGCACTGGATTTAAACCAGCTATATCGAATTCGGGAATAAATATTACACTCACGCGTTCGATCAAAACTTTTGCGTTTCCGTGTTATAATTAATCAGGACTTGCATTTGAAGAACAAATTTCGTTTTACTTCCCAAACGTATAGTTATACAAATTCTTTAAAAATAATATCTAATCCGGATAATTTTGCGGGAATACATTCTTGGATTTATTCCGCTTAGCGTTATTTTTCGTTTATTGATATTTTATAATATATAATATTACGTTTTGCGTTATGTTTTGTGGTATTTAATTATTTTTGTTTATATTTTTTCGTTTTAATTACGTTTCCTAATGTCGTATTATTATTATTATTATCATGCCTCCGTTTTCGCGACCGTTTGCAGGCGTTTATGACGTATCGCGCGGAAAAAAATCGAATGGACACCGTTGAGGACCGCCAGAAACATAATTTTAAGAGGCTAAGCTCCATCGTGTGCAACTGGTGCTGTATGTATATATGAACAACAGTTGTGTATTCTACATAAATATTTATTTTCATATCGCAGACGAATGGAATACCAAACATTTAAATATTGTCCTACACTCGAAACGAGAACGACTCGAAATATTCAAAGTGCCATCACACATTACTGTCATAGGCTCAAAAAATAGCGAATAATATCGCGTTCTTTTCGAGGGGGTTTTTATGCTCGTCAAAATACCGTTCTCGGCACAGCCGCTGCTGCCGGTGGTGGTGGCAATCGTCAATCGGACTCGGATCGGAGACGCCATAAAAATAAAACGAAACGCTTCGCTGTGCGACCCGCACGATATAATAATATAATGATACATGGAGGTAGCTAGGCGTGTAGGTATTGTACGTCATGTGTGTGTGTGTGTGTGCGCGTAGTGTTCTCGCTCTAAACTTTTTTTTCCTCCGATATCGATCGTTCGACGCTAACCGTTATTACACAACGAGCTGTATAACACCGTCATCGGCACTAACTGAAAACGCATTTAACGGCGACGTGTAATTTACCAGCAGCGCGTGTAATATAGTGGAGGACGACGATGAGGAGGAGGAGGACGAGGAGGAGGTGGACGAGAGACAATTTAATAATATATATCGTTATATATAGACGGGACTTTAACGGGGAGAAAAAAAACGGCTACAGCCGACAATCGTGGTGACGACGACGACGACGACGACGATGATGATGTAATGCGCACACGTGAACACGATTGTTGTTGCGTAATAATCGCTCGGCGGAGGCAAAAACTCGAAGCTTTTCCCGACAAAAAACAAAACGAAAATCCTAATTTGTTCGGGTCGCATCGACGCATCATCAAGTACCTCGCGCGCGCGCGCGCGTGTGTGTGTGAGCACAATTCAACCCAAAATAATAATATAATATTATCGACGCAGAGGGTTCGAGTGGCGCTGTGACAATCGCGTGGTCCTTTTGAAATGCACGCCATGTACGTGTCGCATATTTTTATTATTATTTGGTTAGGACGACTTGTTTGCGGCGAAAAAAAACCAAAAAAAAAAAAAGACAACTCATTTCATCAGTTTTCGGGACCGCAGACAGTATAATAATATATTATTTGGCACGCGATACTTTCCTCGTTATTACGACCGAGCTCAGCACGATAATAATATTATAATAAATAATATTGCGCGACAATCGTGGTGATGCCGTGCGGTCAATATTCCCGCGCGACAGTCCGGCGAACGATATTCTGCAGACCTCCGAATAACGGACGTAAAGGCGGTGGTGCTTGAAAGTGCCATCGACCTCGTACCGAACACAATGGATTGACTTTGTATACGATATTATATTGTGTCACGTCCAGACCGCGAACGGCAAGCCGGGAAATCCTCTGGAAATATGGGCGGCGCCGATCGTCGGGCCGCCAAGTTGATCATAACTCGTCACGCACTGCGCGAGACACATCGATTATAACAGTGGACCTACACACACACACACACACACACACACACACACAAACATACGAACGAACGGCGAAATCCTCGGTCGAGGATGAAGCCAATTCTGGGCTGCAAAACGGTGCAAAACCCTAAGGATAATATAATAATATTGTACTACGAGGACTCTAAAAACGAAAACCAAAAAAAAATAAATCCCGAAAACGGTTTCGACAATCTGCTGCAGACGGCGGCGGCGGCGGAGGAAACGTCAATTTTTTTTTTTTTTGATTAATGGAGACTTTTCGATCGAGTCGCGCGTATTCCTTTCGCTAGTATAGCTGTGGCTATTGGTAGTGTGACGAAATCATTATTGTCTTCTTCGAGCCCCTCCACAGTGGCGTCCACCCCGATAATATTGACTTGTTACAAAAAACGATGAGAAGAGATAATTAATAGTATATTGTTTGCGTATAATAAATATTAATACTTTAATATCGGTCCCAGCGCCTTTGTGCGCAGTATTATATTATTACTATTAAAGCTTGACTTTATGAATTGAATTTTTTTGTGTAATATATAAATATGACATTGTATATATATTATTATTATTATTACGTTTAGTAATATACTTGAGTGTTATACTAGTCGTCGGGCGGGTGGCGGGTTGGGGCTTCTCCGTTTTTTTACTCGCCAAGTATATAATATAATATTATGTATACGCTGCAAAGAGGGACTTCTCTTTTATATATTATATTATCCGAGTATTAAACCTACGCGTATTTCGGCGGGCCGACGGCATCAAATATTTTATTGCTGCAATATATTATGTTTGACGAACCGTGCAGGCACCATTACATCGTTAAAAATCCCCGCGGAAAAAAAATAAAAATAAGCTCTCGGGGATATCTGACTTGATGACCGTCCCTATATCTCAGTGGTAGCTAAATGACCTGCGGTGGCGTTAGGCACATTATATAATATGTTGTCGGTTACCATACCTACCATTGTACTTATGTCAAATAAACAATATAAAGACGTTAAAACCACGTAGGTGCATTGTGCAAGTTTTTATTGTGATTTGAAAAGATACGAGAAAGTCGCAATAGCCTATATGAATTGAAATCGAACCCACTAATATTGCATTCTTATTCCCATCTGCTATAACAGCGTCGTTTTGGTGTTAAAAGAGAAATCTATGTTTATACTTTACCTCCGGCGAAAGTTTGAAAGTTTGGAAATTGCTATCCATAACGGAAATACGGCACCCATACGTGGCGTATATACCTGTTGAGTTTTCAAAATTGCATTTATATGGCATTAATTTTACTATTTTAGCTGTATAGGAGTGCAAGTATATTATTATGATAACCATATGGTTAGGTTAGACAAGTCCTTCGTGATGAAAACTCGCAAACATACATGACAATAAGCTCTGCAAGAGAGGTGCAATCGTACACCTAGCGGGGCCGTTCTTAGGGGCAGGCGGGCAGGGTGAAGTTTTCCGAAAAAAAGTAGGAAAATCGGTTCAAAAATGA
The DNA here is from genome assembly GCA_022818045.1 of Neotoxoptera formosana. Lineage (NCBI taxonomy): Eukaryota > Metazoa > Arthropoda > Insecta > Hemiptera > Aphididae > Neotoxoptera > Neotoxoptera formosana. The sequence continues at coordinate 28,493,345 of CM040634.1, forward strand.
TTTTTCCCCCGGACCTAGATCTACGAACATTGTTTGAACAGGAAAATACAATCGGTGGCGATTGCGCGGTAATTGATTTTCGTTCATCGTTGTCGTGTTCGAGCAGACCACCCACGTGATCGGTTTGTAATAATATTATTATCGCACCTGCCACGCCGTTCTGCGGGGTCATAAGGGCCGATGCGAAGAGGGATTTCAGCGATCGCATTATTATTATGAAAATCGTTTATAGTTTACACGTACGTAGGTAATAACACTTTAATACGGAGGTAATAAAGAATTGGATGGGCCTAAACCTATTACGCGGATAATACCTGAGCCTAAGGTATAATGTGTATAGAATTATGGACGTTTATAAATACAATTAATATAATATATAATTTATATTTCTGTATATATTAAACATTAAAGACGTCATATTGTAAACCAGGTCATGCAAACGTTACAATAACGGTGTATATTACAAATATAGCGATTGAAATTATTTGTAAACGGAAAGCAAAAATAATGAAATATCACCAAACAAAACATAACGAAATCTAATATAATATTATTAAACGAAAAATAACACAAATAATTTAAAATCCATCGAGTTAAAAGTTATAATATTGGTTTCGAAGAAATATTAATTATTCCACGTAATTTATTTAAATATTAACAATCAATCCAATTAACCCCTATGGAGGGGGCTAAGCATTACATTAGGTTTATATTTAAGGACAAATTACAAAGTTTGGCATTCTAAACCATTTAACCATAATAAAGTACAAAAACGGTACCTCATCATTTAGGTGTCTTATCATTTTATAAGTATTCTTAACACTTAATAATTTTGAGGGCCGAGGGGACTAAAACCTATACTTTCAACTCCTGGGGGGGGAGAGGCTTAGTCCCCTCCACCTATGTGCTCTCTCTTCGGGCACAAGCGATTACGGATATAAATTCGCCTTCACAGCTCAGCGTGAAACGTGATTTCTTGAAAAATATTCTAGGACTGTGATTGATCGAACCGTGTGTTAGTGCGGTTAACCAATGATAACCATTCTAATACCTTACCTATACCGCTCATACCGCGTAGTTGAGTTCTATCCTGGTAGAACGTATGTATTATCGACTATTATTGTAAATAAAATATAATGATTAAGACATTAAATAATAATAACGTCATTACAGTATCTATGCCGTCGTCGTCTGTCCTAATAACGCAATAACACAACAACAGGTAGGTAGGTATCATATAATATACCTATTACCTACCGCGTGTGGTTATCGGCGTTTATGGCCGAGACGTACGCCGACTACCGCCCTACACGTATACGTGTGTGTGTGTGATTATAATATTATATTATATTATTATTATTATTTTAAAATTAGGGTCATCGGGTGTATTATTATTACCGATTATTAAAATAATACTATAATACGCTCTAGCTCGCGCGCGCGCGTACACCTAAAAAGGTCGGCTCTCGGGTCATAGTTTATCATCATGACGGTAATAATATTAAATAGGTACGAGTTATGTGTAATAATAATAATAATATGATGGTTTATCGAAACGCGCAGGTAATATCAAATTATTTTATATTCGCGCGCGACGTATGCGCTCTCGTGGATATAACCGCTCGCTATTAAAATACAATATATACAGGGTGTAACAGGTCTATTTGACTAATGCAATAACTTTTTTTCTATTCAATATTTTTAAGTTTTTTTTTTTGTAATGATTTGTAGAGCTCTGCGCTATAATTTGTATATCTTATATTTTATTTTTTTTTTTTACAACAAAAATAAATTATTTACATTTTTTATTTAATATTTTTCTAATAATCCAAGATAGCTATTTCATAAATAAGTATTTAAAAACTATTTTGGCGTTTAATACTTTTAATTTGGTTAAGTCGTTAATTTTTAAACAATTTTCAAAGTGTGTTAAAATTCAAAATTATTTCTTGCTTATCACTGTTACTGCTGTAAAAGTTATTGCATTAGTCAAATAGACCTGTTACACCCCGTATACTTTCAAAATCGATACAGTCGTGTTATTAATTAATAATTATTATTGTTTTTCGTCGTCGTCGTCGTCATATATTATTATTAATGCCCACCGTCGGGGTTGGAGGCGGCGTTATTTTCATGGTGGTGTGCGTGCGTATATAGTGTTTTATTATTACTATTATACGTATATATACCTTCGCGCACAGTAGCTGGTACTATAAAATGTATATTTTAATTACATAATATTATGATATTATTACGTAGGTACGTCGCCTAGTTTATTTATTGATTTTTCGGTTCGGTTGAATTATTACGAGTCAAAGTATATAATACAACGACTACGTCTCTCTCTCTCTCTCTCCGTCTCTCTTTTTCTCGCCACGCGAATAATATTAATATTATATTATCGAATAATAATAATATTCTGTTTCTATTTTTGACATCGCTAATAGCGCCGCGAACAATGAATAATAATTATTATTGGAGTACAATGCCGGTATAATATGGTATCCCCGGGTAACCGGGCTCGAGTCCCTCTGCCGAAGCCTGCTTCCGTTAAAACCGCCACTACAATGCTGCCGCCCCCCACACACACACAACAGGTCTCGACTCTGTTCGACGGTTTTAATCTCCCCTGTGAATGTGTGTGTGTGTGTGAACTTTTGTGGTTTTTCCGATAGTTAGGTATACATTTTGCAGGGACAATAATAATGATAATAATATTATTTAAATACGTTTGAACACATTTTTACGGGTGTAAGTTGCTACATCACGAGACCTAGGTAGCAGTTGAAAAAAATACTTGTGTTGTGGTATCCTACACGGGGGAAAAAGTATGTATGTAAGTTCCTACACGGTAAAAATAAAATATATTATGTAATCAAACTGATGATTATGTCTCAAAAAAAATACCAAAATTATCAAACTGCAATCGTAAAACGATGAAGTCTTAAACTAACATAACTAATTTTTTTTTTGACGTGTAGGTGGAACTCACTTGTCTCATTTACAAATATCATTTGTATAATATTATATAGGAATTAACATGTGGAATTAACATATTATCTTATCTACTACTCTCGTGTAGGAACTTACGATTCTCTATTTTTGAGTTTCGCGACGAACAGTTGTGGGCAGCAGCAGTAGGTACGACCGCAAACTATCCGTTGTGCGATTTCGATTTTTTTCATATTTTCCACTACTTATATAATTATATTGAATTTGATCACTCGTAAACAATATTGCACGAGCTGCTGCTATCGACGAGATTATAATATTAAAACGTGGAATATTCGAGACGACGATAAAATACGATAAAACATTACCTACACGTTCGATTGTGACCTGCACCGACTGCGCCACTGCTGTGAGCGAACGACTATTATTTAGAAAAATAATACAGAAACCCACTCGAATGTTCACGATCTCTTTTTCGAACGAGCCAGAGACGAGATTATGAGAGATAAGAGATCGTGTTTCCAATCGTATTTCGTGTACACTCTCGGAGACTGGAGTACCTGCAGCTGAGTGTGTGTGTTACACGCAACAGGAGAGATAGACAAGTATCTTGATTTGAAGTCAAAAAAGTCAAATTGTATTTCAATTCGAAAACGAAATAAACGGATTGCAATATAGTATCCCAAAATATTGTCGTTCAAATAAAATCCAACAAGTCTATCAAACGCAGATTGTTTCGCACAAACATCGCTGGCCAATAGTCAGCTATAGTACTTACGCGTATTACAGATTACTGCACTTGGTCGTGCTGAGATGTACAAAATATTGTAAACGATTGAACCATGTAGGTAAATCATGAAAACGTGTTGAAAAACTGTCCAATTCTATGATAATATTAATCAGTAAAAAATCGAGAAAATTACCCGTCTGTGGTTGGACACTAAAACACAACAACAGTATAATACAACTTTTTAGTAACTACAACCTTTTCCGAACAACGATACACCCGATTATATTATAATATATTATTACGAATATAATTTATGATCATATTAATTATTAAACAGGTACCTGTTAATTAAAATATAGTGTTGTTCAACAAGGTGCGATTTCAATACACTGTAATGATATTATTATTATAGGCATAGTTATTTATATTATATTTTATGATTTGTTTTTTTTTTTTTAACAATATAATATCATGTTGTTACTAAAATACGCAATACGTATAAAATATAAATTGTGTAGGTACATAATATATTTATTAAATCGACCGTCTTGTGGCATAATGTTATATTATTATTATACTATTACCCATATCGTGGGCGGTATAGCGGGGAAACAACAACAGTATAATAATAATCAATTGTTGTATAGAAATAATCGTTTCATAAATTGTTTTCATTGGCCATAATATCGGTCGCCGCTTTGCTATTATAATAATAATTATTATTGTTTTATTTTATTTTATTAACGACCCCCTCCCCCATCACCATCACAGACTTGACTCACATACGCCTACACCCCGTGGTCGAAGTGACGTTACCGGGTTACCTACGTCATACCCGAATGATGGACCTATATTTTGATCTTTGGTAATATTATATATTAACATGTGCGTGGGCGCATTATGCGACATTTTAATAATATTTCATTGTGCGAAAAATATCGTCTTAAACCTCCGGACGCTACACGGAAACTTGTTATCCGGTTTCTTATACTTCAATCCCTCAAACGCGATTACACGTCAAAAACACGTCCCCAAAGTCTGGCATAATATAACGTTCGTATTACCATAATAATTAATGATCGAAAAGTGATTTCTGCAGATCTAAAGTTCCGATATAAAGTTAAAAAAACCAAAGAAAATATGAAACAACGGATAATAATTTGTCGAATTTCTTCGAGAAAACCATCACGCTCGTAAGCAACGATTAGTATAATATGTTAATTCGTTTTTCCATAGTTCAATTTTTAATAATCTAAAAAACGCACAGATCAATCGTAATTTTGTAATATTGTCGTAAGACGTCTGAAACACTTTGGTTTATTATGCGAATTGCACATTTCTTCAGTGACGGATTATCCCTTAAGGTACCTATACTCTACTGCCCTTTAGTTCGGAGTGTTTTGGAGGGAAATCTGGGGTTTCCAAAAGATTAGATATAGGCTCTCTCCGAATTGAACTTGTGCAGAGACGGTTTCTCGGGTTCTCCGGTCCTTTGCCCCCATCACAGTATTATCCCTCATACGCAACATGATTATAAGCCTATAGCTACAAGATTCAGATTAGATTCCTTTGCCGATCGCAGTCGTTCCCTAAATCTTCAGTTTTCAAAAAACATCCTTTGAGGAAAAACAGACTCACCTACCGTATATCCTTTCTTTGATTAGTTTTAAAATCTCTCAACCATCTGTCCGACATTCTGCGTACCCTTTTCCATTCCGCTATCCTCCACAAACTATAATATTATGTTAAATGAAGCCATTAGGCGTATATAATGTCCCTTATTGCCAATGCGGACCACTCTTTCACTTTTTAAATTATTAAATAATATCGTAAGTGCCATTACATAAATCTTGATATTTGTTCTCGTTATTTTACTATGCATAATTAATGTGTTATACATTATTATTCCAACGAGCACAGCCCTTTAAATCATAATAAATAAAAAATAATCATTATTCGACTATATGAACGATCGTCGATATTAAATTAAAAAAATTAATTACGCCGCACCAATAGTTGAGCGAATAAGCTAGACGAGCAGACGTATTGTTCCACATAGTTCCCCATCGACACCGGCTGACAGGACAGATTTATCGGTTATTCTATTCTTTTCGACTGTACACGGTACCTATTATTATTATTTATTGGCACAGTGGTAGAAAAATATATCGAGCACTGATGGAGTAGTGCGCCCTCACAATAATGTGTATAATAATATTATATATAGGATACTGCAGCAGCGGGATATCGACTGTAGGTATTTTATCGTAATTTTCAACCCCTTCACCTACATTTTTTTTGCTAGTAAAGTCACTTTATCCTGTACGAGTAACCTTGGTTACCTTCATTACTGGTACCGAGGTACCTTCGTAATATTACAATAATTGTTATTTTACATTTTTCGAACACTTTCGGCTCAGTAGCGAGTGAAAATTGCGAAAATCCCACGCACACTTACCAGTGAAAATGGCAAAATAATAAGACCGTCATCTATTCCGCCATTGTCGGTACGATTATAACACTAATTACTGAGTAGTACGAACATAACATTCTAATACTGCGACTACAACGACGGATCGAGATTTATTTCATGTTATCATAATCATAATATTTATTATTTATACAGATGTGAGAATATAACAATTAAGACGATAACCCATCGTCATATTAATATGATACGAGTATACCTACGTTATATTATATTATTGTAAAAAATCAATACGATGAGTGTATACGATTGTGTGTCCCGTCGTGTACACGGTCAACCCTCTTAGGGTTCTGATCAGACTTCGCCCAGCTCGTGACGACTGCAGCAAAATGTCTTTTTTTTTGTAAGTCCGTTTTTTCTCTCACCGAGAGATTCGGCCCTAAAATACCGTTACGGGGCACGAAATCAAAACTGTCGGACGTGATAATACACGGCGAACACGGTCCACGTGTCACGTGCGACTTATAATAATATTATCATTTCCACGTCATTATGGGTATTTTCGACACTAAAATCGTTTACCGAATACTCTCGTCCTTGTCGCGTCTGAGATTTATATTCTCGTGTTGACAATATAAATACGCGAAGTACCTACCTAATTACAATAATGCAAAGTCATTTTGGCTCAAATAGCCGCCGAGTCGTCGAAGTGAAATAAAGATCAATTAAAAGAGTATATTATAATATAATAACAGTGCAAGAATATGATACAATATCATTTTGTTCGCTAATTATTATTATCGATCGTTGCATCGTATTAATTTCCATAATGACAGGTACCTAACATATGCAACATATTGTGCTACAGTGCTACACTAAATAAATATACATAATCACATATTAATTATGTTTTCGAAAACAAAACTTTATTACAGTACCTATACCTACAATATTATAACGACATGATAATAATATTATTATCTCGTCCGTATCACTTAAATACTACATTATTGTTTACATATTTTGTGTGATTATTACGAATAGATAACATCATAATATTATAAATAGGCATTTTATGTAACCGCCGGGTTATTATTTTAATATAGGGTTTTAAAATTTCATGAAACTTTCATTTCAAACAAATACAGATATTATGAAATAATACAATAATAATGAATTTACTACCAGGTGCTTTAGGTGTTAATGGTTCTTTTAGGTTTAATATTTCAAATTTAAAACCCTAATTTTAAACGAAAAAGAAAATGTCTCTGCCAACAATATTACAAATGTACCTATGTACTTACACAGGTGTATAAGCATTGTAATATATTATTATTCTCGGGTGCAATAATAATTACGCGTGAATGCACATTGTGTTAGTTATGAGTCGTAAAACGATAAAACGATAACGACTTCGGTCTTAACAGTAGAATCTAAGTCCTACGGCCGTTTGACTTTAAGGTTTACTGCGAATATATTTTACAATATAGTAATAATAATAATATAATAATGCACTTATGCGTATGTACTCTTTTTTCTAAAACACCGAAGCGCGTGTATAACGCAGACTTAGAAAAAAAAAGCTTTAAACATAAAAAACGTTTATATTATCTTTATTTCTATTTTTTTTTTTTTTTTGATGTTCTAGCTAGGACATCTCGCTGTTACTATATACACGCATATTATTACCATTTTGTTATTTTATTTAGTCGTAAACGAAATACGCGCGACTGTAGAATACGGCACTCTAAAAAACAAAACGTCCAATCCAAAAAACCCGCGTGGTTTAATAATAATATTGTGTTCGCTATATTATTACACTTACGCAGCCACGTCAAAAAAAAAAAAAAAAATGATGTCCGAAACGTTCGTTTTGCTTTTTTGTTTATCCGAGAAAATGACAACATTCGAGCATATTATTACTATAATATTATGACTTGTATATTAATACGATTCATATATATATATATATATATATGTTTACAAAGTTATTTTAACGATAATTTAAACACTTTCCGGTCGGTTTTTTTCGACCAAAAGTTGACCGTGCCGAAGTGCCGAAAACAGTATTTTTTTTTTTACGAAATAGTTTGTTCGATATTTAAAAAAAAATCATATCGTTCAAATATAATTATTAGCTGGCAGTGTTCGTCTGCCGATAACGACGTATCTATGAGTGTATAATATTCTACGTACAAGTATAAAACAAATCAATCTATTTAATATCTAATATAATATTATTATTATGACCGGAGCTTTGTCCGACACGTCATCGTCACATAATTTCTGTCGTTTTTCGTCTTGAAAAATCGTCATTGGCTGACGTTAATATTATGTAAGCCAATTTTTTCTTATCATAACCGTAAACATTTTTTTTTTTTTTGAAATAATATATTTTATTTTCTCTATAACAATATATTAAAAATATAAAATATATAAGCACTACTCCTGTAAGTCAAAGTAACTGCGTTATGATTTTAACTTAGTTGCTAACATGACAAAAGCCGATTAAAAAAGGTAAACGAAACTATAATAATTGAATATCACAAAACAAAACATAGTATAACAATAAACAAAATATAATTTGATGTTTTATATCGTCAAACAAAACGCTACGATTTATCTACACTAAAAACACGACAGATACATGTTGTTATCAACAGTTAAAAACATCATTAACTTTATCTAATTTATTGTTATTCGATTGACTAATGGGAAATGGCGATAATAATTGCTTGTGTACTTACTACGAAAACCTTTTACCTTTTTGTTTCAATTTTTTTTTTTAAATCGAATCTCCGATCTTATTTGATTCGTGTTGCATGATGGCAATGATTGTTTAATTTAAACTAGATAACAGAAAAAAAACGAATGATCAAACGAACGAAAATGAACTAAACGTGTATTTAATAAAAAATAAAAATAAAAAATGTAATATAACAAAATGGAAATTTTCAGAATTTTCAATCTCGGGTAATGGCTTTTATATAGAAAACGAGAACTTTTATATACTTTATCCGTGTACTAAAAGTGGGTATTACTCTCGCTCGTTCAATGACTAAAAAAATAAAAATAAAAATAAAATACCAAGACAAAATCGTTATATATACCTACGTTCCGGGAAAATAATGATTTGTTAAGTGATATTAACGTTTAGTTTTTTTAGGACGGCTGTTATAACATTATATTGGGTACAGCCGATCGACGTAAAAAAAAAAACCACGGTAAATTATTAGTAGGTAAAGTACACGCTCTCCAGTTTAGGCACAGTTTAGTGCACAATAATAATATAATTTATAATCGGATTTCGTAGAAAATATAAGACATAATAAAATGCGACTCGAAAGTGATAATATTATTAAACTTTGCGAGAAGTGAATGTGTGTGCTCGGCACCAGCAGTCATTGCCGGCGCCGCGGCAGCAGTATATAATATGTTATATTATAATAATATTATTGTGTCACCGACAATGCTGTGCGAACCACCCAGTGATGTTGTGTAGGTGCAACGCGCATTTGCAAAGGCATTTTCAAAAAAAAAATGACGACAAAATAATATAACACGACCAAAAGTATTACGTTTTGTCGTTCGCGATGTGCAGGTATTACACTAGGCTATGGGAGGACGACGAAACGATATCGTCGAAATGTTTGATATTTTGTTTGTGTCGTGATCGAAGTACAAAACTACCTTTACTGGTCAGAGAAGATTTCCTCACCGACACGAGAACGACGAATGAAATATTTAATTTGCGAATTGACCACGAACACTAACTGTTATTGATAGTTTCGCCGTCTTTATATTATACTTACTACCCGGGCAGTAGCGGTTTCTATAAAAACAATCATTACGCCCTCCGAATATTTTGTCCGATTGTGGAGGATTACTATAGCCAGTGGCGTATTTTGAAATTTTTTATGAGGAGGGGGTCTAAATATATTAAAAACACACAATATAAATTAATATTCTCTTTCTCTGTACATGCGTATGGCAAGTTATTTATGACTTTTTAATCTTTTTTTTTTCTGGGGGGAGGGTCGAGGCCCCTGACCCCCCTCTCACCGTCAATATACCTGCGGCAGTTGTTTATCGAGTGAGACATTTGAAATTATTAACAACGACGTATAAATATTATATACATATTATATTGTATAAAATGTAATATTAATATACATAATATTAGATGATGCCACGCCATTATTTACTGTCTTATGGTCTATTCTATACTCATTACTCACACTAATGTATACCTACCCCCCCTACCTACCCCCGCGTTTTCGTATTTCCGAGAAATATATCCACCCCATTAGGCTTTAGACGAAAAATACCTATTACAAAGACAAACGAGGACAATATTTTTGAAGTTTGGCCTTCGAGCTATAGTAAACAAAATAAGCACGTGCGGCTGCTCTCCCCAAAGTTTATCTTCTTAAAGTCTTCTGCGGGTAGATTTTGAATACGATAATATCTCGACGGTCAGAACTCAGAATATTAATGGTATCGAACAATCACTATAACTATTTCATTTACCAAACATTGTGATAGTATTATTATCATCGCAGATGTCGTCTGCAGCTGCGTTATGCGACAAAATTCGATAAATACAATACTCTCGACGAATTCGTGAATCTCGTAGCAGTAATACTAGTGTTAAACTATATGGCTAGCAAAGGTTATGGTTGTAACGTTATAAGATATGACAAAAAAACGGTTAAAATTCGTAAACCTAAAACGGAAAAGGGCAAACAAAAATAATAATTGAATATCACAAAACATATAACGCAAAACGAAATATAAAGTGATTCAAAATAATATATTATGTTAATTCGTACGTCCACTTTATCGATTCAAAAGTGAGAAAAATGTATGATACGAAAATTGTTTGATTTAGAAACAACTAAAATGATTTGTTAATTTTATAATTTTTTACAATATTTTACGGGAACTTTGGCAGTCAACTAAATGTATAAAAACTTTGAATAACTGTCAAGCATAGAGTTTTAATGAACGTTATTCAACCACAAATGTTTTAAAAAAATGTCTTCATACTCAGTTTCTAAACTTGACCCCTTAAAACATTGTAAAAAATTATAAAATGTACAAAGCGGCTTAGATGATGTTTCTAAATCAAAAAACGTTCGTATCATAAATTTTTCGGTATTTTGAATATTCATGTATAATAAAATGTCTGTGACATAAATTTTGAATCATTCTGCATAATACAGAATATACTTCAACATTAATCTCCACGCGATTTATTTTATCTCAGCAATCCATCCGATGATTTGATGTATTCCGTATCCGGGCAGATCTCTGCATTTCTAGCGATAAAACGATAAACGCAAAAGTTGTATAACGTTCAGATTGTAAATATTGTAAAACGATTTTTTTTTTCAAATGCAAGCCTGTGGTTAAAATAATATATCGAATGGCGGCCGTATAGTAAATATGATAAAATAAACTCGAAGTCAATAATATTAATATATTGTAACAGACTTGCAGGCGAGCACGCTGCTCTAACGAAGCGATCAATAAACAATATTACAGCTATTATCGATTCGTATCTCGTCTGAAATTGTATTATACGTATTATAGCTGACATCTCACCTACAAATAATTATTATGACATGCCTTATCTGCGAACACGACTCCTTCTCCTCCTCCTCCTCCGACCGTCAGTACATAAGTCGTCCGTTCGGTTTCTATTATAATATTGTATTATTATATTGTGTGAAATATGAATATTACTCGATGGACGTTTGTGTTGCGTATATTATATAGTTTGTGTTGTACACGATGACGTCACAGCGTCAAACATAATAATATAGCTCTGAAAATGGCGTTCGGAAACGCTTTGTAGACGAACGTTCAAAATTTGATGTTATCTCTTGGTGTAATCAGCTGCTGCTGCTGCCTACCTGCACCGACGACGACGACGACGACAAACAATAATAATAATAGATTTAATCACACTTCCGGTAACAATATTTTAATAATAATAATATTATGTAGGTAGGTACACTGTAATATTATAATATCGTGTTATCAGCAGTGGTCTCAGTAAACGGATGACGATTAGCCGAACATCGCTGTAATAATATTATCTCTGTTGGATTACCAGCTGCCAGCAGCAGCTGTTCGGGCGAGCTCGCATTATTTTATTCACAATATATTATGTGATACGATAACACACTTTTAGTTCGACGCTGTTTACTCGTACAGTGCGATTCACGCCGAGCATGGCTTACCACCATTTTTTTTTTATTATTTAATAGTGAACTAATTCCAATTCAGAATTTCGGAATTTTTAAATATTATATACTTTAAGCCCATATTTTCAGACTCTCGAGATGTTTTGTACAAGAAATGTCCGCTGTGGCTATACAAACTTCTGTTTTTTTTTCCAAACGAGAACCCCCAGTTTTTACTATAAATTATTCAGCGTTTATTTTTTTTTTTAATTTTTTATGTAGATACTTAATTCAAAATTCGAATGAGTAATTTTTCGGTCATTAAAAATGGTATTGAAAAAAATAAAAATATATGTTATATTGGATCTAGTAATATTAGTGTACTTGGACCACCTAAGTTTATAAATTATAAATATTGAATGATTATGTAATATTGATTAGTACAATAAATTTTCAAATTATTTCCATATAGCTTTCCCATATTATCTTTCAAACCCACTGTCGCGGACCTATTATCCTTAGTACCCTCGGAGTTAAATAACTCAAAAACCATTCGTTCTATTTTTGAATTTGATACGTCAAAGTTTTTAAAAAAAATTATCCACCTAATAATATTTACTGAAAAGCGGGGTTCTCGTTTGAAAAACAATACATCTCCACACGTGGAAGCGTTTGCATTTAAGCAGTACAAAAACTGTCTAGAATTCCAAAACGAGGTCTTCGAGTATATTTAAAAGTCCCAAGAATCAGAATTTAGAATTTTGTGGGTGATTGTGCTTGGCGAATCACTCTGTATTTTACATTATTATTATTATAACCATCGCCGACATGGCATATTCTACTACATCGTAGTGGCCGTCGTCGCGAAGTCGTGACCTCTGAACAATATATACGAATATTCGGGTCAATGGCGAATCGGGCCGACACTCTTATGATAATATATTTTATTAAATATAGTTTGCCGATCTAAACAATATTATAATAGTATACATTCTCACGCGTTAGGCGTATAATTTGATTGGCTTTACGTCTTCTATATTTTTGCTTACCCATGTATTATATATTCGACGCGAAGACTACAATATCTTATAATTATTGATTATAATAATAATAAAAATGGGTATGACTATATTATTACCGCGATATGTCATAGCTCGTCCGGGCTGGTCGATCGATTTTTTCCACTCTCAATAATTATTACAAGCTTCATACATATTATATTATATCGCAGAGCATTATCCGCGATGTTACTGCTGAGACGAGGACGCCGAGCGAATGAGCGTGCTGATCGTATTCCTCGCCCACGAATAATCGTTATCAAACGTCTTTTACTCGGTATACGATAATGATATTAATAATATATATATATATATTATACGTAGGTAGAATTATATTTGACCCGAGATGATAAATTGACGGGTCGTCGTCTGTGCCGATGTCTGTGCAGTGTCTATTAACTCTAAAACCATAATCGATATCCACCGTTGTGCAGGGATGGGGGCAGTTCGGCCCCGTGATAAGAATTATAGATGATAAGAGTAATCCTGAGTTGGAACTCTAACCTCAAATCGTTCGTCACCTAGATCCCCATCCAACTAGACTCCCATTTTTATCTTATACCATCATATATACCAACAATCCATCAGTGACGCCAAACTTAAAAATTATTTACAGTAATGCCCGCTCAGTGACGCCCACGTGATGCCCAAAAAAAACGAAAATATCCCTCGACTTGCTATACAACACCGCCTCAAGTTGGTCATAGGTAACCACAGTATAAGTTATACTGTATAACCGCACTCTTATCACTTATCATGGGGATCTACTTGTACTCATTTCGTTTGCCTCCGATTTCAGCGATTATTCCATGAGATTAAATCTGGTCTGTTATCACGGGGTCGAACTGCCCAGGGCCCCCGTTGCGCAGGGTATAATATATTAATAATTAAGGTGTACTCGTACGATATAATATTATTATAATAAAATATGATATTGCTCGATGAACTCGACGTATTGTTATATATTAATATAATATAATAAGTGTAACACGTCGATGTGAACAATGCACAGTCGTTTAATCGATGATAATAACAATAATAACCGTATTGATAATATAACAGCCAACTCGCAAAATATTATATGAAACTAACATAAAATATAATTGTCGATGCCATTTCGTTTCTCCAATACGACATTATCACTCTTCGAATGCTAAAACACCGTCTATACAATATGGAACTAATAATATCACTTGTATATTCATTTAAAATTTGCTAAAATTTATATTTTACTACATTGTGTAAACATCCCGGTGCTCGCAATCGATAACGTTATGACAATAAACGATTGACATTTAAAAAAAAACGCAATTAAAACGGAAAAGGGTAAACAAAAATAATTAAAAACAAAACATTAACAAAATATATAATGTAATATCATTAAACGAAACAAAACGAAATAATTTAAAACCCATTAACTTAAGAGCAGTTGTAATATTGGTTTCGTAGAAATATTTATTCCGTGCGATTTAGCAATCAATCTTAGCAATATTCATTATAACTCTGAACTTAAACTATAAACCAAAAAGTCGAATAATGTTTTGTTTCTAATATTAACGGTAAACTTAAAAATTGTGAAACAAAATGTTCATTTCAAATTTTGACCCAGAATATTCGATTTACTATAAAAAAAAAATGGATATACACCTACCTAGATATTATGTTTGTCTTAACTCTAAACCCATCAATATCCACCGTGCTGCTACGGTATGTATAGGTATAATAATTACGGTATATTCATATGATAATATATTATTAAAATATACAATAAACTCGATGGTACTATAACAAAAGTGTAATGTCGATAAAGGTGTAATTTAATCGACGGTCATGATGAACAATAATATCCATGTATCTACTAAAGCTGTAGCCTGACCTAACTGCAGCCCTCTCGGAAAATCGTAAAATTAAAAGTTTCGATTCCATTTCGTTTCTCCGACACGATATTAGCACTTCGAACGCTAACCGTCTAGATGGAACTAATATTACTCCGTACTTGTATATTGATTTCAAATTTGCATACAATTACAAATTACACATCAGAATGCGATGTACAATCTGTACATTTACGAGGCCTACCAATGACATCTCGACATAATATACTTTTTCAGACTAAAATCATTCATAACAGGTGTCATCGGTGCAAGTGACATTATATTATTGTAAAAAAAAGGCCATATCTGGTTTCCGTCTTAACACACTCTGCAGTTATTTATTTCAATTCGAATATGACGTTTTAGGGTGGTCGAGCATAATATTTTGGACGTTAACAGACGAAAACCATTCACCGTGATCGCGTTCGCTTACAGTAATTTAATTTTTTAAAACTATACCTTCTGCAGAGGTAGGCTAAAATTTTGGGCAATATTAAAAATTACACACAGTCGGCTGGAGTACATCTTATACGTTATGATCATTCGGATAATTTAGATACGAATAGCACGACATATACTTTTTTAGACTTAAATCAATCATAACATGTGTCATAGGTGCAGATGACATTATATTATTGTATTAAAAGAAGGTTATATCTATTTTTGTTTTAACACACTCTGCAGTTATTTATTTAGAATTCGAATATGACGTTTTCGTGTTGTCGAGCATAATATATTTTTGGACGTTAACAGACGAAAACCATTCGCACAGATCGAGTTCGCTTACAGTAATTTAATTTGTTTTAAACTACCTTCTACAGATAGGTAGGCTAACATTTCGAGCAATCTTAACAATTACACACAGTCTGCTGCTGCTGTAATCAATAATATCATCTAATCTACCGAGTCGCGTAAAACTCCTCGCGATGCTGTTTGCAAGGGCGAAAAATTGTTTTGCAGAGAAAACGGAGGGCGGTGGAAAACTCGCATCGCACAATACAGAATAAAACAAACGATTTCCTCTGCCCGCTACGTGGTATATCGCCGAGCCTAAGATAATATAAAATATGCGCACATTATTTATAAAGCGTGCAGTTCGGCAATAAAAAGAACATAATACAATTTTCGTAAAGTATAATAATAATAATAATAATATAATATACGAAACGCATTATACGGTTTCCCGGATAACGACAAATATTAACCAATAATAAAACCCGAGTCGGCAATTCGTTTTTATTATTTCTTTTTTTAAATTTAACGTTCGTTTCGTGTTGCGCTTACCACCGGATCGCGTTTAATATATTATTATATTTTGTATCCACGCGGAGCACCGCCATTATTGGGTTGCTACGGAATATGTTATTATTATATTATTTTGACGTCGTATGTAATACGCTCGTGTTCTTGAAATGCGCATAAATACCTGAATAACACGTGTGTGTGTGTATAATTAAAAGTGCGAAACTAAAAGTTTATGACAATATAATAGTATTATTATAGTTTTACGGAAGAATTTATAATATTTAAGTCGAACGCCGTTCAATCATCGTATCGACGACAACGGCTCGTCGTGCGATCATAATAATATGACGCTTTCTGTTGTGCGATAATAATAATATTATAATACGTTAATAAACACTATATTAAATTACTTACGCAAATTGTTGTTGTCTTCTCTCGAATTTATTGCAAGTGACAGTGGATTTTTTTTTTTTTGGGGGGGGGGGGGGGGGGGGTTGTCAAAAAAGACCCGGGCGCTTAACGATACCGAAATGTCGGGCTATAAATAATAATATCACATTATGATTATGATGTATTGAGGGTGATCATTTGAATATTGTATACCTATTACATACGCATATTATATATATATAGTACGTCATGTACGCGTATTATAGTCACGCCGTAGACAAAAAAATATCGTATAATATAATACAAATGATAAAACACCTTCTAGAAGCAGTCTTGTAAAAAAATACCTCCGAAAAAGTATTAAGACACCAATAACACTAATTTACACTATATATAGTGTTCACTTAAAAAAGTATTAAAAACACTTTTAGAATATACTTATAAAAAATTAATTTTCATAATATATACTCACAAGGTATTTGAATACAAATACAAGTTTTTTTTAAAATGTATGCTATATAGTATATTATATATGTTTATCGGTATATGCCGATTATATTTTGACAATCCCATAAATACTTCAACGTGTCTGACGATTTAGAGGTAAAAATAGGATAACATATATAATAATAATTCGTTCTCATACTTTTCAACTAATATCGATATAACTGAATAAAATAAAAAACAATAAATAAATACAAAATATGTGTACTAACGACTATTATTAAAATTGAATTTTTTTTTCATTTTTTGAAGTTTTTAATTTTCTGAGTTATTTTT
Source organism: Neotoxoptera formosana (assembly GCA_022818045.1). NCBI lineage: Eukaryota > Metazoa > Arthropoda > Insecta > Hemiptera > Aphididae > Neotoxoptera > Neotoxoptera formosana. The sequence goes on from CM040634.1 coordinate 28,510,993, forward strand.
TCGACTTTTTATGTCATATTTTCCTTTTTTAGTTCATTTTGAGGTATTTTTAATTAAATTCTGTCAATTCAGAAAAACTTTTTTTGTTTTACACAGGTTGTATATTATATTAAATAAATATATTTAAGTTTGTTTAATTATTTAAAAAAAATTAATTCATAAAAAAAAATTTTAAAAAATGTTTTAGACGAATAGCATTATTAAATAATCAATTAAATCAATCAAAATTCAAATTAAATCAACTTTTTTTTATAATTTTTTTAAATAAATACATTTAAAATTTTAATACATTTTTTTGCATTTATTGACATTTTAAATGTATTTTTTAAGGTTTTTTAGTGCATTAAATTCACAGCAGCCCTACTCATTATACGCATGTTGGTCGTGAGACCACTTGTTTTTATGTTTTTTTTTCCCCGGTCGGAGTAAAAAATGTTTCGTTTTATCTCGCGGTGAAAAGTCACTAAAGTTTCGATACCGTTTAAAAGTCAGCTCTGCGCACGTCCGCGCTGTTGAATGTCGTTTTTTTTTTCTACCAATTTCTCGACGACTCACGTACGCTCGTCAATTATTTATATTATTATATATCGGTCCACCACAAACTCGGACGATTTATTTCCTCCGTATAAAGAAATTGCAACGTTTGGTTTTCTTTTTTTTTTGTCCATCGTGTTTCGTACATTTTTCGCAAGCCTTTGCACCGGTTCGTAACGATTACGTATAGGTATTACACGAGGTCGTCATTGTTTAACAAGAACGATCATCGCACTTTTATTCTCGATTTTGAAGATTTTTAAGTGGCTTCATTGAAACCGTCCCACGTTTAAGTCTTACATACTTTTTATGAAAATTAACTAGAGCTGGACTGTCTTGCAGTGATGCAAAATTTTGTTTTTGAATGTGAGGTTTTTAGATACCTGGGTTATAAATAAAAAAATAAAAAAATTGTACAACTATAAGACGAGTATCACATAATATAATATTTAAAATGGCTTTTTACGGATTATCTACACAGTTCTTAAATTTTATAAAAACATATAGGTAATACTGATCCGAGTGTTTGAAATCAGTTTTCGCCATATTATTAGACATTCAGCACTGATAAATCAAAATCGAAAAACCAAAATATGAATAAAAAGAGTGGTAGCTAACTGGAGCACATCATATATATAATATAATATTATGGATAGGGCGCATTTAAAAAAAATCACTTTATTTTTTTGTACCTACCGAAATTGATTTTTTAACGGATCGCGTGCAGCCCGGGTACCTCCAACGATACTATATATATATATTTAAAATAATATAAATTGTGCGGCTCAAACCCGACCTCGATACGTATTGTCGTGTCGTCGTAGCTGTTTGTTTATGCTTTATGGACTTATTATTAAACGCACTATTTATATTGCGCCTATACGACGACGTAGGTACAATATTATTATTATTATTGTTTTCTCTTTCGAAATGTGTCAAAAAAACGTACCATTACAAGGGATATTATTACACCGCACGCGTCCCGGACCCCGACGGCAAAAACAAAAATATATACTTTTAACCATATATTATATACCGCGTACGCGATGCAGTTGGTAGGTATTGGATTTCCGGTATGTATATATAGTATATAATATACCGAACTTTTGCGATATTCGTCGAATATATATTGTAGTATTGTTATTATCGAGAGAGAAAGTTACGAGCGCGGTTGACGACTTGACGTGTTTGTAATGGATTTTTTTTTTGGGGGGGGGGGAGGGGCGAATGCTCTGACCATACGACGCACGCGAAATGCGTTCGCCTGCTCGTGTTCTGTTTTAGACCATCCCTGCAGGACTTGCGAACATTACGATAATAAGTTATGCGATAAGAGCGCGGATTTATAAGCATTAAGAACCAACCATAAAATATATGCACTAAAATGTTAAAATATGCATGGAAAAATATTGACAAAAAAAAAACATTTATTTTTCGAAAATCGAATTAAAACAATATATTTAAATTTGATGGCAATGGCCATAATCGATATATTTTCTTATCTCGGTATGCGTGTTTTATTTCACCGATTATTGTTCAAAGATCATATTTGGGAAACCTAACCGTTTATATCTACAATGGTTTACCTGATTGATTTTGATATTAATCAAAACTATAAAAATATAATATTTTTTCCTTATTTTAAAATAGTATATATATATTTCAAAAATGTCTAAAAAAACATCAAAGAAACATAGAAATATGCAATTAAAATTGTAAAATAAGCCCTTAAAATAGAAAAAAAATTGGGTCAATGTCGAAATATGTTAATACATGCACTGAAAAAGTTTCATTGTTTAAATCGATATGTCATGTAACAAATCGTGTGCTCACTTACCATAATATCACACGATCAACCAGAATAAATATGCAAATGCATACAAATCTGGACTCTAGTTGTGATTATATAACTATAGGGCTAGGCGGACTTCTATATAGGAGTTTGTATGTTTTTCAATAATCATTCAAAACATAGCTAAGTAATACAAAAATTTGTTTCTTAACATTACGAGCTTATATGATATTTAAAATTCATAGTTTCAAATTATGGTCTTACATGTTTGACTATTTTTTCATTTACGAGTGCATATATTGGGGCCCATTTTTCATATACATAAGTCTTATACATTTTTTATAAAAAAAAACATATAGTTTTAAACAGATTTCCTGGACTTGAGATATATTATATTTTGATGGTTTTGTTTATGTAAAATTAATGTTTAATTCGCATAATTGTCACTTATTGGTACGCCACACACGTGATTCCCGATAGTTAAAAAAACAATTATATTATATAATACAAATTATAATATTATGTAAATATTATCTAGATATTAAAATAAAAAGGTTTGATTTAAATACTAAGAATTTTTTGTTTTTAACGCATATTCTGATACCATATTTAGTGATTGTATAAGACATAAATGTATATGAGTATTTTAAGGATTTTTAGGGCATGAAGTCCCTAGCTATAGTCCTATAATAATTTATAACGTTATTGAATATGACAAAAAAAAAAACGATTGAAAAATTTGTGAACGTAATTAAAACGGAAAACAAAAGTAATTAAATATACCACAAAACAAACCATAACGGTTAACAAAATATATTATTATAACAAAACGAAATAATATTATATAATAGAATATCGCATTCGACGAAAAATAAAGCAAAACGAAATAATTTATTTAAAAGTTATAAAATCGGTTTCGTAGAAATATTTATTCCACGAGTTTTGTTCATTTATCATGCAAATAATATTTCAAGAATTTATTACAAATATTCCGTACCCGGCCGGCCGGCCATTCTCCGCATTAGATAATATTGTTCTTAACGATAAACGATAATGAACTAAAAACTTGTGCAACTTTTCAATTCCCGATAACGTCAAGCCCGAAAATTGAACAAATAAGTTTAAATATTGTTATAAGGACGTATAAAAACGAATTTTTTTTCAAACCCTGTTACATCCCCGCGAGCGACGATATATTATGTATGTTTTGTGGTGTTATTGGAACAAAAACAAATTTAAGCGGGAACGCTGTTGGCATGCGTAATATGTAGTATGAGGGTAGTATAGTAATATAATGGAGCTTAAAAGGAAATTCTACAGTGGTATAATAATGTTGGAGACGTTTGATAACCGAGAAATTCGCGGACTGTCCGTTTTCCAACGATGTAAACGGTTGCAAACGCAATTTCGGCGTTTGGTTCCATTAACACCGTAACCGTGGTTGATTCGGTTTACACTTTTGCTCGCTATATCTATAATCGCGGAGGACCGATGGTATAACTTTTTACGTTTTAAACCACAATTAAAGAACATAATATTATACCACGCCAAACTTCTACAGATTTCGTCCTTACGAACGTTTCAAATCATTTATTGTAAAACGTTTTCCGCTGCAAGGTATAGAATTTCCTCGTGGTTATTGTGTCGGTTACCGCGGTGGTTCGTCTTATACTGCAAATCGCATAACTTAACATTTTATGCTCATGCCAATTTATTTTTCATTTCCCCGTCGAAAATCAATCGTACAAACACACACATCGTATGCACGCATATAAAATCAATCGCACAATAATATCAAAACGACACTATATATATACCGCGTGCCCCGAGCGGGTCTTTAAAATTATTCATTTTAGCAGTTTGTAAGTCATATTCTTGCCGATTAAAAGAGTATTGTCGTCCAAAAATAATTAACCGAGAAACTGACGTGATATACGGATCAATATAATCCGTTTATTCCTAACAGTTCATCTGCCGATTCAGCGGTTTATCCAGCGGACTTATGGGAGTTTAGGAACACCATAGCCGCTGTAAACGATTAATCAAACTCGGGTATTCGTCGTAAAATGACGTGTTAATGATACAATAAATATTTGATGGTTATTACAATTTGACGCGTAGTTTTTTATCTAATCCATATCTGGCCTTTTGATCATCCAGCACGAAAATTACGGGTTCCCGATAAAGCAATCCGCTTACAGTTCCCTCCGTATTAAATAAATGCTGAAATTAGGAACACTCTATTGTATCGGCTGACCTCTATCTTCTGAATTCAGGATCATACAGACTATAATAATTATAAAGACGTATTGTTTTATATATATATATATACATATTTTTTCTTGGAGCCTTATTAGAGATTCTAGCTAATTCCGTGTTTATTCCTAAATTCATCTGCCGATTCAGCGGCTTATATCCAGCGGACTGATGAAAGTTTAGGAACACCATAGCCGCTGTTAATGATTAATCAGACTCGAGTATTTGTCATTTGACAAATGTGAAATTTCCCGTGCAGTTTTGTTAACGACATATTTTGATGATGATTAGAATTGGGCGTGGAGTTTTTATCTAATCCACATCTGGCCTTTTGATCATCCAGCACGAAAATTACGGGTTCCCGATAAAGCAATCAGGTAATAGTTACCTCCGGATTGAAGAAATGCTAAAAATATGAACACTTTATTGTATCGGCTGACCTTTATCTTCTGAATATTCAGGATCATACAGAATATAATAATATTATAAAGACGTATTGTTTTATATATACATTTTTTTTCTTAAAGCCTCAGAACATTTAGCTGATTCCGTGTGTTAAGCATTTCGATTTGTTTATGAGTTTAATTTAAGAATGGTGTTTTGTAAATATTGTACGTTCTTATTCGCTAATATTATATTATTTCCATACGTTTGTCCATCCAAATGGTCATTACGCGCCAGTGCACGTTATATAAGTAAATAAATAAACATGGGTAATATAATAGGTATACATAATATATATTGTATTTGATAAAACAACAATGCGCATTTCGTGCTAAAAGCGTAGGCGTTTTTAGACTTAATTTCACATTGAAAAAACGTGTTCTCGCCGCTGCTGCAGTGCAAAGTCTGCGGGGCGTTTCGTTTCGTTATTTATTCATATTTTTTTTTTCATTACGATAAAAGTTTGTCGAATTAAGGATGCGCGAGCGTTGTATTGTTGTTACTCTCTAACCGCCCGCAACGACGAGTGTATATAATAATAATATGTTATACTATATATAAGTATATCATCGCAATATAATAATATATAGTATTATGTACGTAAATAACGATGCGGCGAGAAGAATAATATCGTATTGTTGACCGAGAAAAAAAAGAAAAACGTATATATAATATAATATACAATAACAATATAATATACTCTTTCGAGTAGAGAGATTAGGGAGGAACGACGTCGCGGAGAGGACGTGGTGACGATGACGACTACGACGACGACGGCGACGAGGACGAGAACGAGGAAGAGAACAAAAAATGATCAATAAAAATACGCTTTTGTACAGTTGTGCTGCAGCGCAGTAATAATAATAACAGTCGTCATCGAAGTCCGCGACGTCGTGGAGTGTATTATACTGTTATTATGATATAATATTCTTTAATAATTGATATTATGTTATCAATCGTTCCGGAAAATATCGAAATAAAATATTTATTATTTCGATATTCTTGATTTTTTTTCCGTACCTATTTGACAGTGGTGGGCGATCGGACGTTGGACTCGTTTCAATAGCTCTATGTGTTTTATTTTATTTTTTTTATTATTCGTTTTTTAGTCCATATTTTCAACGGTTTACCAGCAAACGTCGTTATATTATTCTCTTAGGTTTTCCGAATACGAAACGCACATATAACAATAATAATATAATAACAATACTCCGACTGTTTGCGTTTAATTAAGCTCCAATGAAATATACAATGTAAATTATTCGACACGTGCATTGGAGTCTCGTCCACTTTACGAAGACTGCATAACGTATTATTTATTATTATTACCGTGTACGCCTATCACAAATGTTTAATTATTATTATTATTTTTTTATTATTGATCTAATAAACTTCAGCTTCTCAGCTGGCCATCGCATTGGTTTTCGTCGCGTTTTCATACAAACGCAGTCTTACACGAGATTATATTCGTTTTTTATTTTGATATAATATTATATTATTGTCTCGTATGCGACGTCGATCGCTTCCGACGTAGGTCGGACACGTCTTATAAATAAACACGATTATTATATATTAACATCGAACACTATATTATAATTATTACAATTTGTTCGACAGTGACCGCATCGTAACCATCACCGCTGTATATTATAGCGAACCTCTTTGCATTCCTATCACTTATACTGCATACATTACATAGTTTAACCTAGTTTTATGTCGCCATACAATATATGAACTAAAACTTACTGACTTTACGCTAAATTTCGTACAACAAGTATATCTATGTTATGTTTTCCTAACCTAGTTCACAGTTTTGAATTATTGCGACTCGTATATAATATTATGCATATTATCACAACAATGCACGTATACATCAAAGCGATTTTATTGTTTGATTTGTTTTTGTCCTGCTCGGCGTCTTATAATTACATTAAAATAATATGTTCAAACAGCAATAATTTTGTGCGCGGTTAAACAACATTAAAACAGTCATCGCGTGTCGTTTTCAGCTTAATCTCGTCGTTACGCTTTTATACGTTTTGGGATTAATTTTTGTATCCATCGATCGCACTGTTATAATAACACATAATAATATTAGGTGCGCCGAGTATATTATACAGGGTGATTCAAAATTTAATAGAGTTTTGCATATTTTAATAACGGAGCACAGTAAAATGTATTGGAAAAAATATGTCTTCATATATTGTATGGCTGCACAAAAAGAGTTTGAATTTTTTAAGTCGACCCCGTAAAACCCCCCTGATATCGTATTGTAAGAAATAATAAAATGTACAAATCACATTAGATGTTTTTAAATCAAAAAACTTTAGTGTCTTACATTTTTTTTTTGTATTTTGAATATTTATAATATGTTATCATCGTCGACGTGGTGGTATATTTTCGCCGCGTCGGTTTAAACAATATTAAACAGTAAATAGTTATGTTGAAATAATATGAAATGAGAATGTTTAATGCACTGCAGTCTCGAGTAAATTAATGTTTTCGCGCACAGTTGTTTTTTCTTCTTTCGAAATAACGGAACACAGACGAAGAATGCTCAAACGCCGCCGTCTGCGTGTAGACTTTGCCAGTTACCGTGAAATTAAATTTAAATAGAGTAATGCGAATGATAATGTGTATATAAGATTTGTAAATATAGACTATAAACTTATTATTTTCTCCGGTCCGCCGTCTAAAGCGAAACGAACGAGGCATACTCAGCCGTGATTGAAGTACGAAAGTACAACACACAATAACATAATGATGAATTTATAGTCTCGAAATACTAAATACAATCAAATATTATGAAGGGTGGCTTATATATATTAATATTATCTGTTTAATTGAACGGTTAATTTGTTTTTTAAATTACGACAATATTCTAAATAACGTTTTGGTGTCTACTGTCTATATAAGACGAACATATTTATATAAATTATTATACTCTAAGTACGCTACCGTTTTAATTTATTTGAAAGGCGTAATAGCTATATATAGTTTGAAATCAAGAAAATCATGTCAAATCATCTGTTTGATTATTAACACATTATATACATAAAAGGATAAAAATATATAATGTCGTATAATACGTATGTTTCTAAATTCGAAAACTTTCAAAATATTTTTCAACATTCCAAAATCATAATATTAAAACAGAAATTTGGTCGAGTATCTCGTTTAATTGTATTTTCGTTAGGCAGGCAGGCAGGCGCACTTATGATTTATGACTATTATTACGAGATATTAGGTTTTAATAATAACACAAGCGAGAAATCATCATTCCGTATTATTTACTCTTACGCAATGACACACGCGGCTTCTAAATAATTCATAATCCAGGTAGAAAGATAAAAGCACGTGTAATCATTAATAATATCGTACAACGTCTCTCTACGCTTAATATTATGCATAATACACAATAACCATAGTACCTATCATCAAATGGTGATATTTTGTTGAACGCACAAAGTATAATATTGTTTAAAAAATATATATAATAATGTTTCAATATGTCTGTTAGTTTTATTGCTTCTGGATTTGACATAGATATTTGGTTTTCAAAATATTATGGTAACTTGTAATATAATATTTACGACTACGACTTATTTGTTATTCCGAAAACGTATAAAAAATTGTTTTTTTAGCGATTATGTCTATTGATTAATATAATTTTTACGGGACGTAAACCCAAAATGACTAATTTGATTTTTAAACACCAGTAAAACTTCTCTGAAATATCGTCAAAGTTATATGATTTCGAATGCCGAAACTCTTACAAAGTCATTATTTTTATCGTGCGATAAACTAAATATTAATATTATCAAAATCGTGTTATGTACGATGGTTAGGTTTCGTATACCGTAATGGTACCTTATCTTCACAAAGTTATTTATTACCCAGCAGATCGGAAATCTCTCGAACTTGATTCACTCCACAATAACAATGCTGCTGCTGCAGTGTCAACGAACCGCCGAAAGCAACAAAAACTTCAATCACATTTTTGCAAACCGATTGTAAATACTGTAGTAAATATATGTTAAAAAAAAAAATTAATATCGAAATAACAATATTTCCGTTCGGAAGTCATCTCAGTCGACACAAACTTACGAGGCAGCTGCCAAACCTTAAATAAAGTTGAAAGTTTTGAGACAGTGAGAAAAGTTTCCGAAGTGAAAATTTCCCTGGACAATGAGTGGTAAAGATATTATTATTATTATTTTAATTTTCGATGCGTTTTCCACTGAAATCATTGTATAATTATTTAATACGATGTGCCTATAATACTATTATCATGTCAATCGATTACGCCGAGCCAATATAAAACGAACAACAATGACCACCTATTGTGCACACCCTAAGAGTCCGGGGGGGCTCTTATATAAAATAAAATAATATAAAATACACTATGCGTGGTGATTTAGTTTGTGTTGTGGAAGTGCATCCGTCAGAATCTGCAGGGGGAGCTTGAAAATTAAAAGCTCTCGGTCTACAACAGAAGCCATCGTAATATTATAATATTATTGTCACGGAATATACGAGCGTATAGTTGGGGCGGCGAGTCATAGCAGACTTAAAACGATATTTCGGTTTGCGGAAAGCCATTTCAGTCGACATCAGGGGCGTAATTCAGGGGGGAGATGAGGGGGATAAATCCCCCCCCAGAGCCTATATCATAATAAATCAATTGTACTAAATCTTGATGATATGATTGACGAGTTGACCACCACTGTACTTGAAAATTTAATATTTTGTGTGTAAATAAATGTCTATCCCCCCCCTAAGACAAATTCCTAATTACGCCACTGGTCGAAATCAACACGAGGATGTTCAACTTTGAGCCAGACTTATGATGACACGTTTCGAGAAAAATATGTAAAAAGTTCCCAAAGTGAAAATCTCTCCGGGGCCAATATACGCGGCAAAGATATTATTTTATTTCTCGATGCGTTTTTCTGGCTCAAACGATATATTATATAGTATATGAACCTATTATCACGTCTATAAGTCTGTGGGGGGGGGGAGGGCTCGTATAAAATATAATTATATAAAATGCGCTGTGTGGTAATTTAATTTATGTTGAAGTGCATCCGTCAGAATCTGATGCCGTTTGAATTTGTGCATGCAAATTAAAAGCTCTCGATGGCCACCGTACAATAGTCATTATAACATTATATTTTATCATCATGGAATAAACGATTAATTAAAGTCTCGCGCACACACGCACACACACTAAACGATTGTCGTTAGGAAGCCATATTCCAGTCGACACTGCTATAACCTGTGGGCCAAACTCGAGACGATGACGGTTGAACGTTTTGAGAAAATGTAAAAATTACCGAAGTGAAAATCTCCCCGGACAGTACGCGTGATTTTCTTTAGTGATGCGTTTTCCTATCAAATTATAATAAATATCGTGCTGGTTTAGTGCGTATTATTTATGACGACAATATCTATTATGACGCCGAGCTAATATAATAATACGAAAAACAATGACTACCCACTGGCTGCACATTATACACTTTAAGTATGCAGGAAAACTTTCGTATAAAATATATAATATATAAAATACACTATGTCACTATGTGGCAATTTAATAATTTATGTGATGGTAGTACATCCGTCGAAATCTGCAGGAGGCGTTTAAATTTGTGCATACAAATTTTAAGTTTTCCATCATCGTTGTCATTGTATGATAATATACGATTTTATACAAAGTATAACAAATTCTCGGGTTGATTGCTATAAGATAAAAATGAATCTAGTGAACTAAATATTTCCAAACAAATATTTTAGCTTTTAAGTAAATAGATTTTAAATTATTTCGTTTTGTGTTATTTTTCGTTTAATGATATTCTATAGTATTATGTTTCGTAGAGTTGTGTTTTTTTTTGTGTTTGTATATTTTGTTAATCGTTATATTATTATTTTTGTTCACCGTTTTCAGTTTTAATTTTAAATCGTTTTTTTTGTCATATATTGTATATAACGTGTTATAAGTGTAACCATCAAAACGTTATTATCACGTTTGCGAGCACTGCGGATTTATGCTATTATTATTGTGATTATAATATTATTACACAAACACATCGTCAATATTATTATATTATTGTCCGTGACAATCCTGCAGGCGCGCCACAATACGCACGCGAATTTCATCATCGTCAACGTCAACGGCGGCTATATGACACACGCAAAATATAATAATATATAGGGAGACATGTAAACGTTTGACGGTATGCGTTCTATATAATATTATAGTCTACGCGTGATCGGTTTGACTGCAGGTCACAATGTGGTTTTCAAAATTTAAAACGTTTTGTCATATTTGTCGAGAAATCAAAAAAAAAAAAACGTCGGAGCAATAGCTCTGATTCTTCAATCGCTCATAAAAAAGTTAAGAGGATTTCAGCTATATTTTTTTTTTTTTTTTTTGATTCCCAGCAATAAAAACTTATGAGAAATCTCGCGTTACGATTTTGAACCAATTTTTAATAATAATTTACAAATATTCGTGATTTTTACTATTTCGTAAGCATTTTAATTTTAAACTAGTATTAGAAAAAATCATGACTGTAATAGGACGAACCTATATAATCACACAATAAAGATTATTTTAAAATATGATACTTTGCACAAAAATATCTATACTTATCGTTCATCGACGATGTTTTAAAATATTAGAAGATCCAAGTAATTTTTTATAGCGAAATAGGTACGCCAAAAAATCAAAATGTATATTACACTCATAGGTGCCCATCAATCATCGTGATCCATTCACTTTGAAAATAATATATTCATTTATGCTCATCAAATAAAACTATTTATTCTTCATCTATAGTTCATATTGTATATTTATCTCATTTTCGCAATAAAATTCCGCTCACGATTATGAGATAAAAAATGTAAGTTATCATTAAAAAAATATATATTTAAGAGCATACGTGACGACGTTGCGAAGGAGTCAGGACTCTCTTTATGTCACAAATAATAATATCATCATATTAATACACAGCGGAATGATTAATTTATAACAATAGCCGGGGTACAGATTTTTTTTTTTGTAAGTTTTGGTAATCTTAAGCTTATATATTTTCTAAGTAATAATAGCAATAAAATCATGCTAACTAACTTAAATTTTGATAAAAAAAAAATAGAATCTTTTATTTTTTTGTCACTCTTTATTATGTATCTAATTTGTTTGAATATTCAAAAACAATAAAAAATAAGCGTTGCGTGCAGAGCTACCAAGTATAACATTATTACTATAACGTTATACATATATGACAAAAAACCGATTGAAATTCGTAAAAGTAACTGAGTAAACAGTAAAACAGTGAACAAAAATAAATAAATACCACAAAGCAAAACGTAACGAACAAGAAAAGTACAAAATATATGATTAAAAAAAACATAATACTATATTGAATATCATTTATAATTTAACGAAAAATAACGCGAAACGAAATAATTTTGAAATCCATTTACTCGAAAGTTATCGATATCGTAGAAATAATATTTATTCCACGTGATTAGTTTTTATAATGGCAGTCACTCAAAAGAATATCATATTATATTATATTATATTTCGTATCCGGGTCATTCCACGCATTAAATAATATAATTGTAATGATAAACGCAAAACTTATACAACGTTTAGACTGATAAAGTAAAATGAAGTTTTTTTTTCAAAAGCAAGTTTGTGTAAAATACATATAGGTAGTGAACGTACGTCATGGCTATTATGCTTTACAACACTGCTAACAGAGTTTATTTTGTAAGTTTGTTTTGACCCTTCGTTATTGTGTTAAGGTTTATATTAAGTCCTGAGTGATAAGATTTTGGGTGATATTACTATAGTGATTAAACTAGATCAAACTTTCACCTCCATGAAATCCTTCTTAATATAGTACTTTATAACACAAAACAGTTTTGGTTAATTTACTTGTAAGTATACTAAAAATTGTTATTTTTTTTATATAATATTATTTATATATTAACAAGTTGTTATGAGATTTTGATTTCTTGGTATTTTAACGTGAGGTGTATAAATCCCAGCACATTAAATATTTTAAAATGTAAAAAACCGTCAACACGCTAACGAAACGTTAATTAAACGTAAAAAAAAAAACGGAAGAACTGCGTTTGCGAAAAAACATTGTCTTGCAAATATCGTTTATTTTATTATCAATCGGTGAAATCGATCAGGTTGGATTGTGTTAGCAATAAAACTTTATTGTCGTACGAAGGCGTCATCCCTCGATCTCGCGTAAATTGTATTCTTCATTTTTTTTTTTTTACTTAATCATCGAAACGCAGAACATTTTTAATATTATATTATTATGCATTATTCCGGGCGGAGTAATATCGCAAAATATTCTTATATTTCTAGAGGAAAAAAAAATATTTATTATATTCGTGGCAGGTACCTCCTAAGTGTGTTGTATTCATCAAATTAATATCAAGTATAAACACTGTTTTTTTTCTTCGTGAGATATCGCACAACCACTTTTATAATCCCGACTTCATTTTCAATTTTATACCGTATATTTCAAAGTGTCGCATTTTATTTTTTATGGAAAATCGTTTGTTTTTTTTTAATCATAATATATAAATACAAAAATTACCATAAAAAAATTGAATTTATATAAAACAGCTGTTCTCGTAACGTTAATTTATTGTCGTAGGGACAAAATTAATAATATTTATGGTTATCGTGACCATTAGACGATATAAGTAACCGTACAATATTGCTATATGGCTGTATATTATGTATATTTGTTTAGGAGGTAAATTGACTTACTTTGCATATTATGACTTATGAGTATCACATTATAGTAATATACCGCAGACACGTAGAATGTATTATTGTGTAGATACAGACGAAGTGCTAATATAATTTTACTTTACTTATGTTTTTCCCCACAACACCTCTCCTCCAGTTTTTGATATTATTTTTGGAAACATATAACACTGAAATAAAATAAGGTTATATCGTTACTGGCGGATTATAATTTATAGTACAAATATTTTTAGGTACAAAAGGACCTGCTTAAATGCATTTTATCAGCCATTTATTTTAACGGCATTATGATACACATGACATTCCTGAATGTTATATTTTATAACAGACGTTTAAATTACATCAAACTAATAATAATTATTATAATGTACACATTTTAATTTTAAATACCCACGTCTTATATAGTTGAACATCTAACCGCATAATTGTTGAGGCGATGAGATAAAATATACATAATGCTTTATCAATATGAATTGTTTTCGAGACGTAACAACATTATATTATCACGTTCCGATGACGACAGGTCCCGACATTAATGTTCTAGAGATGGACGCTGGGAATTTTTAGCCTTTTCAAAAGTAATTACACGTCCTTATATCATCTACATCTTTACGTCATAACAATTAATGCCTTCTCATCAATAAAATATAATATTATAATGTGTATTTTTATTGTTGATATTCAAACTGAGTCGTCCTCGTATTATTTTATATATTATCAATATTATAATATTATACAATTAAACCTCTAATTACGGTACATTCTTGGTCACTGAAATTGTGTCCGCTATTTTGAGGCGTCCATTAGGGGAGATTTCACTGTACATGATGACGGTATGTGGTGTAGAGTATCGTACCGCCCCGTTGAACTGAATATAATATTATGGAACGCGCGTTGGGTCTAAAAGCATGTCCCACTCCAGTAGGCGGCCATTTTAAGTCTTGTCATGGAATAAACATTCACTTATCTGCGTAATGGCCGTAATGTGCGATAACGTTTGTTATCATAAAAAAAGTCAAGATACAACAGTGGACACCACCGCGATATATCGCAGAATAGTTGAATGATATCACTGATTTTTGGTAGAAGATAAAGTAGTAAAATAATAATATTCTATTCTCGAAAAATCATGGAAAAGAAAATTGACAGACTCAAAATGGCGGCCTCTATTATGGGTGGGACACTTTTCGTATTAAAATCTAACCACAATGGCCTTCAAATGTATCCAGTTCAGCGCGACCACGATCCAATTATAATAATATTTAAACGATATTCGGTTTGTATATTATAATTTAATATTATTATCGTCTTCAACTATTTACACGTTGAGCACAAATAAATTTTAATAGCGGCTGCGAGTCACGTGTTGTGCTGTGTTTTATAACGCACGCAGTGTTCAATAATAGTCTCGTCGTATTATACATGACATAATATTTAACCCTTCCCCCACAAATACGTTTTTCTCGTACCTATTATTAAAATTAATGATGAATAGTATGAGTGTAATATTATAATCGGCCGTTTGTCTGTTCGCAGCAATTACTGAGTAATAAAGATAGAACAAAAGCTAATAAACCAAAATAATATATGTAATTTATCGCCCGAAAAACAAACTTATATAACATTATCGTATAAACTCGACTGGCACGCGTCACGTAATTTATGTTTGGTACGGACAAAAAATAAATGTTTATTCGTTGACCATTTTAATAATAATTGTTGTTATAACCGAAAAACATAATATCTTTGCCATACGCATTCGTAATATTATATAGGCCAACGGAATCATTAAATAACGGTATTTAGCATTTATACGCACTTGTTATTGTCACACAGTGATAATATTATACGCGTTTGAAATTAATTGTCACCAAAAGTTCTAAGCCATTAATCCACAATCGTTTAATTTTTTTTTTTTTAAATAAATATTATGTAATTTTATTGTTGAACGGTCGAGTGAAGTAAACACGTCCAATATGCGTACAGCGAAAACGTCTAGAACAATTATTGTTGTCGAACACTCAATAATAATATTATGACACGACGGCTACGTTAATATCCGAAATATCGACGCGTCGGACGCGATCAATAAAATGATAATTTTATCACGTCGTCGTAATGGTAAAATATTAGGTACATAATAATATTATTATTACGATTAAACACATTATACGAGCTCGAAAAATGCGTAGACGTCGGCCGTTAAGAACGTTCTTAATACATTAGCATCGTATTATTATATACAGAGTGTAACAGATAAGTACCAGACATATAAAAAAAAGAAAAATTAATACTAGTTCAACGTATGACAAAAATTATGAAAATATTATATGGATAATAAATATTTTAATGTGATATACACGTGTCGGAAAATTTCCAAAAAGTTTTGACGTTCCCGAATAATTTACTTAAAAAAATGTTGATATCTAAAAAAAAATTTAAATAATAAACTATTTGACTTTGGTAATAACAAGTTTTTGACTGTAAATTTTGTTTATTTTCTGTGTTAAAAAATAAAAATTACGCTCCACTTGAAGCAGTTGAAGAGCGTTAATAATATACAAAATAAAAAAAGGTCGACTGGAACAAAAGTTATTTCGTTTGTCAGGTCTTATTCTGTTACATTCCGTATCACAATATATTATATTGTTATCTCCGGCCACTAAATCCACATTCGTACATATTATTACAGCGCATCGTCGTAAGCATCGTTGCAGTCGACGTGTTTTTTTTTTATATCGAAGTCGATCGAGTTTCATTTTTGGATACAGTAATTATTCATCACTCCGATAATATTGAAATGTCATAACAATATTATTGTGCTCATCGTAATAATAATAATTGTATTATCTAATAATATAATATTGTCGTCTCGTTTCGGCCGTCTTATCGTTCTTAAAGTTCTCCGAAACTCCCGCGCTACACTTTCGTCGAAATAAAAAAAAAACCCGATAAAGTGAACTCGGTCGTAGCAGCGCAGTGGGTATATAATATAATGACAGTAATAATAATGTTATCGAACGACTGCGATGTTTATACGCTTTGCGCGCGAAAAAAAAAATATACGATGAGGTAAGGCCCCAGCGTTATATGTATACGTATCGTACTAAATAGGTATAGGCGGGTAGGAAACTACGCGTTATCGTGCCGAACGGCGCCCACGTCGCGTATATTATAATAATGATAATAATAATAATAATAATAATAATAATGTAGGTAGTTATGAAAATGCTACCGCGATGTTTACTTCAAAAATGAAAATAAATTGGATTCGTTTTTTTCGTTTGTTATTTATTGTTATCGAGTAAATTTCCCGTGCGAAAACATTTTTTTTTTTTACAGTCGCCACGAGAGCAGCAGACGATGCAGTGCGATAAAGCTGCAGCTATAATTTTAATACAAAATATTATTATTATGCGTGTTTTTTATTATAATAACGTGTTCGGGGGCTCGTTCGCGAACGGTTTTCAATCGTCGTGATAACATAATATATAATACGCGGAAACGCGACTTTTTGAAAAGTGCATAATTTTTAGTTCACCTCGGCGGCGGCGGCGGCCGGGTGCAGCTGCAGGACAATAATAATATTGTAATATTGTGTGCCGAGTCGCGGGATCGCCGGCGGCACGTGAACGCGTAAATCGGAAGCCAATTTCCGATCGTACAATATTATTAACGTTATAATAATATCCGCGACGACGACGACGACGACAACAACAACAATAACAATAACAACAACAGCCTCGTGCACGCGAGCAAAAAGGGCGCGACGTTCGCGTTCCGTGTACGACGGGGGAGGGCTGTGTTTTGTTTGAAAATAATATTATTGGTCGGAACTGATAGAACTTTGGAAAAAATGTTTTCTAAATAATAATAATTATGAGTATTGTTATCTGAAACTGTAATGATTTGGAAACACGGTTCGTCTATTACATATAATGTTATGTTTATGACATAATATCGAATCGGAAACTTTGGCTTTTGGAAATTAAACTGTCGAAACATAATAGTATTTTGGAATCGTATTTAATTGAAACGTATTTTCTCGGAACAGTATAAGTTCAGAAACGTATTTTGTTGGAAATTATTTTTTTTGGAACCGTATGACCCAATAATATAATATAATTTGATTCCAACAATACGTTTTTCACAAAAATACATTTGTGAAATGAATTCGTTTCCGATATAATGTATATTTTTCAAACGGATCGCGATATTCCAAAGAAATATGGTTCAATGAAAATACAGTTCCGACAATATTATAATATTGTGTGGAGCATTCTTCCACGATTACACGGTTCCCAACCGACAATTTTCCAATTTTTTATGCACCCCCTTTCTCGTTTTGTATACTATACGGCCTTACACGACGGCTAAAAATATAATATTTAAATATAACGACAATATTGCGCTTCGAATGCGAAAACCTCGGCTTACGGCGCGAGTGCAGCTGCAGCGCGATAATAATAATAATATAATATAGGTACCTACTTCGTCGTATATAGGTCAACGCGTTTGTCGTCATAACTGCAGTCTATACTATTATAATAGCTGCTGCACACGATGCAAATCACTGCAACGCGAACTGCACATGCAGTTTTGCGTATATAATATATAATAAGCAGTCGACTCGTATAATATAGGTGCATTATAATATAAAATATAAGTGTGCGCTCTGTAGTGCGCTTTCGAGGAGTCTTTAGTATTTTATTTTTTAATAATAATTATACGATAGGTACAAAATATGAGTATCATAATATACGCCGTAATATTGTGTGTGTGTGTTTGTAATATTTTATATTAGTAGACATTTTTTGACGAAAATCCTATAACGATAAAAAAACAATATACGAATGTAATATTTTGTTTCCATAATTATTATTATTATTATTATTCCGAGAACCCTGAACACTGCTGCCATGCATCGCTATTTTCCCTGCTCGTTTCATAGTGAAAACAAAATTTCCGCCAATTATTTGGTGTACTACGACGAAACAGTGTGTTTTCTTTACAGGAATACGCTTTTCCTCAAATAATTGTAGTCCGTCAAGCTGCGCAGCAACGCTCTTTACGTTCATTTATAGTGCTTTTCACGTGACATTAAATTCGCATAACATTTATTCGGGTTTTTGTTGACATTTCTAAAACAATTCCGTTTACTGCGTTGCAGAGAGCTTTTTTTTTTATTAAACACACACACACACACATACACACTCATATTATATATTCGTATTTTGTACAAACGCAGTGTACGTAATGTTATTCACGACAATTTTATATTTACTCTGTAATCATGGCAATATGACATGTTAAAACATACATTTTCGTAGTATTTTTTTTGTTCCAGATTTCGATCAAAGCGATTGTTTTAAATTGATGTATGGTTTTTTTTTTTTTTTTTTGCTGTAAAAGCACTTTTTTGCGTCGGCAAAAGCGGTTTTTTAGTGTGTATATTATAAAGGACAATCATATTCTGTTGTACTATATAACGTCTTTTAAGAGAGACGATTGTCGTACGATTTCTCGGTAGTATATAATAATATATACCACCAAAGTATTATTAATAACGCTGTCACCGCCACCGTTTTGGGGATGAACCGAAATCCTCTCTACCTCCAAACACGTCGTTTGAACGCAATAATATTTTACCAGCCTATGTTCCGTTTCTCGTCGGATTTATGCGACTAAAACGTATTTTTTCATTAGCGAACACGTCGAAAACTCGGCGAAACCGTTTATCGCGTAATATGTACGCTGCAGGATATAAGGAAATCCGTATTATATAATAAAATATTCAAATTCAATGTTCACGCACAACGATAATGTGTCACGAAAGCACGGTTTGGTTGTATAACCTATATATACTTACCGAGGTAGAGTGTATTTACAAATTCCTTCGAGGGAGGGTTGATATCGGAAAAAAAATTAGCGCCTCATATGAACTGCAGTCTCTTTCATCCCTTACCAGCTATAAGGTGCACCTATATATGACGTTCGGTACTTACAATTTTTCTTTATTTAATTTTTTATGTGTCACAAAATATCAATATCCATTCTTCGGGGTTTCCTCCGGCCTTCTCATCAGCCACACTTCCTCTATAATATCGTCTATACGGATATTGCAGCATGGATGTTGTTGCCAAACCATTCCATGGCCTATTCGGAATTCAAAAAAATAAAACAAACCCGACTTGGTGATATAAAAAGTGTATTGAGGGATTCGCTTCTGACGAGAGATAAGGACTAAGTGAGACTTGCGTACCTACTTCACTTAGTGAACACTGAACACAGAAAAAAAACACATAGCAATTGAGTATAAAAAAAAAGAAAAGAAAAAAGGCTCCAATGATATTATATCGACCCCAGATCACCCAGCCCCCTTAAATGTGCACCGCCGACTTACGGTTTTATTAAGAACGAAGTGGTTACTTGTGATTAAATAAATATTACTTTATAGTGATGATAGTGACGATACGGATTGTACATTTCAAAAAATCCACATCATTTGACACGAAATTATACCACCCCGATAGAATCGGATAAGGTGAAATCTGAAGCTACCTATAAAGTGTAATAATTAAAGTACGAAAGTGTTCGTTCTCCTTCCTTTCAGCGTTTAATTTTATTAAATTGTTATTTGTTATTTTGTATTCTGATCGCTGTATAGTAAATTTGTACTTTAGAATATTCGTTTGGAAATAATATATATCGTTCAGATAAACACGTTCGTGATTTACGCATTTTTCATAATAATAAACACGTTTTTAATTAAAATTAAGTCATATTTTTTGGGGGAACATCCGACGTTTATCTTTCGAAAATTATTATTAAATCTTTAAATTTAAAATATAACAATATACCTGCATAGTCGAGACACGATTTGAGACGAAACCAAATAAATATTTAAACACGTTTCGGTCGATATCGCTTTGTTACGGTAATATTACGGTTTGAAAATATAAAATTATTATTTAAAATTCTAATGATTAGCACATATTTGTATACGACGGTTTTATAATATAAACGGAATAGTCGAATTATTAGGTGAATAATATTCCTATAAAATATGTACTTGCAATATTATTTCAAAGTCGTTTGATAAGTGATGAGTGGGGACACACATAATAATAATAATAATATTAATACGTCGTTCACGGGAACAAAAAACTCATAATACCTGTGTGAAAAAAGCGTAGTTTTCGGAAAACACAAAAAAGAAAAAATAACATGGGAGTTTTTTTCATAAACGATTTATAGAGTTGGTAACACGCACAGGAGGATTTTTCTACGACGAAGATCGAGCACATAGTAGATATTATTTCATAGACATTTAATTACGATTTATTTTAGGTACCACATATAGGAGATTTTATCAACAAACAGCTTATTTTTTTCTGAATCCCGAACATCAAAATCATTAATTTGCACATACGGCAGGAGGTTTATTCCCGTGAACGACGAATATTAATATTATGTAGTTTTATTCAACCCGAACTTGAAAATATAGTTACCATGTTTTATTATTTACCGAGTATACGAGTATGTTTGTTTAGGTTTGATATGTTGTCGCGGCGTGTTTGTTTACGAATTTAATGATTTATTTTCGTTGCGCATAGTTTATCGTTTCCATTCGAACAACACGTCATTATCATGACTTCTTGTTTCCATTAAGATTATAATAATATATGATATTAATATCTCGTAAAAGTTTACGGCCATCTATTTAAAGTACGATAAATAATTTGGATTTTACGAGTGCGCACACTTTAGGACGTATATTATACGCATACTTATTATAGTATGGTAGTACTTTTTATGCGATGGAACTTAGCGGTGAACTTAGCAGTAGAAAATGCATTTCTTAGAAAATTCGGTCTCGGCGTGCTGTAGAAATGACTCGTCGTCGCTCTTAACTCGATCCCTATAAAACCCAGTACAGCCGTCGGAAGTACCTAGGGTTTAAGTACGAAAAAAAAACGATTTAATATCAAACAAAAATCTAGGTTTAGGAGGTAGTAATAATATTTTTAGAACGAATGGTATTTACAGTATAAACGCCATAAAAATGTATTCTTGTTTTTTTTTTCGACTCCATAAACTCGAATGCTGTTTAAAAAACGAGTAGCACGAAAAAAGCGCATATTACCATCGTTTTTATTTATATAAACAAATGTACAATAATAATATAATGCTATCGTACGCAGCTAGTGCGAGAACGGTGCGCAATAATAAATCGTGTTGAATATAATAAAATTAATAATTTATGTCTTACATTTTTCAAATTTCAAAAAAAACCCCTAAAACAACACCCACTGTAACGGTATTTCGACGTTTCTCGAACGTTTTGGTTTTTGAATAATATTATTAATAATAAATGCTCGGATGTACAAATAATAATAGCCATAACAGAAATCACTAAAAAATGACATTGTTATGGGGGAAAAAAAAACATCGTCCACTGCTGCAGAAACGCGCGTGTTTTGCATTCTTAAAAAATTCCGGACTCGGAGATTGCGAAATTTATTTCTGCCCTCTCGTCTAGCGGCGTTCCGACGAGATTGAAATTAGTTTTTGTTATTCTTTTTCGTGTTCTGTGTTGACTCAAAAAACGGTTAAGCTCGGGAAAGTACGCACATTTTTTTACCTGGCCAAGCTTCCGGTCTATATATTATACTTTTGCTCTGTCCGTTACTGCATTTTCGGGGTCGTGAATTGAAATTCATCTCCGCGGCCTGCGGTCGTCTGAAAGCTGATCCAGTTTTATAGACTTTTCGGTCCCAAAATAAACTTTATATATTATGTACTTAAAAAAATTAATTATTAATAAATAATAATATTATATAGGTGCTTATTATATTTGTGTGGTTCATAATAATATTATTGCCTTATGTACACTTTTTCTTGATCTCCGATCGCAGTTAAAAAAAATTACACGCTACACCGAGTTTCATTCGATTTAAACGATTTTTTTCGAAATATTTTTCACTGTATTTACACAACACCAGCTTCAAACTTGTGGTTATTTTCTAATATTATGCAATATCGCGTTAGACACGAAAATACTAAAGAAAATATTTATATTGGATGGAAAAATGTACGGAATGAGGCCAGTTTTTAGAAAAACGGTGCGGGTATTAATTTTGATTCGCTGTCTTGAAAACAGAGTACCTGAAAGCAAAATAAGACGGGAATCCGATCGAGTAGGTAAAAAACGGTTTTTTTTTGAAATTATAAGATTTCTCGTCTTAACGTTTCAAGTATTCCCATCACGGTTTTTGTTTAATTCGTTTTATTTATCAACGCGACACTGTCATATTATTTTAATACTATGTTGATATGTATCATATTTTTTAATATTATCGTATATCATAAGACACTTATTGAGTATGTGATTATAATATAGGTAGATACTACGTCGTGACTATCGAAACAACTATATTTGAAAACACATTATATTATATTTCAGTTCTCGTGGTAAATTATTACTTGGGCATGCCAAAGGTAAGGCATAATTCACTACAGTTGTGAGAATTGAAATTTTACTATTATTATTATTGTTATCATTTTTAATATTACCATAAATAATTATTTATTTATTCACACAAAACAATAGCTAAAAAAAATGTGCACCACTCGTACATAATATTCATTTAGCGTTGTAAAATTGAAAAGAAACACATTTTTGAGATTTGTTTATGATAAAAAATAAAATATGTAATTTAATAAGTAAATCCTTTAAGTACCGCTGACTTGCATTTTTAGAACTATTTTTTCTTTAATTAATATTTAATATTCTCCAATGCGATTCTAATGCGGGAACTGCTGTTGAGGGATTGTGGAAATCAATACTTTCGTAATATTAAATATAAAATATGAGTATTTTTTAATTACTTTTTTTTCAATTTTACTGCACACAACGCACATATAAATCATAGTTTTGCTCTATGAAACTATCAAAAGATGGATCCTTTCTTTCGAATTACAACAAATCAATATTTATCAGAACACACCATACACGCTTTATATTATAAAAAAACGATAAATATTCGCATAAACCTTATGAATTCAAACAATTTCTAATGTATTTCGGTATAATAAGGAGACTGCAGTTTATCATTTTGTCGTACATTTGTGTACGTAAATATCGACAAAACGATGTGTTCAATTTCAGTTTCAATTTTAGTTTTGCATATTATAATATTATACTATATTGTACGACGATTATATTTCGACTTTCGAGTACACGGTCTCCCGATATTTTCAATTATATTCACGCGATTCGTCGGTATTAAACGATAAATATAACTGCCGTTTTGTAAAATGTATCATCTCCGCCGTCATAGTGCGCAGTGTCTATATATTATAATATCGGAAACGATATAAATAATATGAACATAAATCATTGTTTAATGCATATTTTTTTTAGTTCAAATCGACTATGATATTCGCAGTGTAATTCAAACAGAACAAACAATATATTTTATAGATTGAACGTACAATAATAATATTATTGTTGAACTCGTCCGCATATTTTATAACACACGAAAGTTCCCCTCCGTCTTGGAGTAAAATCGCCGCCGAGCCTAGAGCAGCACGTAAAACAGAAGACGGCTGTAATTTATATAATATATCGTAAGTTGGCAGATGTATCAGATTCGTGTTGTTCGCTTTTTATTCGCGAATTTAATACGACCTCTTTTTGGCCCGATCGGTGTCGAACGTATAATATAATAATATCATATTCAGCTCAGCTAACCTGCGCCGTTTCTTTACTATAAATTCCTCCGTCTGATTTGTATACAATAATAATATACTTTCTAGAACGTCTATCGACTGTCATGACGTGTACTGCAGGTGTTCTGCGATTACAATATATTGATAACGTGTTTACACGGTAAGCAGACCGCCTTGCCGTGAATTTGTCAAAGAAAAAATAAATTCAAAAAAATCGTGTACGATATAGTAACGTGTAAAACGAAAATTTAAAAATTATCTGAACAAAATATTATGTGTGCAAACCAAACCACCCGACTAAAAATTAGGATATGTGTAACAATCGACATTTTTGGTGAAAATTTCAAGTATTTTTATGTATTGTTCGTTTCTGAATTACAAAGAAATAAG
The DNA here is from genome assembly GCA_022818045.1 of Neotoxoptera formosana. Taxonomy (NCBI): domain Eukaryota; kingdom Metazoa; phylum Arthropoda; class Insecta; order Hemiptera; family Aphididae; genus Neotoxoptera; species Neotoxoptera formosana. The sequence goes on from CM040634.1 coordinate 28,535,943, forward strand.
AAAATCAATTTTTGAAAAAAACTGGTTTTGCATAACAATTCTCGTTTTTTCCAATATTACTATGATAAGTGCTGAGAATTTCCTTATTTTCGATCTCTCAAAGTATACTGACTAGATTCAATTTCCTATCGGCAAAGATATTATAGAAGTCGAAAGTCCAAGCGTTTTTACTGTTCCGAGTGATGATGACAGACCCCAAAAAAAACAACACGAATCGTCATTGTAAAATAAATAAAGTTATCTCGGTGCGTTCAGATTCTAAAGGTGAAGTCTTTTTTTTTTGGCAAGTCGTTATTTTTTTATTGTTAACGTTTATTAAAATATATTAAATCATAATCTAAAAATATAACATTAAGAAACCTTTTAGTATAAGTTTTTAACGAAAAACCTTAAAGTTTTTTTACAGTTTAAATATTGTTTTATCGTTCACGCTTTTAAATAACATGCGCACCTATATATATATATATGTATACAATAAACGTAATACGCGTATATAGATTGCACTTCGTTAAAATCTTTCTGACTATAAATAATAATTTTAAAAAATAAAACGTCATAATGAAGCTGATTGGGTTTAATAAATATTTAACCACTTATAATTCCATGACGGAGACTATATTCGCCATGAATTTTCACCGTGTTTATCTGATTTTATAGGTGCGGACGAATCGATACAATAACTTTATGTAATAATTTTAAAAATAATTTTAAAATCGAGTGAAAAAGAACGGAGCGAAAAAAGGTCGCAATTATTATTTCGTTTTACAAATGTCGATGACTAACACCTACAACTGCCCACGCGTTTATTACAAACCGAGCAGAAGGGTCAAAAAAAAAACGCATACCTATACATAAATTATTTAATTTTTTCGCGCGGAAAAAAAAAATTAATAACATTTTTACGGCGGATGATTTAATTTATTTGAAATTACCGACGACGTTTATTATTTTAATTGTGCGTCCCTCGTCTTTTCCTTTTTGAATTGGCTCGCGTCCCCGTAATCAGACAAGTGTACACCGCACCACCACCGACACAAATATTTACATTGTGAGTAATAATAATTTGACGTTCAGATAATAATAATAATTTAGAGACTGCGATAAAATACAGTGTGATCCATTTAACACAATAGGCACTCAATATTTCAAAAAGTATTTACGTTTTTGATCATAATTTTATTACAATATGGTATCAAGTCGTTAAAAACCAACATTTTTTACAAAATAAATATTTTAACTATTGCTCATCTAAACTTCAAAAATATTGTTTTTTTTTTTTGAAAAATATTATTTTGTAACGACTTCATAGCGCGCAACAAAAACATTTCCAAAAAGGTAAATACTTTTTAAAAACAATGAGTGATAATAACGTTAAATTGATCACTTTGTATGACGACAAAACATCGACTTAACATCACTGCACGACTATTATGCGCGTCTCAGTGAATACGGTTTGTTTGTTTTGTTCCGATGCGTTTCTCCGCTCGTTTTCGGCGGCCAACAAGAGTCGTATAAACTATTATATACGCAGGCGAACAGTGTATAATAATATTATGTACCCTTACAAGGGATGGAAACACACTGCGGGGATGTCGTGTTAGAATATAATAATTGTAATATATAGTTTAAACTTTTACGCCGACACACCCCGCGGCTCCCGAGGGCTTCCCACCCTAATAGAATAATAATATATAAATGTGCATTTTGCATAATATAATATATATATATATATAGTTATAACTAGGCTCAGGGACTTCAATAGCATTTGCATAATTTTTCTGACCGATGTGGAAAGTAGAGCAGAGTTTAAATAATTGAAATGCCGTTCACGTCACGTAGGATCTAAATCCCAAATTCGATTGTGCACTTTTTTTTGCATATTTTTAGTGTTTTTGCTTATTATTTGAGCATATTTACGGATTATCTTTTTAAAAGATACCCTGAAAAAAAATTTGAAATTCTTTTAATATATCAAGACATTGGAAAATAGTTATAGTAACCAAATGGAAGACTTGCGGGGAGAGTAAAATTAAAAAATGTAAACCAACTACCTATAAACTTTATGTACCATACCTATTTCAAATCATTTTTATAATAATAATTGATTCTATACTAATAATAATTTTTTTATCTAATTATTTTTACCACATATTTGTTGTTATTTTTTTTTTTTTGTGAATGTCTTAGTGCTTATTCGGTAATTTTTCGGTGCATATTCGCATGCATATTTGCGTATTTTTAAGAGCTAAAGTCCCTAAGCCTACTTGGGACTATAACCTAATCACCGTGATACAATTATTATTATAATATCAAAATGTTACAATATAATAAAATATCTCGTGCATAATAATATTTATGTAATAAAATATATGAAATAAACAATCAACCAAACTAATTTTTTTTCTTTTCACGGCCCTCAGTGTTTATTTTTATGGATGTATAAATAAATCGGCCTTTAAACTACAAAATTTTGGACCGCCCTGCCCCAACTCAGCCCTGACCGTGCGTAATTGATTTTCGTTTGATCAAAAAATTTGCATGGAATTCGATACAACAAAACAAAAATAAAAAAATATATCAAAAATAAATTCCCAACGTTGCGTGTTTATTCGTTTGAGTATATATTGTAATATATATTATTATGATACAAACCGTATTGTTGTGCTCGTGCCGGGCGCAATAAATAACTCTGCGGCACAACGACGAGTAAGATAATCGTATTCCGAACGCTGCTCATTCGCCCGAAATAAAAGAAAACACACCAGCTAGTCGGCACATATTTTTCAATTATTTTCAATAATAAAATATAGAACCAACCCATATAATAATAATATATATCGTGACAAATACCATATTTTGCACAGTAAGTTGCTCTACGAGGTACGATATATCGTAGCAGTCGCATTGTCTCAAAACGGAATTTTTCGTTATTTTATAAAATAAATCGTGTTTAAATCGAACGCATATAGCGATAATAGTGGATTAGCTTTTCGTGTGATAATTATTATTATTCGGCTAAACTCGAAAACATAATACCCGTTTAATCGTTACTATATCTGATATTCGTCGAATATTTTTGAATATTTTCGTTCGCTCGAGACCTGCGACAACGATCGTCGTCGTGCGAGTGACTAACCTATTTTTGCTGCGGTTTTGTGTACATACATCGTACAAACATATTATTTTAATTCGTTAGAATATAAAGGCACAGGCCGGAATACCATCGCGATGCCAAGTGCGGTCCAACGGAATAATCGTGCACGTAATATTATAACTCACGAATGAAACCTTTTTTTTTATCAACCTATATCGTTATCTTAGGCTTAGTTTTGTCCGCAAGCTTTGGGGTTTGGCAAGAGTTTGACTATTCATTTTCCCTCTCACCATTTTCGATGAGACGATATTATATTTAGTCATGCGACTAGAAAGAGATGTAACCCAACCTAAAGTTATTAATATCGACACGTTTAATCGTCACTATTCATCTAATATTTTTGAATTCGTAATAATTATAATGAAACAGCGGTGACTTTGAATATATATTTGTATAGTATATTGCTTCTGCTATCTGTTCGCGGGCAACGAGTCCTTGCTAACGAATCCTTGTTAACGATCGTCACGCGAGTACCTACTTATTTGTTCTGTGGTTTTTCGTACATGTGTATAATATCCATCGTATACATCGTACAAACATAATATATTTTATTTTGATAAAGAAACTATACTTTGTACTTTTCACTCTCTATCGACACGATACCGAGTGACACAATCCGTGCACGTCACGAATGAAACCGATTTTTTATCTACCGTTATCTCAAGCTCCGTTTCGTCCTCGAGCTCTCGTGTTTTGGTAAAAGTTTTTCAAAAACTACTTTCCATATTCGTTCGTCGGATATACCGTCACGTTTTACTCGTTTTTCGATTTCTACTTATTTCTCAATATTCGACTTGTCGTCACTATACACGTTGTCATAATAATATTATTATTGTGCTATAAGGCGCGCGTCGGGATTTTTAGACAGTGTAAACCAATCGAATAAACTGCAAGTCTCTCGCTGGCGTAATCGAAAGTTCCGACAAAACGTAAATATAATTTCGCGGAAATATGCGCATCGTCAGACGCAGATACTCGCGAATAAAATTTCGCTCGTTTAATTTTATTGTATAATATATTGTGATTTGTGTACATTTCGTGATGCAAGTGCGATGCACACGCGCATTGTGTATTAAAATTCGCCGAAATGTACTCTCGTATTTCTATACTGCTCCGGTAGCTCGTAAAACGTCGTGAAACCCATTAAACTTTTAATCCGAAACGTTTTGCACACGCGCGTGTGCGCCCACCCACATCCACGCACCCTGCAGCACAATAAGTCGTCACCGGAGAGATTGAAAGTCAAATAGAAACGTTTCCGAATCACTCTGAGCGAGACGATAATAATATTGCTGTTAACACTCCTATACCATCACTCGCGTGTTCCCTATTTGATATTATGTCGAGAGTGCGCGGCGAACTCGATTCCCGAAATAACTATAACGAAACAATGTGTAAGTACGTATTATGATGAATAATTATATCGTCTAGGATTTTGAAATTTCATTTATTTTCTTGAAATATTTCACAAAACTTTCGTGAAAAATAAAAAGATACCAAAAATTATAAAAAAATTTTTCCAAGTTACACCTGTATAATTAGGATATATCATGTAAACATTTACAAAATTAAGCAGATTTGATGAATCTCGTATTATTACAAGTATCACCCCCATCACCAAAATATATAAAATAGTTAAACGAAATTGTAACCCAATAAAACCAAAAAAAAAACCAGAAAAATTCTACACCGACAATATTAATATTGGTATACCGGCTCCGGTTTAGGTTCCTGAGAAAATCTAAAAAGGGTTTCGGTAAGGTTCGGGTCCCAACATTTTCAAAAAAAAGGTTCCGGTTCAAATATCGGTATTTTTAATTTTGGGTTCCAAGCCCCCCTGGGCCACTTGAATCGTACAAAACGGTGTGTTTGTGCTCAAAAACCACGCGAATCGTTTTCACGCACTGTTGCCGGGAAATCTAACGACCTGCACCGCAAAACAGCAAACGACTCGCGGAACTCAAAGGCCACAGGTGTTATACAAATATACGTCTGTCGGCGACCACTGTTTAAATTTATCGAGTTGATTTGGTCGGCCGACGCGAATGGTCGTTTAACTATTAAACCGTCCGCCGCGATCTACCTGCGACGCGTTCGTTATAATTCGCCGCACCTTTTACTGCGTTAAAGATAATTAAATTTAAGGTTTATCAAAACGTGTATTTCAGCTAGCGTAAGCCGAATCCGACGACTGGTGTTAAATTTCTCCACCGTCGTCGTCGGAGAAATAATATAATGCGAAACTGCAAAAAATGGGTTTTTTGTCAAGTATTTTTTATATTTTTTTATTCCTCGACCGCACTGCTATAGCAGCGGTACTCGCACGCTGTTGTCCGTGCCAATTATTATTACCGTGTTGTACCTATATTATTGCGTGCGCGTTGAAATCCATTGCGATGTATAGTTTAAATTATCCAAATCGATTCGAGTTATGTTAACTATTACCTAGTATTTATTATTACTATTTCGACCTTTACCGATATATAGCGTGCGAATAAATTCCCATAAATAAATGATATTTCAATAAGTCAATAACTCGAACGGTCAGCCACTGCTGTCTCGAAACGTGAAAATCTACGCTTTATAAATAATAATATTATGGTAATGACATTGTGAAGTTATGAATTTACATAAAATATTAAGAAAACAAATTGTATAACGCACTTTTCGTGCGAGTAATATACTCGACGACAACGCCGAAAAAAATATCATGAAATATTATAATCTGCAGTAGTACCTATAGGTAGTTGTAATATTACGATTTATTCAAATTAAATTATACATTAAACGTCGATGTAGGACCCGTGTATAGACATCGCATAGGTAAATGTTTGTATATATATGTAATTTGAATAACATTCTAAATATCGATTTAAGTTGTCGGTGCGATTTAAAAAGTGTGCGAGCCGTATAATTCTATACTGCCACAGAGACTGTAGCTTCGATTTGGCCGCATAACCGCGGTATACGCTTACGAGTAAACCTCCTGCCAATTAGATTAAAGTAAAAAAAAAAAAAAACCGTCCGAGACAAAGAATTTCAGAACTCGGACGAGATAAATAATTAAAAACAAACACTTTTTAACGCATTATTTTTTAATTTTAATTCGCGATGTTTATAATATTATGATATTTTATGTATGCATAGTGTGTGCACACATAATGGTGGGGAGGTATTTAATTTATAATAATAAAAAAATGGAAAAAGTATGTCACCGTTCGGCTGTAGGTGTCGAGTGTTCGAATACTTTTCGTCATTGAGCAAGTTTCAGTGTATAAAAGTATGTGTTAAATTTGAATTCGACCATTGCTCATACCCAGTGGTGTAATTACGATGGGGGGAGAGGGGTCCCAGGTTTCAACCCCCCCCCCCAGAAACAAAAAGGTTAAAAAGTCATAAATAACTTGATACGTAGGCACAGAGAAAGAGAATATAATTTATATTATGTCTTTTTAATATTTAAATCCCCCCCTGCCACTGCGCATACCTATACGAAAAACCGCGATTCCGAGCGAAGACTGCTAATACGTCTCGTTCGAGTCAGCCTATACATTTTACTAAGCGAATTTCACGATAATAATATGTTTATTGCTATTAGTTTATTTTACTCTGAGTATAGGTCGATTTCATTTTTGTTGAAAACATAATCGTCGGTCAAAATATATTCTATCTCGGAACGCTCGTAAAAAATTATCGTTTACAGCGTCGTCGATCAGAGAATTTTTTTCTACCGGAAAAAGTGTCGTCGGGCACGAACAAAAAAAACAAACCGTTGTAAAATCAATACATTTATCGCTCGGCTCAGAATCTAATAATAATAAGAAGCTTTTTTAACGATAACCATTTTGCAGATTACGCGAAATGATGAAAATATAAGTATAAATATTATATTTTGACCTCGCGTATTCCGACATAATGTATATTATTTTTCTCTTTTTGAAGTATTATTATTATTATATAACATGTATTAATATTTAAAACTTTCGTTTTATTTTCTTGCAACCATAGGCACAGCCTAAAAGCATTTTCCTCCCTAATACTCCTGGGAGTTATTTAACCTGACTTCCCACCATTTTTCTTTTCGACCGGCTTTCTTGCATCCACCCACTTTGTGTCTTGATAATGGAACTGTAAAAAAATAAAATGTGTAATATTTATTGAGAAAACCAGAGATTTCATTATATTATATAAGTTGTGTGCGTGACATTAAAAATCGTCTTTTGATAGTTATTTATCACTTGGTTTAAACATGCGTACGATTTGTTATCATGTAATAAATAAGTGATTCGTTTTATTATTTCCGTTATCACACACACAATTAATGTATTTGAATAAAAGTGTTGAGCTTTGCGTGGCGAGAAAAGTTTTACTCGTGAAATACGGTAACACGTGACTTTCGTGGTTACATTATGTTAAGGTACCTAAGGCGAAATGGTTATTGCTTTAGCTATTAACAATTGCCTACACATAATATAATATTAAATTACATTTTAATAAAACGAATTGAAACCACCTATCGGCTGATTCACCTGCTATACCCCTGTCTAGTCTTATTTTTAACGAAAAGTCGAAGTTTAACGAATCATTAAGTTACCTTAGGTACCATTAACTTTGGGTTTTTATCCACTCAAAGTAATAATATTGTGTTTTTTTTAATTCTAGCCATGGTGAAGATCTCATCGTTACACCGTTTGCACAAATATTGGCGAGCCTGCGAAGCGTCCGCAACAATTTCTTGAGCCTCACCAATGTACCATCACAGAAGTGAGTATCATAGAAACAATATAATTAATATTATCATTACGGACTTGTGTAAACTTTTCGACAGTATAATCAGTGCACGAGCTTAAAAAACCGAGTTTCTACCATGATATTATAGTCGTGCCCCCAAAGGTAAAAACTTCTCCCGAATATTGAGGCTCGAGTTTTTTTTCGTGGTACATTCTGATATATTTTTTTTATTTTTTACAAATACGATAGTTCCCCTTAAATAAGTAAATAGGCGCACAGTAAAGGACTTGACGTGATGTACGGAACTTCTCGGATAATTCTGTCGTTTATAATAAAACCAAGTCGTTTGGTTTATGCATCGTCTAAGGCGTCTGACGTCTAATTCCAACGGCTGTTGCGTATATCTTTGGTGTTAACACGACCGTGGTATAATACGTATATAAATTGTTCTTCGTGTCGGGTTCAGAGTCTCGTATGACGATTTCATTAAACCATTTAATTCATAGTTCCGAGTGAATAGTGATATTATATATCCCGTTGAAACCAAACGGCGTTACATTGTTCGAAGGAATTTATTCTGGATAACTCGAATTTTGTTTGGATTGTATGGCTATTAGTACGTCCATAAGAGTATTGTAGTTGTATCGTTGCCATATTTCGGAGTAGAGCAAATTATAACTTCCAATAACAGTCTTTTAGTTTATAGTTTGAATTTAGAGTGACAAAAAATTAACCAATAATCATTTGTCACGATTTCGCTGAGATTCGCTTCTTCTTTTGATAAATATTATGATCTCGAGTAAGCATCGAGAGTACCTATATATGATACTAATTAAAAGTATAAAAATAAATATTCTGAGTCACGGAATTTCATTTATTTTCCAGTTTCTAATCTTTAACTTAAAGTCTTAGCAGGATATTACCATTATAACTATATAGGTAGATGCGTAGGTTAGAAATGTTGTTTTGTTTTCATTTAAAATTGTTGTCATATATATTTTTTTTAAATTTATATTACGGGCCCAGGTAAAAACTTATTTGGTTTTTTTTTTTTTTTGTCAATTGTTTACTGTTGTCATTAAATATTATAATAGTCAACAATAATAATATGATAAACATTTGTAAAATAATAATTAATTAATACGTTATAACTTATAAACCTAAATGTATTATAGAGGAATCGTAATAGTTCCAACACAAGAGTGGCAGGTAAAAAATTACAAACGTTAATTAATACAAATGATATATTATGTAAATTCCTACGAGAATATAAAATTGAGTTGTGTAAGTTCCTACGTGGCAAAAAAAAAATATTAGTGATGTTAGAACAAGTTAGTTTAAGACATCATCAGTTTGTTACAGTTTGATTAAAATTATATTTAAAAAAAAAAAAATTGTAATTATTCAGTCATTAAATGTATTATGATATTATATTATAACTTGATCTAAGAGAACATCAGTTTGATGACTATGATGATATTTTTATATTTTTTTAAGACATTATTATCAGTTTGATTACATATTCTATTCTATTTTTTCTTATTTATTTTTTTTACCGTGTAGGAACTTACCGGCTTGGCTGGTTTCCACCAAAAGCATACCTTTCCCATTTCTGCTGAAAAAAATAAACCCATAGGTTAGCACTCGAAAAATGAATGTAACTATAATATATTTAAATATTTTTTTAATTTTGGTACGTTCCTACTATTACGAGGAACCTATTGTTATTCAATTTAAAAAAAATATTTTTTACTCATAATATACCTACATTTTGTCATAAGTATATAAACCAACAAAAAAATTAAACAGCGGGTAACTTGTGAACTTACATAATTTTTCCTCCGTGTGTAGAAACTATAACATATAATTTTTTTTTACCTGCTAGGTGTAGGAACTTAAATTCGCCCACATTATATAATGGTCTGTGGGCAGCGATGGTATTAATATCATCATATAGGTACTCCGTACACGTCGTGCGATGGACCCGTCATAAAATAGTAAATATTAATCGCAACTATAGGAATGACGCCGAAGAAAACCCACGCCAGATTAGTGGTTTTTTTTGTCCGCAGTCGTCTCTGGGACGCAACTAGTAGGTATAATAATAATATGCAGCCGACGAGTATGAGATAATAATATCTATAAGAAAAACGGTAGAAGCGCAAAAGGTCGAACGGCGTACCGAAAGAAAAACCGAGATGAAAAAAGTCGATGGAAAAATTTTTCTACATCATACTGTACGTCATCGTCGTCCGTATTATAAAAACCAGAGTGGTATCGAGAGAGAGGGTGAGCGAGAGAGGGAGGAGGGAGAGAGAGAGATAGCCGTATGTGCGTCTTTTTTTCAGAATCCTTATTGTATATATATGATATACGCGTATAACATCGAACGACGTTCGATCGTTTTTTATTTTTTCCAAACATACTTACTTTATATTCCAAAACATAATACATAATGACGACTTATAAAGGAAATCCTTACGCACGGCCACCGCTCTCGTCGTCGTCGTCACCGCCACCGCCTCGGGCGAACGGATCGCTGTGGCTTTCAGTTTTTCGCCTTCCGCAATAAAATAAAAAATAAACATAAATAAATAAGGCGGAAAAAAAGTTTCGTTAAATATTGTCCATACAATATGAATATCGTTATTATTATCTTTGTCGTCGTCGTCGTTGTTGGTGTTGTTGTTGTTGTTGTTGCGAAAGTCACGTCTTGAGGTATTATAATGGCGTGGGCGAGAAGCTTTTCGACCGAAATTATTATAGCGTACCCTTCCCCATTCGCCCGTTTCACTTTTCGACCAAGACAGAGAGTTTAATAAACGATACACATTAAAAAACATATTATTGAAAATTATTAAAAAGTACATAAAGTCGTATAAAATATGTATAACAATAATATGTAAATAAATAATAATGATATATGATTTTTGTCAATAATATTATTATTAAATGACGTGCCTATAATATAGAAAACTCTTTAACAATACGATCAGTCTTGATATATTATACGATGTACTTATAACTATAGGGCTCGGATTTTGTAGCAAAATAAATCCTTAAAAAAAACATTTTAAGTAGCCAAAAAAAGCAAAAAAAAATCATTTATTGTATTCAATTCTAAAAAAACAGTTTTCAATTACATATAAAATTAAATATTTAAAAAAGAATACGACCATGTATATATTTTGGTCAAGTTACTTTCATTTCAACTCATTCTATTGGGTGCTAATTTATTTTTATACATAGAAAAAGACCTTTTCACGTCAACCGATGTAATCGGTGCATATTTCATGTACACTAAATCATTTAAATCATACAGATATAATTCAGATAATTTTCCTTTTCCTTGAGTCGTAAATATAACTGTAGATAATTTTAGATAAAACTATACAATTTCTCGCAAAATAATGATGGTTACCTATTTTATCAGTCATACATTTATTACTGTTTTATAATTTCTGGTAATAATAATATAGTCCAAGTATAAGATACATAGAAATAAGTTCAATTTTGAAGAAAAATATGTAAAAATTAAGAAAAAAGAACCTAATAAGGGAAAAGCAATAAAAATCAGGTTTTGTGGAAAAAAGCAAAAAAAGATTACTCCATTAAAATCAGAACGGTTCAAAACGTACTTATACATAAGAATTATCTTTCTATCACACTCCCCTAAAAAAAAAGCATTTGCTACAAAATCCGAGCAATACTTATAACCTTTATAATATTATGTATGGTAGTTGCCATCACAATATCAAACTCGACGACCACCGATCAAAATATGTAACTATAACGACAACTTTTAAAATACATATTTAACTAGCTGTAACACCTGAATTTTTAGCGTATAATATGTACGTAGGAAAAACTGTTACTGTAACTAGTAACTAATAATATTGTAACCAATAGCAACCATTTCTAAACAAAATACAAATTTTCGATTTTCATCATGTATTTCAAAGTCTTTGTGTGAGCACCTCTTTAAATTATACTTAAATATACTTTTTTGCGATTGGAACCTTCTCCGTGATATAATCTTTCATTTAAAAAAAAAATTAAGACAATCGGTTGAGTAGTTTCCTAGAACATTATATCATCAAAGGTTTCAATTTTTGGTTTTATATATTAAGATAAATGTCTGTAATATGTTTTATGGTTAACTAATAATAACAATATGGTAATATGACGGTTTAACTCATAAAAAACAGCCGAAAAAAATAATTTCGAAAAAATATGTTCAAATAATACAATTTTGAAACAAACTATAAATAAATATTTTCCAATATTTTTAATTTGAATACACAATATTTATGATTATACGACATTACACATTGATTTAAATTCTAATATGCAATAATTTCTTATTTTCAAATCGTACATAATACGGTGTATAACTAACTCACCTGCACTGTTGTACATGCCATTATAATGTATTTTTTAGTATGTGCATATCGTTTTTTATGCTCTCTACATTCAGCAGTCATCTAGAAATATTGCACTTCTGTTAACGGTCGCCTCTACAGGACGGTCACCACCTCTAAACGCCGGTCATTATTTCCGGTCTCTTCGGTTAACCGTTCGGATGAAAGTTTTACCGTATATATATATGTCTGCCGTTGTTTATACTATTGTGAAAAGTGAAGTAAAAGTGTATATTATATTATGCTTTATGTAAAAGGACGTCCCGAGTGATCATAAACTTGTTATAAACACAAAACAATCATGCTGTTTTGAAACACGCATATTCGTTACTAAAAACTACTATTTCATTGGTATATTATACAGGGTGTCCCAAGTCTATTTGACTAATGTAATAACTTTTTTTCTATTCAATATTTTTAAGTTTTTTTTTTTTTGTAATGATTTGTAGAGCTCTGCGCTATAATTTGTATATCTTATATTTTATTTTATTTTTCTTACAACAAAAATAAATAATTTAAATTGTTTATTTAATATTTTTCTAATAATCTAAGATAACTATTTCATAAATAAGTATTTAAAAACCATTTTGGCGTTTAAAACTTTTAATTTGGTTAAGTCGTTAATTTTTAAACAATTTTCAAAGTGTGTTAAAATTCAAAATTATTTCTTGCCAATCACTGTTACTGCTGTAAAAGTTATTGCATTAGTCAAATAGACCTGGGACACCCTGTATAAGCGGATTAGGTTTTGGCACGTATTTTTCCGGCAAAATAATAACGATAAATATATGGCACGGAAAAACAATATTATTATTGAAACGACCGCGATGGTTGTGTGTTTGATATGTTCTGGATTTCATATTAATTATTATCGTTTTGTGTTTACGAGTCGCGCGTACTACTGCAGCCTCGTGGATTTCGATGAAAACGGTCCAAGTCGTTCAATGATCAGCTGATCGAACTCGTGTAAAATACTTAAAATAAAATCGTACCTTCGCATTTTACATAATTATTTTAATTGCAAACTTCCTGGGCCAATGCATATTGTAGGAATACGAACGAGCTCAATATTGCGGTTGAACTTTTAATTGCAGTGGATATAATATAATAGATAATAATATGATGTACAGAAGCTATTTTAATTTATTTAATGATATTTAAAATTGTTTTACTCTAGGCGTAATATTTTTATATTTTACGGTTGTTATTAATTATTATTTTACGTTCAACCACATTTTTATTATTCATCTTTGCCTACTCTAATTTTTAATAAGCATATTTTTCTAGCACGATAATAACTGTTGTCTTTGTCTCGTTAATTTAATAATACATTTTTTACGAAATGAAAAATGTATAATATTATAATATACTCGGAGAAAACAGAAACTTTGTTCTTATATTTAGTCATTTGTCTTGTCAAACATATACCGCTGCTTTATTATCTTTTAATATATACATTATTTTATATACGTTTCTTATATTATATTATTACTATTCGTATAATAATATTATAGTATAATAATATAGCTGGCCATGTACCAGTTGCCCATAAAAGTACCTTTTTTTTATACCAATTAACCCCAAACTACCTAGAGCAAAATGTACCAGTTGCCCCCAACCGAATGTACCAGTTACCCTCGTATGTCAATATATTATACACAATTTCAATATATTGCCCGTAAAATAGGGGAGGTAAATATACAAATAATAAATAAAATGTTGTATAATATTGTATTTTGTAATAATTACTAAAAAAATAATATGAATACAATAGTCAATAAAATAATAAATATTATAATTATATGTGGCATTCAATGTGATAATTTGTAAAAAAAAAAAATAGTAAAAAAAGCCTAAGATAATTGTCGTTACTCAAAAGTTTTATAAAATATTTCAAGAAAATGAATTTCATGAAATTTTAAAACCCTAAATATAACTGAGGCGTTATTATTATACGTTTTACTTATTCGTTCTAAACGCTCTTTACGTTTACACCGAAACGGGCGCAAAAGAGTAGTTAAAACAAACTACATTATTACTCTTATTTTCTCCTCAATTTCGTGTAAAAAATGCAATTTATTCCGTGTCATAATATTTAATAAGAAAAAAAATGGCCGTTAAAATACGTATTATTTTATCTCGTCCCGGGAAAATTGACCTATACCATATAATACGTGCTCTGCAGTTGCCGGGCAAAACTGCGGTACCCTTTATGGCTTTTCGCGTACGCAATTACCGGCCGAAACTATATTATATTTTATATGGGTATAATAGGTAATAATTAAATCGATGTGACGCGACCCAAGTCTTATAATATTATAATAATATTTTATAAATTATAATAATAATAATACAATGTAATATGTATGTGGCTACTCCTCGACGTGTTCGGGTGCGGTTATGTTAGGTATATATAGGTAGACACGTGGGTACCGAGGCTATTAGCATAATTATGCCACCAAATGCTGTGGACTATAATAGTTTGTATAATGAATTGCATTTCTTCGTGACACGTATATTTTCCAGCTCAAACGCTGCCGCCGCCACGTGTGTCCCGTCTGAAATTCAAAAGAATTTAAAAGTTTGCTTTAATTTTTTTCTGCGCGACGATAATAATATTATATCGACAGTCGACTTATCGGGGGGAAAAAAACGGTTTTTATCGATATTTTATAGAAAAATGTCATCGGTGGTCGTTTTGAAGTCTTCAAGTGTGCTGCACGGTATGACATACTTTCAGCGGTTTAGCGGAATGAGCAGACGACCGACCCGCGATATACGTGAATATCATTAGCATATTAATATTCACAGAGAGAGAGAGAGAGAGAGAGAGAAAGTTAGCATAGGAATAATGGACGCAGTGCGAAACATGTTATTGTTCGTATACACGCAGTCGAAAGTACAATAATTCTTGACTCTTGTTTGTTCGTTGTTTTTTTTTTAAATTTAATTTTAGACTACAATAAATAATAACATAAAACACCTCGAGTGAACGATTACGAACGACCCGAGTACGGTTTTAACGGTGTGCATTGCTCACACAATACATAGTTAGTCGGAGGGAAACTATAATAATAATAATAAAAATAATAATATAATTGACTCTTTGCCGAGGTTTTCGCGTGTTGAAAATCAGTATTTTTTATTTATTATTATTATTGTGCTCGGAGCGCGTCGTCATAAAGAGGATATATTGTGCATTGATGATTTGAAAGTTTAGCTTGTCAGTCGACAACCTATACGGTCCACCCTGCGCGTATTGATAATATTCGGTCAAGTTCGGCGGGACGAGCGGTTCATCCAATAATTTCGGGCTCCTGAAATTAAACCGATAAATTCATATTAACTATAAATATACAATAAAATAGAGAACAATATTATAATGAGACAGTTACAATACATTTTAAAATTATTAATTTTCTATTTTAATTATTGTAAAAGATTTGTGTGATTCGAATAAAAGTAATATCTGTAGCTATTTCAGTAATAACAACTTAAGACTCGTAGTTTTTAATAATATAATGTACCTTTTCAAGAATTTATTATATTTATTAATTTATTAATTTATGTATTTATAATGTATTCTGTGACATATACAGGGTGTCCCAGGTCTATTTGACTAATGCAATAACTTTTTTTCTATTCAATATTTTTAAGTTTTTTTTTTTTGTAATGATTTGTAGAGCTCTGCGCTATAATTTGTATATCTTATATATTATTTTATTTTTTTACAACAAAAATAAATAATTTAAATTTTTTATTTAATATTTTTCTAATAATCCAAGATAGCTATTTCATAAATAAGTATTTAAAAACCATTTTGGCGTTTAAAACTTTTAATTTGGTTAAGTCGTTAATTTTTAAACAATTTTCGAAGTGTGTTAAAATTCAAAATTATTTCTTGCTAATCACTGTTACTGCTGTAAAAGTTATTGCATTAGTCAAATAGACCTGGGACACCCTGTATATATATTTAAATATTTTATATTGTACCCACGCGGCTGCTCGGTGCATATCCTGAGTTATTTTAGCAACCCCTGGCATTGTACCCAAGTTACGCCGCCGCCAAAACGGACAAACGTAAATTGCGCCCAACGAGAGGAAAATATAAACTTCTAAGTAGTAAATTATTGCGCCTAGCAGAGATATTAATATTTTCGTGTGAGCCATTTGGATTCACCCAGAGGACACTAGGGGGAGGCGACTATATCACTGTCCTCCAAAAATATTGATCGTTATTCTTGCGGTTAAAATAAACGAATTAATAAAAAATGAAATTTTTATTTTAAACTAATTTTGCTAGGGGTGGGTAATGAAATTGCTAAAAATGGTTTTTGTTAGGTCAATTATATTATATAGAGTAAATAATAATAATTTTATAAGATTTTTCATTTATTATCAGCAGCATATATTATAGTAATATGCTACATATAATTTTCACACAACATCCAGCCCATATAATAGTCATTGATATCGATAGTGTCATAACGATTAAAGCGATAAACGCGTTTGGCTTTTACACCAATAAATGTACAAAATAAGGGTATGAAATTGATATCGATAAATCCAAGGTCGCTTAGAATGCTTAGTTCGGGTGCAATTTCCTATATCCGTTTTGAAAACCGAAAAATCACGGGCGCTGCAATTAACTAAACTATTTTTGCCACCTGTTCACTGTGGGCTCAACATTTACAATAGCCCGCCAAAACTGCTGTGGAGAAACTTCAACGAAAAATATTATGACTTATGTCACGGACAATTCTTGAGGGTAAACTGAAATAAAGTCCTAGGAAAAATAGTTTTGGTAAAAAAGTCACACGGAAAAAGTCTCCCGTTGCAGTATAAATAAAATGATATTTCCACTATACTTGTTATACTACTTATTAAATAAATTGGATTGACAAATCTTATCTGTAGATAGTATAAATAATTTATTTTTAAATAATATTATTATAAGATTTTTTTTTTTAATTTTTAATTAATTTTGTAGAATATTATTATTATTATTTTTGTAAGCCGCAGTCGGATTATCTAATATGTATTAAAGCGTGTGCGTGTGTAATCCTTGCGGTCGAACGACCCTTGAGCAATTATATTATTTTAAAATTAATTGTCAGTTGTAAAATATACGTCCTGATGGCGGGTCGTGCCCGGTGACGGATATTATCTATACTTCTCATTTTAATATTTTATTTCGTTTTAAATACCTCTCACCTTACAATAATTTATTATAATTTAATATTTTAACATTTATTATGTCAAAGTTTTGATGAAGACAAATCTGCAGATATTCCTATTTTTTTAAAACAAATTGGTCAAAATATAAGAAAGCGATCTTTTATAATTATACTTTTTTATATTTTTAAATAATATTATTATAAGATATTTTTTTTTTCAAATTTTTTATTAATTAATTATAATTGTATATTTTATATACTGTTAGGTATATATTATGTTAAGGTAGACTTTTTTTTCCTAATATCTTCATAAAAACGGTCACCGCCCTCGGATAAATTTTATCCGGCCCGCTGACAAGGAAAAAATTGTAAAAACCGATAATACTTTACATCATTTTTGTTCATTGGTTTTTACCAATGGCAGCATACATTTTTAACTGGTTACAAATAGAATATAATGTCTATTATCGCCCATTTTATTATTTTTTAAACCATTCGAATCGGGTGACCGCCGTCTGCCGATTACCCGTTTACGCCAGTCCGCCGTTGACCCGCTTAGAATTTTTTTTTTTAGATCGATCTTCTTTTATCACCTTTAAATGATAATGAAAATAGAGTGCACTAATCCGATACACCCGAATTGGAGCTGTCTAGTCGAGAGCAAGACTTGCCATTTTATTCCCATCACTAAACAATTTTAATAATAATGACAATTTTGTTTTTATTTCGCATTAATTAAATTATTCGTACAACACCAAATTACGTTTTCACTGTGGCTCGTGCAGGTGACCGCCGCACTGGTCTACACAAAGCGTAGGTAGGTTATCTGCTGCTGCTGCGCATTTGTATCGCAATGAAAAAAATTGTACGACTGATGATTTAATTGCAATTTTTTTTTTTCAACAGGTCTCGGAGATCATCCGGAGCCGCGGGCAACAGCACTCCGCAAAGCCGAGTCGTCAATCCCGGAGGTAAAATGAGTTTTGAATACAATATATTATTAACAATAATGGTATTTTAAAATTAAAAATAATATTATGCAGGTCCCAGCCGTCGTCGTTGTCGTCGTTTTGTCGTTTTAATTTTCGATTTTTAAGCCACCGCCGCCGTGGTAATACGCAGGTGCTCGTAAATGTCAAGCGTAAAAAAAGACAAAAAAACGAGTCGCGTCCCAAATATCGCGTTAATAATATTATATAATAATAATTTTATATCATAAAAGTGCGTCGTCGTCGACGTAACCTTTGGCTTATTATAATAATATTATTATTATCGATTCGCGTGCAGCGGGCGAACAGGTCGCGTACATTATTATTATATTATTATTATCGTCGTCGTAGTCGTGTTTATTTTAATATTGTTATTAGTGTCACGAATTTCTCGCGCGTACATATAATATTATACTCTCGACGTTTGACCGTGTACAATACGTTATTATAATAATATTATATACGCCAAAGACGATTATAAAACAATCCATTAGTTATTATATTTTTATTACGATATTATTATGTTGTATTCGCGTTTACGAGACATAATATATTATATCACAATATTATTAGAACGGCACTATGCCACGTACAGAGCAATTCACCAATACAGTATTATACGATCGCCCCCGTTTTTTATTTCATTTAAAATTGTTGAATTTTTTTTTTCTTGCACTACCGCCGAGTATATTAGGCCGGCAAATAGGCCCTCAGTAGCGTCAATTTTGAACAGGAGGAGGAAGCAAAAATACGTACGTTTGGCCAGCCCCCCTTCCGAAATATCAGGAAAAAAATATAAATTATCTGACCTGACTGACCTACAAATGTACTACTAATAAATAATTTTTCAAACCCCCCCGAAATTTTTTCCTGCGTTCGCTAATGGTTTAAACTGAGGATTGATATCCGCAGAAATGGTTAAAATATAAAGTAGATGTTATATTACACTGGTTCTATAGTACTTATTAAACTCGGACACAATGACAATATAATAATAATTGGCTTAATATAATGTACCTGTACAGTAGAAATGAAGGTTCCCATTTGAAAAGAACCATAAATCTAATTTTTTTAATTTTCAAATAAAGTTTATGATAATATAGTATGTCCAAACTGTTTAACCTCTTTCTGTACATATTATAATAATTACTATACTTTTTCCATGTTTCGTATTAATCCTTTTCTTGTTTACCTTTTTATAGCACTAAAGTCAGTATGTCTATATAATTGCAAAGAGTACCTAAATAATTAATTAGAGTAACTGAATCAAAGTTACTATAAGTTTTTTAAGGGTGCAGTAAAAAACATTTAAAACGATAGGTCACTCGATTTTAACGACGGTACCGAAATGCTCTATTTAAGTAAATTTTCTTTTACCGAGCTCACATCATCTTTATAAGACTATACGATAATGTTAGACTTTTCAATAAATATTCGAAATATATTATATAGGTATACGAGCTATAGGGTATTGGTCGATATAAATTATATTTTAAATTAATAACGTAAACCAAGAAACAAAAAAACAATGACAACTGTACATTGCTAACAATTATTGCGTTTGTTTTAAAAAAACAAAAATAAACGTATTTTACATCGTATTATTATTTATTATCATTTCTCCAAATGGATATCGAATTATATTATTATTTCATTTCGTCGGTAGAGCGATTTATTTCCAATGATATTTAATTGGAATCGGCTTGGTTACACGCGCGCGGCTTGTAATAACACAATAAATTTCTTTTAGGTTTTTAATATTATGTTTGTTTTTTTAAATTTTTTTTTAATAATAAACCTTCCTCCTGTCTATGTGTATAGTACAATATAAAATATTATGTTCTTGTGTACTTACGCCGCCGCCGCCACCGCTGCCGCCATTTTACGAAAAAATATTTAAAAAAATAATAATATATAGTTTACAGATAAATATTATTATTTTCTCGTTAATTAATATTGTCAAAGCAGTGGCACTGCTGTTCTATATAATAATAATATCGAGAAATAACACAATATTTTTAATCGTAGAAATCGCCTCCGTTTGCTCGTGTATTTATTTAATTTGTTTTCAGCTCATTGATGGAATTAATAAATAAATTGTTTGTGTATATATGTATTATATTATTATTATTATTATTATTATATACAAGACGCGCGATGGAATAATCAAATTTATTATATATTATTGTCGTCGTCGAAATTAAAATTGTATTTTTTCCGCATAACTCGCGTCCATATTCCGCAGTAGAAATACCGAAGTAATATGAATTTCGTTTTTTTTTTTTATTATTTTTATTAAATCACTCGCCTTTTTTATGGACATAATAATAGAAATGTTTTGCGTATAAAACGCGGTGTAGCGTATAAAAAAAAATATCAAATAAATGTCACATATAGGTTGGTAGGTAGGTAGTTAGTTATTAATAATAAACTCGCAAACAATAAACTCGTAAGTAGTTGTACGTTTTGTATACAGGGTGATTCAAAATTTGTGTTACGGCTACTCGTTTGATATTTGTACATTTTTTTAATTCTCTACGATATTTTTCAGGGATGGGCTTTGGGCTGTCGACTTTAACAATTTATAAAAACTTTAAAAACACAATCATATAGAGTTGTGTGTTAATTAATATCGTCGTTCGAGCACGTATTAAAAAAGTGTCTTCATGTTATGTTTACAAAAAAAGTATTGGTTCCCATTTACTAAAATTTTTAGTTTCTAAAGTTGACACCCTAAAACCCACCCTGATATATTTGTAAAAATCACGAAATGTACAAATCGTTTTAGACGTGTTTCTAGATCAAAAAACTATCGTATCATATACATTTTTCTGTATTTTGAATTTTTATGTGATCACATATGACTGCGGAACATACATTTTGAATCATCCCTTACGATTAAGACTTGTGGCTGTCGGTGGGCACGTGCTATGAACTTTTATTATTTTTATTTCATACCGTCAACCACCAGTAACCAGGTGACTAAAGTGTCCACCCACTGGTTATTTCGAAAATATTATTTTTTGATGTAATTTCAAAACAATATTTCTGAAAGTAAAACATATTTTGTATCGTTATCTCACGTTTTAATAGTTTTATACTCTTTTGAAATACACCGTTTGTTTATTACGTCTTCATATTCCGAAGCAGAATATATTTCTCCGGAGTATTTCGATCGATAAAAAATCGAATTTCGGACGATCAGTCCATCGCGATATTATGGTTATAAGTATTTAAAGTTCGGAGGAGTAGTGTGGACGAAATTAGGCCAGGTACTCTACTCCGCCCATCAAAGAACGTATAGTTAAACACTTATAATAACTAATAAACGACTTGTCTAAAATTCGATCTTTGCAGATTGGAATACTCCGAGTGACATTCTGCTCCGAAATATGAAAATATAATAAACGAGTATGGTCTATATCAAACGAGTAAAAAAACTAGAAAAACGATAAAAAAAATAGTATAAAATATGATTTATTTTCAAAAATGTCGTTTTGAAATGACAATAAATCTCGTAAGAAAAATATTTTTAAAAATGGTGAATCTTTTCGAATAAATAAACGGCGTACACGCTTAAACAGATCACTCCGCGTAATATATAGTATTGTGTTATTTCGATCGACAACTCGAATAGTCGAACATAATATTATATTTTATTCTGCCGCCCGTGAAACGGATTCGTTTTAATTCCTTTGAAGTTTCTCTACACAATACGATATTTTATATTATTTCGTTACGATTGCGTTTGTACTATAGTATTATATTATAAATAATATTATATACTTTTGCCTTACTAAAATTGTTGTCGAACAGTATACGATATAGGTATATATAGGTATACCGAGGTATAATATAGTCAGGTTTCCAATTCGGGTGAACAATTTTTTTCAGCTCGTCGTGATGAAATCATGTTTGATCGGTTCTACGCTTTTCGTTTTGAAATTCCAATAATATACATGTATATTATATTATATAGAGTTCTCGAAAACAACATTATATTTTATTGTTTTATAGCAGTCATTATCTAATAGAGTATTATATTATTGTATTATCGAACGCGTGCGACTAAAAAAACAAATATTTTTCAAAATAATTTTGTTGCGTTTCGATAAAATAGCTTTTAAAATATATTATTATATTATCCTACGACGCACGGCACTTATATATAAATTTCTACATTTTTTTTTTTTTACCGATCATTTGTCATCGACAAAGGTTATTAGTTTAAAAATGTACTAGACTGCAGTCACGACTGTTCTACAATATTATGAGGTTGTTACATATATAGTTGCACATTAAATTTTTTTTCCTAAGGTTAATCATTTGATTGTACAGGTCCAAATGTCTCCATATTAAGCATATTTTCCTCCATTAACTCGTAATAAATTATCATTATAATTATTATTATTGTTTAACACCGGACGACGTCGATGATTCCATACAACACACGTTATTCGTTAATATTATATATTATACATGATCTTCCATATATTTCGTGTCACAAAAACGGTGAGGACCTTGTCGATTCCGTCTCCGTCGTGTATTTGTCCCGATCAATATTCAACGTATTATATTATAAATTTTACCCGTTGAAAAACCGCATAGCTGCTCAAGAATTCGAAAATATGGTCTTCCTCGCAAATGCGTGTGTTTAAAAATTCCAAAAATCAACAATCGACTGTACGCATACGGTTTTAAGCACGACAACAGGGTAAGCACGCTTAAAAAATCACCTTCTAGGTATATTCATTTATAAAATATTGTGCGTACCTATATAATTATGGCGAATCGCATTCGAATATACGTCCTTAAGACGTCACACGCACGTCCGAAGATTGCGAACTGTAAACGTGACGTGCAGGTCGACTACTTATCTGATATTTTCTATTATTGTATAAATGATATCCAGTCAATTAGATAATAATATCATGTCTAATAAGTATATACCTATGATGGAAAAATAGAATCGCACGCAATATTCCAATAGGCAATATACCGTTTACCAGTTTACCGGTTGACAATGACGTAGGTACACTGCTACTAAAAGTAATATAATATTAAATTATTATCATTTGTTTTGTCTTGAGTTTTTACGGATATGAAAGCACTTAATTTTACTGTTTTTGTTTCACTATTTGTTGACCCTAGTAAATATTGTTAATTATTAAGAGTAGTTATTACTATTAATAAAGATGTATTAAAATAAATCGAACGATAAACCTGAAAATGTACATAATTTAAAAAAACTCATAGTAAAACAATGCATCTATTATACTTGTATATATATTATTATACTTAAAAACTAGAAAGGCAGATTTACGCCGTACACGGGTATGGGCCACAGGGAATTCTTTACAACCACGTGTTGCAATAAATATTATTATTATTCGCCCACTGACGAAAAACGAACGACATATAATAATAATATCTTTGTAGGAAAATGAAAATTCCGGTTATCAATATTTGCAATAATAAAAAAAAATATATCGGTATTCAATAAAAAAAATGATAATATATAAACCTTAAAAGTGACTATTCGAAATAATATCTTATTTATATTATTATATACGGTACGCATGACGATAATATATAATCGTGGTATTCACTCATATTGACAAAGTATGATGCCCACGTGTTGATTTAGGGGTTACTACGACGAATTCACAAGTGCACACTGCGCAACATGAAAATAAAATATCGTTTATTTCTTATATTCTGTGTGGTGATTTGTTTTTTGGCCGTGATATTTTATCATTTTTTTAATTGTTATTATCGCGATAATAATATCGTAGGTACCTATACATAATGTCGTACGTCAAACAATTTCCCGTCGAATGAAATAAAAATATATTATATTCAATATCGGATTGGTATAATTGGTCTCTGTGTTCGAGAACTCGACGATGCGTACACCTGTTAGAGTGTTTACACGTGCGCGATAAATTAATAAAATACGATTTTCCGAGAGACGTACGCCACATTATAATTTGTTATATCGATATATAATATTATAAAGTAATGATCGTACTAATAATGTGTATAGTGAAATCGTATTCGCAAATAAGTTTATAAGTTTATAAATAATAATATATACCTATTATGATGACGTGTAATATAACTGGGGTTTTAAATTTAAAATATTTCATGTGAAATATTGAAAAATATTTTATTTTTTACATGATATTATGCAGTAGATGATAATATTATACTATATTAGTATTTATTAATTATTATTTATTAGTTATTACTGATATCTTATTTTGTAAAAGAAACCTGGTAGTAAATTAAATATATTGTATTATTTCGTATCTGTATTTGTTTGGAGATGAATAATATTATTTTGAACGTTTTGAGAGTAAAAAAAAAAAAAAATACATATTAGAGAAAGTGTATTGTAATGATGTGAATATTAATAAAATTATAATAAATTACTAAATAATAAATCACAAATGTGTTATTGGTATGTATGTGATTATTGATTAGTGATTAGGTCTAGTCGGTCTATGCCATCTTCAAAAATCCATGGACACTAGTGCACTATAATAAAAAATGTGTGTATTCAATATTCATACAATAGGCATATAGGTAATTTTAAACATGTTCTTCTTTCACCCAATTATACGGGTGTAACTTAGTTTTTTCAATTTTTTCGTAATTTTTTATTTTATTTAATTGTCCGTCGCCACTCGTAATCTCGATTTTTCCATTATACGGATCTGTTTGAAAAGTTTTGAAATCCTTGTTAGCATAATATACGTCCAAAAATTACTTTTAAAAGCAAAAAACTTAAAATTAAATTTAAAAAAAAAACCAAAATTGAGTATTGAATGCTCTAAAAACCCAAAATGCTTTAAAAAAAATTGAAAAACATGACCTTAAAAATGAAAATTGTCAACAAATCCAAAATATAAACTTCTTCTTATGATTCAAAAGTCCATGAAACAAATATTATGTTTAAAACGATCATAGCGTATCTATTATTGGAAAACTTAAGTTCATCGAAATCTCAGTCTTAGTAATATATTATATACAATACAGAGTTTGCAAACGATATAATAACGTTATAATATTATAATATGACAAAAAAAAAATGATTGCAATTTGTTAACATACCTATAATTAAGAGGGAACAGAAATAATTAAATACCGCAAAACAAAACTTAAAGTTTAACCAAACATATATAATAAATCATAAAAAAAAAACGTAATTGATATAATTATATAGAATATTATCAAAAGAAAAATAACGCAAGACGAAATAATTTAAAATCCATTTACTCAAAAATTATAATATCGGCAAAAATCGTTTGACTCAAAACGAATTTTTTTTCTTCAAATACAAGCCCTGAGATATATAACTTATATATATATAGGCGGAATAACTATGACCTTTTTGCGAACGTACACTTTTTCCGGTGTAAAGAGTGCTCGAACAATCTCATATAATCGGGCACTTCATTGGAAAATTACCTCTTATTGTGTACGACCACTTGTTAATCTATAAAAAGAAATTTTCATCTAGATTAAAGAAAAACCGTGTAATATTATACGCTTGTATTCACGAAACTCTGTATTATCGTTCTTCAAACGAATACAGCACTGCAGCCTTAGAATTATCGATGAGATGTTAAATCGTAAAATATATGTATCATGATACGGACACTATAAATATTCTTTCATATTATATTGGCGGCACTTCACGAATAGCAAGCTCATATTTTATTAGATTACTCGATGACATTTGATTTTCTAATCTGATCAATTGATTTATAATGTTTTTAAAATTTACACGAATCGGTCTTTGTAAAACTATTTAACAGTAATAATATTATGCTCAACGCTGTGAGCTTGTAATTAAATATAGCTATACAGTATTGTGTTTTGAGCTTATGCGACTTGCCGAGAAGAGCGAGAGCTCTATTAAATGCAACTTAAACATTATTTTTATTTTTCTCTAATGCTTTGTATTATTATAGCAATCAGACAATATACATATAGAATTAATAACAAAAGCGTATTCGGTTCCATTTCAATAAACTAAATTGGATAATACCTATACCTTTATAATAAATATATATATATATTTACATTTTAATGAAAATGCTCTAAATTCGGATATTCAGAAGGCCATATCAATTTGTTTTCTCTCCCCGCAGCAAAAAGGAAAACGGAAAATACGATAAACTACGTAGTACATTATTTACGAAATCAAATAAAAACTACATTTAATGTATATTTACGAATAACGAAAAGTATAATAATAAATTATTTGTTTTTATTGGAGAAAGATTTGAACTGTTATTTTAAAAACGGATTTTATTTACTCAGTCCACTTCGTATTATGCCTACCTTAATATGGTTTCGATCAAAATTTCAACTCTTATTTCTTATTAATTCTTATCTGACATACAAATGCATTATAATATAATATGATAGTTAACGCGTTATTATCGGACAGAAGTCTTATTGGCACCTATGACGTATTCCTATCCCCCCTCCCGGTTCAAAGAAATATACTTGTAAATATTTTTCCAGAATCGTCTAAAAATGTCTGAATAATATATGTCTTGGACGCTACTGCTAGTCATGATGCACGAGTACCACACGTGTCTTAAATTCGCGATCGACGTACACGATACAATATCTAAGTACAAATGATTTTTTTTTTGTCTGTTATTACCACTGCCCCCGAGTGTATATTGATTTTTTTTTTATCAAGTCAATGCCTCTACCGCATTAGTTATTGGCCACTGAACAAGTGTTCAAGTATAATTTACCTAATAACTACATAATATATTATATTATTTTTATCAATAATTCTAATTTCTAGCCACCCCTCCCCATGAATTCTGAATATCCTAGTCGTGCACGAGTACCACGCGCGTCTTAAATTCGCGATCGACGTAGGTACACGATACAATATCTACGTAGAAATGATTTTTTTTGTTGTTTGGTCCTACCACTGCCCCCAAATATACCTATATTGATTTTTTTTTTCAAATCAACGCCTCGATTGAATTGGTTCTTGGCCGCCGAACAAGTGTTCAAGTATAATTCATATCTAATATCTATATTTATTATATTATTTTTATCGATAATTCTAATTTCTAGCACCCCTCCCCATAGATTCTGAATCCTATTCGTGCACGAGTACGAGTATAAATTCGCGATCGATGTATATATTATATTTTGGTACAATCTTTAAGTGTGTTGAGTTAAAAAAAGAATCGTTCTCGAGTGCTACAATAATATATCGTGTGAATATTTGTTAATGTGCACACGCGAATGGATTTTAATTGACGCGGCGCCCGCGGAATTATTGCGTTATTGTTTTTTACGCGTTCGTATAACATTACGTATGTTCGCGAAAACCGAATTAAACTCTGTCTGCTAACAGTAATAAATTTGTCGTAGACATAACTGTTATCATTATACAGAGCGATTTTGTCGTTATTCTAGAACGTACCTCATTCATTTTTGTGTTTAAACTTTTTATTCCAAAAATTTCTGTAGAACTATAATATTTCTGTTGACAGTTGTTGTGCCGTAATTGTAACTACAGATCTTTACAACAACAAAAATTAGTGTCAGGCGTGTTGAATTTTAAAGGAAAAAAATTCGTTTTTACGTTTTTATTTACAATCCAAACGACTTTTGAGTTGATCGTCGAAAAATAATATCAAACACCAAAGGATGGCCCGGATACGGATTATAATAAATTCATGGACCTATACATTGCTATGATAAAAATTAATCGAGTGGAACAAATATAATATTTCTACGAAACCAATATTATACTTTATACAAATAAGCGGATTTTAAATTATTTCGTTTCGAGTTATTTTTCGTAAAAATGATATTTGCGTCCATTAATTACGCTTACAAATTTCAATCGTTTTTTTTTGTCATATCATATAACGTTTTAATTGCCTCCATCCACCCCTAATTGCTTGTATATTATATTTATTGTAGTCACTTGGCGTCCATAAAACTTAAGATAAAACATAAGACTTCGGGTATTCGATATAAATAAGATCGAGAACTGTCTGTGATCAAAAATATATAGGTACCTACTATTTAATAATAGTAATTTTATCTGTATTAATATTTATACATGAATTTTGACTTGAATTTTTAAATTTGAATACGAAATACAATGCACATGCCAATGATAATATGATGAAATTTAACTTAAATTTTTTTTTTCTGTATTGATCGATTTTTGTATAAATTTGTATAATTTATAAACGAGTTTTGACTTGAATTTTTAGGTTTGAATATGAATTACACTCTGAAATATGGCAACGTTGCACAGAATTTCGTTCCCAGTAGTACTATTATTTTTTGGGATGTTAAGGCGGGGGGGGGGGTACGATCGGTCGGTGGTTAGTTCATTGTACCACTTCAAGCGGCGTGCTCAATCGTATGTATCAAAAAAAGTAAAACTTTCTCAATCGTATTGTAACCAAAATATAGGTATTATTCGTCATCAATCACACCTATCGGACCTTCGACTTTTGAGACATAATATTGTTAGTCCCTTGGACATTTTAACAAAGGCCAAAGAGTGTATTATAAAAAAAAAAGCTTAACGTCTATAATGGCATTAGGGTAAATTAAAACCGAACGTTTTACTAATTAATGAAACAAAAAATTGTGTTTATCAATATTTTCAATATTTTATACATATTATAGTCTTAATATAGTTATATTAAAATCTTACGAAAACAACAGAAATACGATAATGCCTTATTATTTACGTTTATTTTAGCAAACCTATAACGTTGGAATACTGAACTACATATCGCCGTAAAATAATTAATTAATTTATAACTCATAATATTTTTTTTTTTTTTACTAAAAAATACACATTATTGGGTTATTTATTGATAACCGTATTTTATTTTTTTATGACATTATTCTGTACGTTGTTTTCATTTATTTTCATTCATATTTTTATTTTACCAATATTGAATGTTTATTATTTTCGCGCATATAAACTCAAAAATATAAATTTGTTTTCACCGGTGTTTATTCGAAACGGTACCTATATAATATAATATTATGCGAAAATAAAGCTACTCGACAAAGTCTCATTAAAACCGAAAACATGTCCTCCGCAGGATTTACCTTTTCAATATCAGAGTAGCTTACCAAACAAAAACAAACAATAATTATATGTATAATATGAAACGGACATATTCGATTATCGTGGCCCGTTTTCGGACGAGCTTCTCGAGTTCGGCGGGGTATAATCAATCGAAACAAAAAAAAAAAAAATGTTTCAAAAAACTTGACTCTATGTAGAAGTCAAAACGAACCTCCGAAACTCGTTTTAATGCAGCTACACGGTTCATTAAAACACAACCCCTAAAAATATAATATGGCGCACCGGCCTCAACTATTTACTAAACACACAATGACGATGATGTTCAACAACAGGACATGTATACGACATAATATATATTGTTTTTTTTTTCATGTCAACGAGTTCGATGTTACTTTTTGAGTTATTAAAATCCTTTGTGAGGTATAACATAAATATAGTATAGCTGAACATTTTGTATATTATCATCCTCGAATATCCACGGTAAGAATATAATATAAAGCTCGCGGAGCCAATTATTTTTTCGTACAAAAGGACCTTCCGTTTTCCCGGAGAGTTATATCAACAATAAAAGAATTCACAGTTATATATTATTATTGTACTTCAGCCAACGAAAATAACACATTCGCGTATATATATATATATATATAATAGTGGTATATACGTCATATATTATAATAATATATACAGAGAGAGAGAGACCCATTCGTATCTCTTTATGTACATAGTGCGCATTGTGAACAAAAAAAAACTCAAACGTCTTAAATTTTATATTAAGCATATGACGTGTAGTACATGTACCGACGGTTTTTTCGAGTATCTTTTCGCGTTTTGAGATTCGGTTCAGAATAATAGAATACGAGAGAAAAATACGTTTCGATTCAAAAAAAAAAAATGATTTCAATTACCGTCGTTAATCGCTGCATCATATTATATTATATACATAGGGTTTTAAGATGCCATGAAATTTAATTTTTTGAAATATTTTATTCACATGACAAATAAAAATATACCAAAAATTATAGAAAAAAAATAGAAAAAATGTTTTTTTTTGCAAGTTACACCCGTATAATTATGATGAGAGAAGAACATATTATTATGTTTAAAATAACCTATATGTCTATTGTATTATATGAATACACAAATTGTTTATTATTGTGACTAGTGCCATATAGTGTCCATGGATTTCCGAAGATCACTTGTCAATAATCATATACTTACCAATACATTTGTGAATTGTTATTTATTAATTTATTATCATTATATTAATTCACATTACAATACAATTTATTTATTATGTATTTTTATTTTTTTTCTCGAAACGTTCAAAATAAATACAGATATTAAATAATACAATAATACTTAATATTTTACTATCAGGTCTTTGGCCGGTTTCTTTTACAAAATAAGATAATATGAGTAATAACTAATAAATAGTAATACTATAGTAATATTATCTACGTTCCAACTGCATAATGTAAAATAAAATATTTTTCTCGATATTTTGTTGAAATATTTTATGAGGGGGTGTTTTCAATTTTTCAAATTTAAAACCCTAATTATATCTATAATATTATTATAACAACAATAACAGTACCTATATGTATAATATTAACTTTAAATCAATACCTCGGTTTAATATAATAGTATAGTGAAAATAAGCGAAAATCGGGCGTGATAAATCATTATATTATAACGATGTTGTTCGGTTTCATATTTCCAGATATTATTGATGACCTAACACATTTTACACATAATATTATTATAAACTGAGTATAAACATTGTCGATACCGTTAATGATACGGTTTGGCCGACGATTCGACGTGCAATTGCAATCTGTATAAAAAAAAAAATCGAAATAGTCAATTCAAATGCGCACAGATATCGCACCCACCTACCTATTTGTGTAAAATCTCGAACTCTTCGGTTGAAATTCATAATTTATGAACATGAGGTCTGCAGAGAGCATAAAAAATAAACGGAATTCGTCGTATAATATTATAAACCTCAATGGAATACGTCGTTTCAACACGTTTCAGAGATTCGTTTTGAATTATTTACCTAAACGCGTCGTTCAAAGGCGTTTCGTGAAAAATCGATGTCCTCCATCAACCACTCAGATCAACGTGTTGGAACGTTATATGGATATAGGATCGACCGATGAAAATAGTAATTATCAATATCTTTTTCCGGACACCGGAATGTTATACTAAAAATCTCGGTGTTATATTATTTTATACTTGGTATAGGTACGCAGTCGTTGCCAGAAAGATTGGCAAGGTGCAAAAACCAGGGGTTCTCAAATATTCTGAAAAATACTTTTTCAAAACAAAAAGTAGACACTTTTATACATATTATTATTATGATAAACAAATCGGCAAGTGACTAGTTTGGGTGAAACGCTTACTGGAAAAGCGCTACCACCGCCGCCGATCTAAGTCGACTTGGTGATATTACTACCGTATTATTAAGTATTATATTTTGGACGTGCCGGTGAGTTGGAAAGCTCGTCGCGTTATTCCGAGAAAAAACTTACAGCTAGTGTCGCGAATCGTTGACAATAATTGCCTTGGATTATTGAATTAGCCGCCGAAAACTTATTCTCGAGGTTTCCGCCAAAGTTTCAAAGTGAATTTATCCAATAACGCCGTCCCGCTGCAAAAGGTCTGTCGAGTTTTTGGGACCCAGTCAAAAATTGCGTTTGACAAAGGTCGTAAACTATGTGTAGTATGCAATATATTATGTATATTGTTAAATATTAGGTATATTATATTATTATAAATAGGTAATATAATTTGCCGCGAAACCGTTATTATTATTATTATCATACGAGAGTATTCTATCGAAATATTCATTATAATATAATATAGGTATATTACGGTTTTTTCAACAAAACACAATGGTGAAGTATATACCTGCCCGTACAAAATGGTTTGCCTTTGTGGCGGCGGCGGTCACCGCGCAGGGCAGCACATATACGAGTACGTTGGTAGGTTAACCTACTTATACCTAGGTTTGGGTTTTTTACGGTTACTGCCGAAATTAACCCTGCACGTTGTACCTTTACCGTTTGGACGTCGAGCTGGCCTTTTCTGATGGTTTTTTTTTAAGCCGTACGTGTCGCGCGTTCCGAGAGTGGAGCGTATAATTACAAGGATGATTTGGGTGTCGTATACTTTGCCCCCTCTCGCCATTTCGTATTTAACTTGTTCACCAAAATCATGCACTTATTCAACTACAAATATTATTATTATTATTTAATATTTATGGGAACTATATAACATATTTTATAGAAATAATACAAAACAACCAGGGTTTCCTATTATTCAAGCTGTACAAGCTTATAATATTATAGTTATTACTAAACACTAATCAATAATCACTTATATATATTAATACCTATATTATATATTGTGTCGTGGTAAAAAAATTAACCGTTCGAACATTATTATTTTATCGTGGAGACTCAATAATCAGCGACGCCATATTATACAACTTATATAATGTATAAATTAATTAACTATAAATACGTAAATACTTAAATATTATTTAATTATTTATTTCAATAACGTATACAGGTCTCAATTTTGGAATTGTAGAAGAGTGCTCTTATAATAGGTATAAACTTGTGTTTAAAAAAAAAATTCTTTTACATTACGTTATAACATTTTTTGCATTTATCGTTATTTAGAAGTACCTACAACATTATATTAATTTTCCGTTTATCGTTAAAAATAATAGCTAAAGCGCGGAACGGCTCGGATACAGAATAAAACAAATTTTTGGATTCATTGCTAAGACAAAAATAAATCGCTTGAAATTAAATTTTGCGAACCGGAATTATGTACTATAATTTGATGTTACGTTTTACTTTGTATTTTTTTAATAGTTAAGCTTTGTTTGTGGTATTTAATTATTTTTGTTTACCGTTTTCCGTTTGAACTACGTTTACAAATTTCGATCATTTTTTTTGCCATAATATTATATTATAACGTTATGATCACAACGTTTTTGCAAGCCCTGATATAAACCAAATTTCTTTTTGGGAAGGGGAGAGGAAGGTCAAATCGTGTAAAATGTACAAGAATTTAATCCCCCCCCCAAAAAAAAAAAAAACTACAGACATGACCAAATCGCGCCTCCATTGCAGGCTCTCGAAAGTTTTGGCAAATTCAAGTATCAAAAAATGTATGTCGCGATGTGTGTCTTTTGTTCGCTCCTCTTCGATAATACGACAAAACGGAATTATTTAAAAAACCGTTCAGCGTGCACATATAATATACATATATTAATAATACAATATATACAAGGCTACTGGCGTTTATAATATTATTATAACGAACACGAACGACTGCGGAAAGTTCTCGACAGAGCGACGTCGTACAGTAATCCGGATTTATTTTATCCTCGAGCTGCTGATTCGTCGCGCTGCAGGAGAATATTATAGTATCGGTAATTTCGCGCGTATTGTCGTCTGCGCGTTTTCTGCCTTCGCCCCTTATTATAATATCATAATATTATGCGATTTATAATACTCGTGAATGTATAATATAATAGTACGATAATAATACGATAGATATGGCGAGCACAAAGTTTTACGAGAACGTAATATGTGTTTCGTCGAATAATATTTTCGATCTCACGACGACGACGAAGGAACTACACCGCATCGCCTGCTATCTCTCCTGTACATAAGCGTTACAATGTACGCGGGCAACACTCGAAGCTTTTTATTTATTTAATTTTTTTTTTCGTAACGGGCAAAGGACCTACGGTACGTCGATATATATATATATACGCGTGTGCGTATATCGAATATATTATTATATATACTCGGCGGACTTGGCGAGAGCGCGCGTGACAAAAAGCACCCGACAAACAACGGTCGAGGTTCTGTTCGGTTTTTTTTTTTTTCATGTAAATAGGAAACGGTTTATTCGTTTTTTTTCGCGTAATAAAATATTCGTCTGAATAAACTATATTATTATTATCGGCGGGGTTAAGAGTGCGTATAATATATACGAGCCGCGTACCTTTATAATGCGTGTACACTAGAATTTCCGTCTGAAATCATTGTGTGCACCCCGTGGGGAATGCGTTTTGGCCTTGAATTATTGACGTTAAATTTACCGACGATGTCAGCACACACGCGAAAACACCGAGGGGTATTCTGCAAGTCCTCGTAACGCGTTATTATATTATACCTGGTAATAACTTTATATCATTCCAAAACGTATATTATTACAGCTTTCGTGATTTTACGTGATATATGATAGCCCTCGCGTTTAGATTACTCGTTATAATAATATAGTCATCGATATTGAAGAATGGACTGCAGGCCTGGGAGGCGCAATTGGGGGGTCGCAAGTGCAATTATAATGTGGGGGGTCGCAAGAGTATTGATTTGCAACCCCTGAAATTAAACCAGTAAATTCGTTATAGTCATCGTTATGATTAATAAAATAAAATAAAATGTATTAATGTTTGTACCTAGTTATATTTTAGAAATAAAAATTAATAACTCATTGTTTTTAATAATGTAGGTATGCAAGAAGAATTATATAGATTTATAATGTGTATTTTGCATTATATTTGTATTTAATATATTGTCTTAGAGTACATTAAATAACCCCCTGACATTTTGCCCGCGCATTACGCCACTGGCACAGGCCATTCGTGCTAACCGTACGCGGGAAATTTGTCGAGGTCACCCGAACACAAAATATAGACAAACATATTATTTTCAGCTACAGTTTTGTAATATTTATGACAAGAGATCTGCCGGAATGATAGAGGCGTACGCCACTCTTTCTCTCTTCCCTATTTCCGGCACGCACTTCCTCTCTGTATTTCGTCAATATAGCCCGGCGGGCTGTTCTTTAATATTTACGATAATAGTTACACACAAAACAATAATATTTTAGTCCGCTCATTTGACAGTCTGCAGGGGTGAGCGTAGAGGGGGTGGATGTTTAAACTCTTCCTGAAATATCGGGAACAAAAAATAAATTATCCGACCTGACTGACCTACAAATGTATTACTAGTAAATCATTTTTCAAAACTCCCCCAAAATTTTTTTCTGCGTTAGCCCTTAGACAGTCGACATGTAGTCGCATGCGACTCGGAAGAGTGCACTCAGGTTTTTTTCTCTCCGTCGACCCATCTGTATCGTCTTCCTCGCCCCCGACGACGGCGGACGGGGCGATGGCTGATGACGGTGTGGAGGTGGCGGCGGTGGCGGAAGTGCGGAAGCTAAGGTGGATCAATAAACCGGAAGCCGCCGTGTAAACTCCTCCGCCGCCGCCACCGCAGTGGCGACTGCCGCCTCCACGCCGCCTCCACCGCGACAGTGACAATTATTGTTTGTCCCGCGCGATGGTCTCTTGGACGGGATTTTCGGTGGGTCGAGGGCGCTTGATTAAGTGGGTGCATTCGCTTATGGCCGTACCCTATTATTATTAAAACGTATATATATATACACCCACAACGGCTGCGGGTTTAACGTATAGTGCCACCCGGCCGAGTGCTCGATAAACCTCAAATTGATAGACCCTTTCGGCTTCTGCGGGCACCGCGGGACGTCCGATCTAATAGGTACGACATCGTTCGCCTATAAATAACTCAGTACATTATTACCTATGTATACAATAGGATAATAATATTATCTATTATCTATAAATTGGCAGGTAATTAATATACATTCCAGGAACATCATCGCCATGTTTGGAGCTCGTGGCGACGCGCAGTTTTGTTGTTTCCGCATACACTCGTGTAGTGTGTGTGTGAGAGTGAAAGTTGTCAAAAGTTTTGTTATGATATTATTTGGTTCGATATGCAGTGATGGAATCAGATAACGAAAAAAAAAAAAATATCGGGATAACTACACTTTATTTAGTCGTAATATCTGTCTTTCGTCGTGCCTTTTTTCGTCTGAATTTATTACGTCATGTTGTTTGTCATTAACTTAAGAAAAAACTACGAAATAAGGAATAATGAAGGCAATAATATTATGAGAAAAAATATTTGCGACAGGTACAACATTTTGTAGACCATTTTAAATTACTTGCAATATGCGACCGAGGCAAAGAGAATAACATAATATACAGACATTTTTAGACAATTTCTGAACGTTTTTACGAAAAATTGTATCTATTGTGCATTTATCAGTGAAATATTTAGATGACTTGAAATAATTATTTATCTAGATAAGATAAAATATAAATAAATAATTATTATCTAGATAAATTTTAACACTGTCGATATGCGGCCGGGTGGGTGAAATTGTTATTTGTTGTGATTCCGAACAATATGATCTGCGTACTTTTTAGTTTTAGCGTTTTTTATTTACAGAAAAGTCTCTATACATCTATTTTGAATTCCAAAAAATCCAGCCAAGTATTTATATGATACACTATATTTTTATATTCGATATCGAATATTTAAAATTAGACTTACGATAAGAGGAGTAATAAAGTAGCAGGGTTTATCCCCCGCAAAATGTTAGTGCTACACACGGAACTTATAATGTCATACAGTAGAACCTCTGTAATCCGTCACCTTTGGGACCGGGGTTATGGTCGGAAAGCAGAAAAGGTCAGATTATCAGAAAATTCAGAACAATACGGATTTACGCGGCACGTTTATTAATTAATTATATAATCTACTGTACACACACATTAATAATACTAAAAAATTTAATTTAAGCCTAAAACATGTAATACAACTTTTACTTAGAAAAAAATCAATTTTAGATTTTCGTTTGATAAACTAAGTTATAGATATTAAATTATATCAATATAACTGTATACTAATTAATATCGATAATTCTATGTATACTGTCGGATCAATCGGAATAGCGGACAAAAAGAGCACGTATTAATTATTAATTAAATATAATTTACTGTCCACGCACATTAATACTACAATATTAAATGTAAGCCTAGAATATGTAGTAAAAATTAACTTAGAAAAAAAATTCAAATATAGATTTTTATATAGTAAATCAAATTCTAGATATTAAATAGTATAAATAAAACTTTACTAAATATCGATACAGTAGGATCAATAGGAGTGGCGGACGAGAGTTCTGCTGTAATTATATTATTATATGTAACCTTCAGTTGTTTTCTGTCCACATATCATACCAACGTAGTCGCGACGCTTAGACGTTTTGTGAAAAATATTTTTTGTTTTAAAACACCAACAGAGTAACAATTAATAAGGCCTCGAATTAAAAAAAGCGAATTCCCTAAAACGTCACTATATTGTGATAACTACGATAAATAATACTAAAACAGTGTTTCGAAAAATTGTTAAAAAAAAAAAAACACGAAAACGATACGATGAAAATATAATATACTGCGTCTATTGACATTGGTTATAAATACTGCAAATATTTAAAAAACGATAAAATATCATATTATTTTATATTCTGTTTGCGACGGGAAAACAAACTTTTTTCCAATTCGTCGAATCGATAAGTATAATAGGTAGGTATATAATATTATATATTATCATATTTATCTTATACATTAGTAACAATAACAGAAATATAATATATAAAGCGTATTTTAAAATACAGAGCGATTCGAAATGTATGTCACAGTCATTTTATCACACATATAAAATATGTTCGAAAAATGTTCAACACTAAAGTTTCTCGATTTAGAAACTCGAATGGGAACCCATAACGACATTTAATTGATGCAAAACTCTATGCTCGAGTGACGTTTTTATTCATTTATAAAGTCGAAAAAAAAAACTAGAAAACGTACAAATCGTTTTGAACGTTTCTAAATCAAAAATTGAAAAAGTTCTTGTCATACTTTGTTCTCTGTTTTGAAAGTAATTTCGAATCGCCCAGTATAATACGAGACGATTCGCAGACATGCAAAAATAAACATAAATGAAAAACAAAACGATCGGTCGGTGTTTTAACGTTAACGTTTATAAATCAAAACAATATCGGCCATCGGTTTTATTGCGGTCGACGGAAGCGCAAACACAATAATATTATTATTATTATTATGTTTATATTCAAACTACGATTGCGCCGCCGCCGGCTAAACACAATTATTTTTACTGCTGCCGACTACGACGTCGTATTTCCTCTCAGTAGTAATAATAATAATAATAATAATAGTAAACCTCTGTTTGTTTGTCTTGCGCGACTGTTGATCGACTTCGCGGGTTTACGGTAAAACAAACGAAGAACGAGTATAATATAATACTATTATTATCGTGTGCTCGCGACAACGACGACGTAGTTCAAAGCGAAATTTGATTTCGCGCCGCCTCCGATTTAAGTTTGACGTGGGCACCGCGCCAGATTCAAACCAATAATAATAATATTATTAATGTGCTTCAGGTGGTTTATGATAATAATAATAATAACAATTTAATATAATACGAGATAATATTATTATCATATAATATTATGTGTGGATTTCGTTGTACGCGGCACGCAGATCAAAGGCGTATAGTATAATAATATGATTATATACGAATAAGACATATTGATAATAATATTATTATTACGTTTATAGAAAAAAACAAAACGATTAGGTATACCTATACTATTAGTACAATATACCTTCGATTGATCGATAAAACGAATTTTCAACTGCAATACTCAATAGCAGCTACAGCGTGTTTCAAGTGGACGTCATATAGTATATTGTAGTATATTATATTATACAAAGTGTAACAGAAATAACGGACTTTTGAAACGACAACTCATGTTCTAATCAAAATATTAACGTTTTTTTAAAATTTATAGACACTACTCTATATTTTAAGTATATGATTTTTTGTGCCGATGAACATTTTAACAATTAAAATTAATCAATCGACATTTCAAAATTTGTAAAAGAGTTTCAAGTAGGTATCTACTTATAATAAATACTAGGTCTGATAAACATATATTTTATATTTTTTTTTTAAACGGTTTTTAAGGACTATTATCGTTAAGAGGATGAAGCGGTCCATTTATTTTCTCTCTCTGACCCACGAGCCACATAGCAAATTTATGTTTGGCAGAACCATCCTTGTGTTGTCACTTTAAATATTATAGTGAATTCACTATATCGAACTTTAAAAAAAAACATTACCTGTGTCAACTTTTAAATTTTTATACAATTTATAAGCATTTTTAAATTGTAATGATTTACTCGTTTATAACTTACATAGAAATTTAAATACTATACGATAGCCTAAGTTTGATATTATAGCCAATGTGCTATGTGGCACGTGGGTCAGATAGAGAAAACAAATAGTGCGCTGACGTCCCCCTTCACTGATTCATTTTAAGAGCTCGGAAACTACTCTTACAAGTACATCAAAATCTTAAAAAAAAAAATTAAGTTTGTATCACCACAGGTCGTTAGTGATTTTACTCAAAAACGGGTGGTTTTCGAATATTATACTTAAAAATTCTAATGATCAGAATTCGAATAAATAAACGAAACTAAAAAATGTAGGCGATGTACGTGTTTGGTTGTGCGGTCGTTCGTAATCGTATAATAATATTATTATATTGTTATTTCAGTCCGTGTGATCAGACATTAATATTCAATATCGGTTTTCTCGCGGTGCCCGCGTGCCCCGAAACCGAATAATATACAGGTAATAATAATAATAATAATAATACATAGACGTGTACCTATATATACCTATATTATATGTGTATATATTATACGTATATACTATATAGCATAATATACTGCAAATGAAACGATATATTATGTATACAGTATACATACCTACGCCATATGCACATGTTCGCCGTGCAGAATATTCCGATATCAAATAATTATTATTGTACATAATAATATAATTAAACGTTTCGAACGTGCATCATTAAAATAATAAACCGCACGGCGGCGTGTGTTTGTTATTCGATATAATATTAATAATAGTTTTAAAGTTGTACGAAGACAAAAATAATCTTAATATATATAAAACCGAAAATTGAAACCGTCGATGCTAATATGTTCTCGGTATCTACTCAACCGATTGTCTTATTTTTTTTTTTAATTAAATATTATATCACGGAGAAGTATTCTATCCCAAAAAAGTATATTTATAAAAATATAATTTAAAGAGGTGCTCACGCAAAGACTTTGAAATTCATGATGAAAATCGAAAATTTGTATTTTGTTTATAAACGGTTACCAATATGGTTACAATTGTTAGTTAACAGTTTAAAGTGTTATTTTTGATGAAATATATATGAATAATCTCTGTTTATTTATAGGGTTGCCAATGGTTACATATCTTATAACTATTATCATTAGTAGGAATATGGCATATACATATTTTTACAAATAAATTTATAAAAAAAAAACAAATCTTTGGCACAGGCCACCATTGCGATGTTTTTCGTGTGCCTAAAATTCTGATATCACTTACTTATTTCATCTCTGACTCGGGCAACGCCGGGTGGGGCAGCTATAGTAATATTATAAACGCTGGAAAATATCAATAATTATAATATTATCGTATAATTCTAAAAACACGATTGTTAAAATATGCGTCACCGTTTTCCGTTTATTATAGCTTAGGTACCTACCACGTTGTACCCGCGGTGACAGGTGATATTATCGTCTGTTATAATATACAGTTACCAATAAATGATTAGTAATATGTCATCATTCGTCGTTTATTATTTACTTTATCGCGAAGAAAACCTATAATATTGTGCCAGTCGTGCCATTTTGATATAGATACATAATAATATCACCTATTTTATATTATTATATTATTATGTAAACAATCGTTTGAATCAGAAGTTCCCAAACTTTTAACGGTACGATCCACTTGGTACATTTCTTAAAATTTTGCGACCCCCGACGTAATCTTTGTCCTATGATCTTTCTTGCTCTTTTGCTCGTTGATCAGTTTATTAGTAGCTCACTACGAAAACAAAAAAGATATAAATAGATAAATATTTTATTTTTAAATTGTTTATTTTGGTGCAAAACACAAACGCGTTTCAAAAATATGAAATATCACTTGTATCTTATAATACAGTACCGCTGTAATTTTTGTGCCAATTGACTACACGCCCCACCCCTATATTCAGGATTGGGCTGTGTTTTTTAAACAAGTGGTTTTTTTTTAAATCGTCGTTTATAAAAACATAAATTTCCATCGTAATTTTTTCCACGAAATAACCATTTCCCACTCCAAAACTATTTCGCATATTTTTTCTTATAAAATGTACCTATAATTCACTTGAAGGCATAGTGCCTCTATCGATTATTTTTTTTCCACAAATAAATATCGTTATTTGGACGGATAAAACGTTTGTTTTGCATTATAAAAAAAAAAAAAATGTTTTTCCCAACCCTGCTATTAGATTATTATTCTTACCTCAGGGGTATGCCTAACCTCGCTCGGGCGCAGCTTTATTATAATAATATATTATATACTATCGTATATTATAATATAGGTAGGTACTGCGAGGCAGGCTGCTTCCGTTACTGCGCAATCGCACCGTCGAAATTTATTGCTCAACACTTATTATCGCCCCGTCGTCGGGCCGCGCC
Organism: Neotoxoptera formosana; assembly: GCA_022818045.1. Lineage (NCBI taxonomy): Eukaryota > Metazoa > Arthropoda > Insecta > Hemiptera > Aphididae > Neotoxoptera > Neotoxoptera formosana. The sequence goes on from CM040634.1 coordinate 28,578,075, forward strand.
GTTCGCAATTTATCACTCGCGCGAACGGTTTCGATGGCGGTGGCGGACAGGACTAGTGGGTGGCCAGGTGGAGGCAGGCGCATGCCATGACGAATGGGAAGCGAAAGAGAATTCGCCGCGGCGTGTCGTATAGTGGCTGGTAACGCGCCATCATCGGTGCGTATCGCGAGCGAACGGTTTGGATCGATTGCGATCGAGGAACCTATATATATATATAATGAAAAATCGCTCTCTCGTTATTGCGCGCACCACGACGAATGTACATACAATAGACGAAGCCCGTCAGTCAGTCACCGGCATTTCGGACAGTCTCGGCCCGCACCATCGCAGTTTTTGCGGAGTTTGTTCAAAAGTGCGGTATTGCGGGTTTCTTTCGTATTAGTCGGGTAGGTACTTATAATATGTTGTACGATCGTTCACGTCTTTGTTATCGAACCGCGACCGATAACGTTTTCGTTATATAATCCATATAATTAGTCACTTTCAAGGTTTTCTCACGCGCAATCGATTGTCATATATTGTGATAAAAAATGATTGAAATCTATAAACGTAATTAAAACCGTAAACAAGAACGATTTAATATCAGAAAACAAAACACAACGAAAATAATATATAATATATTATCAAAAGCATAATATAACACCATATAGTACCATAAACCCAGAACTTTAACTACCTAGTGGTATCAAGAGATATTTTTGGAAAAAATTGGAAGAAAATTTATTTGGCGAAGACAAAAATACAACCATTTTTCACTTTGGTAGAAAATACCATGAAACGAAAATAATTTAAGTTTGGACGGGAAGGGTGTTCTCTACCCCACCGTCACGATGACGTGTTTCTGGGTGAAAAACTGTTTTTTTTTTCTCAATAAAAATGTATCCATACGCTAGACGCTAGACTTTCCAACAGACACTTCGACATTTTCCATTGCTCATCAGAATATATATTTATATATATACGAACGACCGTACAGGATTACAAATATCTGTTCGGTTTTAAATTCCGAACACACCCCTGCCCTAGGTCAGCGTGTGTGTGTGCGTGTGTGCTTGTGTGTGCGTTCGGTACTACTGTCGTGGTGCGATTGACGTTCGATTCGTAACAACTTATGGGTGTTTAACAATGTGAAAAGGATCAGTCTCGATTATAAATGATAGTCGCGGGAGGGATGATATGCGTTGTAGTTTTACGCTCGTTGAACCGAAGCATTGACAATGATGTATCGTAGATTTAAAAACGCCGAAGATCGTAAAAAAAAGATTATGTCTGAAACGTTCTCCGTGTATAATTGAATAAACGATATGATGATTCGAAATTCCTACGGCGGGCCGCGAGGAAACGGGATTCTCGACGTACGGTGGTACGACTATTGTTACAACACTGCACGGCAGCAGACGTGAGGAATATTCTGGTCGATGAATTATTTATTTTGTCAAAAAGGAGATAAAATAAAAAAAATAAAGACTTATCGGTCTCGAAATGTAATATAACTAATATCGTAAAATAAAAAAAGGAAACTCGCGTAGTTGTGAGTAACACAACCCCGTCGACTTCGGGGCATATCGAACCGAATATTGTTTTCGAAATGGATTTTTTTATTTTCACTTTTAGGGCGTGATAAGGGCCACGCGTATATTTTATATTATCACGATGTCAATCCTTTGAATTCAGTGTTGAGCACAATTAACTTAAAAATTATTTAGATAAGATAACAGATCAATAAAAAATATGTTATCTAGATAAAAGATAATAAGATAGGCTCTAGATGAAAAAAAAAACAGATAAATATATACACCTAGGTTTTAGGTTTTTAAAATAAAATATATGTTGAACATTTTAAATTATCTGGACACTTCGTCTGCGATCGTTTAATATTGACACAATTACTCATTTTTAAAACAGCTGCTCCATTTTTCATTCCACAGTTTACCACCGACTACATGTGAAATGAACCTATTAGGCATTAGGTTAGTGACTCTTGTCAGCTTGAAAGGGTCCAGCGACGGTTTTTGCAGTTTGCCAGCCATTTATTGTAGATACCTCGTGAGTCCCATAACTATAACCACGTGGCTGATGCAATTAGTTTAACATCGATGGCTGAACGTAGGCGATATTATATCCTTCATGAAAAGCCTCTCGAATAATAAAGTCGATTATTCCGTCCTGGTGTCTCTGCTTTGCTTCAAAGTTCTTCGGCGGTCATCTAGGGCAGCTGTTCCATTTTTGATTCCTCAGTTTACCACCGACTACACGCCAAATGAACCTATTAGGTGGTTGACGTGTCGTGCCAACGAGGATCTCTCCTACCTTATGTCTGTTTATGAAAATATATAATCATTATGTTATCTGCTATACCTATACTGTAAACTTTATTTGTTATTATTCGTTACTGTGTGTCGTTGTTACTTTGTTATTATCTTAATATAATAATATCTTTATTGTTCTTTAACTTTTGTGAAAAAAGGCTACGCCCTTAAATTTGTAAAAAAAAAAATAAAAATATTATAATTATTATTTGACGCCCCTGCGGCGAGCGATCGCTTGAAATGAAAAACGTAGAGGGAAACGAGTTTACCGCGAGTTCACGATGACGACTTCGACTGCGATGTAATATTATATTATTTAAGTGTGAAAATATATAATATCACACATAATACCGTCGTGTCGCACAAGTATAATAACGCGTCAAAACGTACGAGTGTACGGTATATAATACATAGGTACTATTACCAAGGTATATATTATTTGTCCACGGTATACTCGATGTGTTTGAGAGTATATCGTGACACTTGACCCGACGAGCAACTCCGCCGCCGCCGCGTGTACGATGTCACAGAGCGGTGCGCTGCAGCCGGAGCTGTGATTAAAATTATCGACTTTTTTACCGGTGCGCCAGCGAAAGGAGGTCGGGGAGGGGGTGCCCTTACACTACCTATCGTAATACGTCCGCAGCAGCATATAGCATAATATCTCTCTATGCCTAGTAGTACGAAAGCTATGCGACGAAAAGTATAAAAAATATTATTTATCAGAGCTTACATTTGAAAATAAAAAAATCGGTTTTACGTTTTTCGCAATCCAAACGTTACGCGCGTAATACGACTTTTGAGTTTATCGATGAAAAAAAAACGGTCTAACGCAGGTAATGGCCCCGGAAACGGAATATCATAACTAATAATTCCTGGATTGATCGCTATGAAATAAAAAAAAATCGCGTGGAATAATGAATATTTCTATACGAAACCAATATCGTGACTTTTGAGCGAATGGATTTTAAATTTTATCGTTTAACTACATTCTGTATATTATTTCGCGTTTTGCGGTATGTTTAATGATAATATTATATATTTTGTTAATCATCGCATGTTCTGTTTGGTGATATTTAACTATTTTTGTTTACTGTTTTCCTTTGTGATAAGGTTTTCGAATTATAATCGTTCTTTATATCACGTTGTGACATTATTAAGTTATTATAAACGATTTTCAAGACCTAAAGAATGTATAATAATTCGTAAGCGACCAATATTGCAATACATTTTCCTGATGTACAGTAGAATTTCGATTATCCGAACCTCCGTTATATGAACCTTTTATTATCCGAACTGCAATTATTGGCGATTCCGAAAGCTCTGTTATCCGAACGTAACGTAATAAAACGAAAGTAATGTAATCGTAATGAATCGTAAATTCGTAATATGTAGCTTTTCGTTAAATGAAAATTGAATATGTGGTCAAAAAAATACCATAAATATAATATTATATTGTACATGTAATTAATAAATGTTTCTAAATAATTAATAAAAATAAATTCTAAATAAAGTAATATTTGAATACAATAATATAATAATAAAACTTTTTTGCGATTTGTAGAATTATAATATAAATTAAACACATATCAAGATGTACATATGTACATATACGTATATACATATTTATCAAAACAGTTTCCAATATCCGAAATTTCGAACATTCACGTAACTAGGTATGCTGCCCCAATTAGTTCGGATAATCGAGGTTCTACTGTAATATTATTATCAGTTGTACAGAATATACAAACCACCCCGAAGGTCGGGGGCTACAGTCGTTTTTTCACTGGACATGAGAAACCGCCTTTTGGGGAGGTGCAAACATAATAATTATATTCAAGGGTGGAGGTAGCTTACACTCTTGACGTACACGTCACATGTGCTTTCGATATTCCAAAATTTAATAACGATTTGAAATCCGTCGTTCCCGGGAACACACTGCTGTTATGGTGTCGAAACGCTTCAAACGGTAATCGCGATAAATAAAAAAAACCTTCGACGGTATATGACACCTGTTTGACAGATTTTCTAAAAAAATATGATAATTTTTGTCCACATGTGTGTTTTTTCGAGTTCGCTGAAATGGCTTACAGCGCATATAAACTTGGGTCTAAAGTTTTGTTTATTTCAAAATATTCTTCTGTATGGCGGCAATCAACATGCGTAGCACGGTGATAAAGTTTTTGTCCCGAGAACATTCGTGTTCTTACTTGGAATTAATAAGCGCAGCAGCGGTGGCGAGACACGAAAACAAAAATACTTTTGGAAAAAAAATACCATCGGAAAGTTTTCGGCACTTTTTAAAAGCCTTTGAACGACACATTTTGATGAGAATATATTACGCCGTATTATAATTTAATGCGAAGTCTACAAAATATATATTCATCCTTTTCATAATATAATATTATCTTAAATATTAATTCAAAAATAAATTATTTAAAGCCAACGGTTTTAAAACTATGTCGTTTTTTTCTCTTTCAGATGATGCATATCTCAAAATGTCCATCGAGACTATCGAGGAACTGGATTGGTGTTTGGATCAATTGGAAACCATCCAAACGCACAGATCGGTTTCAGACATGGCGTCGTCGAAGGTACGTAACAAAATCATACTCCGCTGCGTATAATATGAAATCACGATTTTAAATCTATTTATAATAATCATAATATTATCGTATAAAACGGTCCGGAAAATCAGACTGTATTTTTTTTTATGTATATAAATACAGTCAAAGTCGTCGTAATGTCACCGTCTGATCGTGTCATGGATGGCTGGATTGGCTGGCAACATGCATGTGATTTTTTTCGCGATGAATATTCGTACGAATACAATATTGTCTGTTTAGACGTTAGGAGGAAAAAAATGCTAATATTATAACACAATTTGTTTCGTTTATACATAAATCACGTATTTCAATCACCTAGTATTAATATATACTATTCTATAAAATTCTACGAAATAAGCTAACATTACATTTTGAGGATTACATTAATTCTATATTCTAGTAGAGCGATAAATATTTCGACTGACAATAACGAGTTCAATCTTGAATTTTTAGTCAATTTGTATTCTTGGTCGATAGTTAGTATTTCGGAAGGTCAAAATAAATAATGCTCAGTAAAAAACAATCGGGAAAAAATTGCAAAATTGATGCTTGTTATACGATATTTTATGTACATTTTGTGAAACTTGTGTGCATTAATATTATTTAAGTTCGTTTTTAAGCGTAAGATCACGTTGTGACCTGCCGGTTATAAAAAGTATTTCGGCCGAATTAATCGAGTGTCGTATTCTCATTTTGACCAGTTCTTATCAACTTGGCATCGTTTAGCATAAAAAACATGTCTCAACAAATAGTCGCGCAACTCGATCTAAATTTTAGGGGGTGCTAAAATTATGTACAGGTACCTATCGTCCTATCTCACTGACCCGTGGCTTACAAAGTACTTAAATAATAATTGTCTTATTATGACCATAATTTATTTTATATATACCTAATATTTTACAAGTTATAACAATTATAATTATTAATAAGAATAATCCTCTTTTTGAATAGTTTTTTTTCAATAAAAACGTCAAATAAATAAAACCGCTGTTTGCTCACATTATCTTTGGTGTTTTTTAATAGGGATCAAGGGTGCTAAAATATGACTCGGGGGTGCTTCAGCATGCTAATGTTTGCTAATGTTGAGCCGCCAAGTTCACAGAGGTGATCCCGTCGTCTAGTCATATTATATTCTTATTATTATATCGTTTGTTAGAAGGTCAAAGGGCGTAAGCGCAAAGTCCCAAAGTTGTTCGGGAGAGCACTAAAACCATAACATTTCACATAAATTGTATGCCAACCTCATAGAACTTCGTAGGTATAATACAAATAGTTTTAAGACTTAATATGAGATAGAATGAGTTTTTGCGGTTATTTTATTGATTGATATTGTTCGTATAATATTATAATACGATATTATATGTATTTAAAGTCAATATAAAAAATAAAATGCAAACGCCGTAACTATCGTATATTATAATGGATTTCACAGTTTAATATTGTTTTTTATATTATTGATTAATCAATAATTATTTGTAGAAAAAGTATTTCAAAAATTGTATAATATGAGTATATATTTTCGTCACGTTTGAGTGTTTCGTTTAAATATGTTTGTTAAGTTAAATTTCACTATCGTGTTTTTTATCAACCTTAACGCTTCTTACAGTGCCGACAAAACCACTTACAAAAATTGTTAAATTTATGTATAACCGTCAACAATGACACTTAAATTCTATCGCGTGTTTTCCTGAACGCCGTTTACGACTTTTAACTGAAGTTTACGGCCAATTTTTTCAATTCCTTCAGTTCTGTGGCGTTCATGACTAGATGAAAAAATATTGATTTTGAAAAAAGTGGCATTTTACCTTCTATAACCGTCGAATTATTATACTATATTATTATTGGATTATACACCGGGAAAAATGTATGTTATAATTTTTATTTTTTTCAAGTAATTTTTCTTCTCTCCGTCGGCAAGCTTACGAGACTAGATTATACACGTTACCGTTAAGCTGTGCAGTTGGGGGCTTAGAGCAATTTTACGGAAACTGCAGCGGTTACATATTATATAATATAATAATAATACATCATTTGATAAAAGCGTCGTCGTCGGTGTAAATTCCGTGCGGTCGCGTATTCGATCATCGAAAACATTTTGTAACACACTGGCAAACGTGACGTAACGGACGTAAACGGTTTATTATAATGATCTTCGTCGTCTTCCCGGCAAGGACATTATAATAGCTCTACTATTCCAATCACGTCTCAAAAAATATATAAATTGTCTATATAATATTATATAGGTTATAATATATGGTACATATAGGGTATTATTCCCGGAATATTATTATTATTGTGTAAACCTGATATTGTTTCTCCCTGGATAGTTAACGTTGTACAAAATATTTGATCGTGCCATCTGCCTACATTATATAATATTATATTATTATTACTACGATATCGTCGAGCTAAGTGAAGTGCCCGCCGAGTATTCGCAGACGTTGCGCGATAATTAAATTATATTATTATATTATATCGAGCGACCAGCCGTAATGAAAACATAACAAATATAAAATGCGAAATTGGTTTATGCAAATCGTTTCGGAAAAACGTGCGGCGGCGGCGGAAAACTGCGGAAAACAGCGGTTTTTGACGTCCCTCGGCTAGCTTTAAAAATGTGAGTCAGTGCTCGAAATTAATGCTCAGACTGTCCGGGAAAAAAAAACGCTAGAAATAGCGAATTCGGTTTCGTTCTCTTTTTTCGTATTATTATTATTATTATTTTCCAGCTTACTATAACAGCAGCAGCAGCAGCAGCAGCATAAACACGGCCAATTTATACTCGCACACTCGGCGGAGGCCTCCCGGAAAGGGCGAGCATATATAGCTAGACGTTTTTCGAGTGGAAAATATCCGAGAAATCGATTTCGGTTTTCCCCTTTGCGCGAATCGAATTTCCCATAACTCCGCTGTGGCGGTAGCGCGCATATAATAATAATATATATAGGCGCGTATTATTATCCAGTGATTTGAATATACGACGCGGGAGAAGAAGAAAAAATATATATACAGTAAAGGATTGGAAGGACACCCCTAGAAAATACGTCAGATGCGCATTTTTTTCTTTTTACATAATATTATAGTAAATGATCGACTGGGGCTTACTTTAATGCACGGCGAGCATACAGGAAGCGATGAAAAGAAATATTTTGGTGACCTCAATCTCTTGTGCCTGAACTGCAGATAACCGACTCTGTCAATAATTATTATTCAAATTCATCGCCGTAAAAGTCACATGTTATATTTAAAAGGCCATTATTGTTTTTATTGTTTTCGGTTTAGTCGATCTGCGACGAAATACATTTTTAATAGTTACAATATATTATTCGATAAAATAATAATATAATAAAATAGCAACCGTAGTTGTGATTAACCATTTATACATTAATTATTCCGATTAATATGTACGTTTAAAATATTATGTTTGGGACCTTTTAATTCAATAGTGTCAATAATTAATATTAACTACTATTTTATATTACTAATATTACATTGTATTACATTACATATTATATAGAACAAAATATTGTACGAGTACTTTATTTTTAATATTCTATAGGTATTTTAAAAAAAAGTTATGAAATAATTTTAATTATAATAACATGCAGCCACGCGAAACGTTTTTATTCGCTTTTGTATGTATTTTAAAATATTACATTTTATTCAAAGCGCATTGCATTTTAGTTATGTTTTTAAAACGAAGTACTTGAATTTCGTCGAAACTTAAATTGGTTCAACGTATATATTGTTGTACTTTCACAATATTGTTAATTTGACTAGAGTGTATGATATTGTATTATGACGATTTATTAATAATTGTTTTTGAAAATTCTCAAACGCCTGCAAGTCGTTCGAAATTGCAAGTCTGCAGTTTTGTACAACTAAGAACGTATAGCTGTTTAATTCAATTTGATTTTGTACGTGTTACAGTTCAAAAGGATGCTTAACAAAGAGCTCAGTCACTTCTCCGAGTCTAGTAAATCCGGAAATCAAATATCTGAATACATTTGTTCCACGTTTCTCGGTAAGCAATAATAAATTATTATGCACGAATAATATAAAAAAGTATAAGCCTCGACCCCCCCCCTGCTCAGTTCTTTCTCTCTCTCACTCCCTCTCGCACACTCCTTCTCACACTCACTCCCTCCCACTCTCTCTCACTCACCTCTCTCACCTCTCTATCTCACCCACTATCTCTCTCTCACTCTATCTCTCCCACTCTCTCACTCTCTCTATCTCATCCACTCTCTTTCTTTCGACGAAAACTTCTAAGACAATTCTATATAACGAATTCATATTAAAATAAGATGTAAAAAAAATGAAAAAATGCCTCCTTTGCAGACAAACAACAAGAGCTGGACATACCGTCGCTGCACACCGACGACATGCAACAGGACGAGGCCCGGCAAAACGCGATCAAGGCGGCGTCGTCCTCCGGCGCTTCGACTAGTTCTCAGTCCGGTTCGCAGTCCAAGAAGAAGGACGTCAAGTCCAAGGTGACGCCCATGTCGCATATATCGGGCGTCAAGAGAGCATTGTCGCACACGAACAGTTTCGCCGGCGAACGACTGCCGAAATTCGGCGTGGACACGCCCAAGGAAGAAGAACTAGGACACGTGAGTCTAAAATGCCAATAATAAAAATAAAATAATAATATTTATGTGATATTATCATCGTTATACCTCCACGGAATGCTAGACGAAATGTCCGCTAGCACAAAAAGTCTGTTTTGAAAAAAGTCCATTTTTTTAACGTCCGAAAATACAAAATATGAAGTCTTGTCGTCAAGTATTCGAATACTTGAATATTTCAATAATTATGGTATTTAAATACCGCATTTTTGGTATTTCAAATAATTCTCAAATACTTCTACTTTGTATTTTATTTCAGAAAATACTATAAATACTTATAATAATATATACTATACGCTTTTTACCGGTGTATTTCAACGACTAAAATTTTTGTTTCGTATTTTACTATTTTAAAATAATATTTTTTATAATAATTATCCTAAGAATTTATTAGATTTCATAAAATACGAAGATAACACAATAGATAAAATTTATATCTTTCTAGCTGAAGTTTAACTTGACCTGATTAAAATATAAAAGGTATTAAAACATTTGAAATTCGCAATTTGAAAAAAGTACTTGTAAAGTATTTTGAATACTTTCAAAATGTAATTGTGTTTATATTTATTCAAATACTTTTGAACGACATTATTCGAATACATATGTCAAATACAAATGACATCAAAAATTTAAACAGGTTCGTATTCAGAATACATTTAAATAAAATTCTTAACAAGACTGTATTTTCTATTCACAAAATTAAAATTTTAAAAATGTAATTAATTTCCTTTTACAATGTATTATATATTTGATCAATATTCCTTATACCTATAGCTTACAAATATAATCAGAATGTATTTAGTCAATACGACCACACTACAATTAGTCAATCTACAAACATCTTTCACACTACAATAATAATTATTAGTTAATTAATCTTTGTACTTGACAACAATTGTAATTTTATAATAATAAGAAAGAATAATTATCAAATATAATGTTGAATAAGAAAATAAACACTGGTGTATTTCAATAAATAACAATTTCTATTTTGGGAATGTTAATCTGACAATAAAGTGTTCGGACTTTTTGTCCAACGGTTTAAAAAATGAGTAAGGACTTTTTTCAAAATGGACTTTTCGACCGAATACGATTATTGCGCGATAGGTATAATAATATGTTATTGTACGGAAATCGACCGATTGAGTGCATAGTAATGACGGACAATCACGAGATGACTTGTCGTGGGGGTAGTAAAAAAACGTTTACTAAAAAAGTAAAATATATAAATATTATTCTTAACTATTTTTGTATTGTGACGTCCGGGAAATGTTTCTTCGATTTCACCAGCAAACGTTCATCATTTATTCATCGAATAAACGCAAGGCTGGGCAAGTTAATGATATTTTTTAACTCAGTTAAGTTAAGTATTTTTTTTCAATTAAATTCGGGAGGGGAGAAAAACGTAATAAAATTAAAGACGGTTTTATGTGAGTTTCTAAATTTCTAAAATTCTTTGAGCATACAATTTCGAAGCAGTTAGACGTCGGTCTGGTATTGGGTACTGGATTGGTGTTGAAAACAAAATTAACTAATTTAATGATCGTTAAATACTCGGTGTAATAATGCACAGTATACGCTATAAACTATTATACAGTGAAACATCTCCTAACGGACACCTTTTTAAATAGCATAGACAGCACCTCCGAATAGCTGACGTTTTTTGAGGAATAAATTAAGGCTGGCGGTATTTAAAATGTCGATACCGGTATGCGGTATTTGTTTACTACCGGTTATATGGTAATTACCGAAAATACCGTACCTCGGTGAATTCATAAGCATGTTTCCAAGTGAAATACCAAAAATACCTCCAGCCCTAGAATAAACTACACATTTTCTACAGACCTCCACGGAATCCTCCGAATGGTGGACACGATTTCCGGGGCCGAGAGTGTCCGGTGTTTAGAGGTTTCACTGTGATATCGTTATTGTTTATTATAATATACCTACCCCGTTGTATACGCTACCTTATACAATTTATTATTATTGTCGAGCCATTATTGAGACTGCATCTCCACGTGGTTAAAGCCTCTCAAAACACGACCGGAAGGGTCGTTTTCGGCGAAACAATTAGTAAACTCTCACAACTAATAATGTACCTGACCATATATATTAATATGGCCGCGCGTACGCCTATTCTATTATATTATACCTATCTGTGTGTACGCATTATTATAAGGGTTATTATCTCGTGTTCCCGTCGAATATCGATGCGTTATTTTGCGGCTGCCGTGCACTCAACAGTAACAATATAATATTATTGTGTCGATAATAATAATTATTATTACGACAACCACACGACCCCACGCTGTCTCTTTTTCAGACTTTGGCTGAAATAGACAAATGGGGTATCGACATATTCCGGATAGCCGATCTGACCAACAACCGGCCGCTGACGGCCATAGCGTATACCGTGTTCCAGGTAACAACAACAACAACAACAACAACAACGGCAACGACAGCAACGAAGCGGCGAAGAGAGAGGAGACTGCGGCTGGACTGCGACTTTATTATATAGCAGCTCGGTTGTAGTCGCACGCCGCTCGTCGTTTGCCGAGTTGTTAACCCTTTTCGGTTTTGCGCTAATGGCCGCCATTTGTTTTTCTCGTTTTCAGAACCGAGAACTGTTGAAGACGTTCATGATTCCGGCAAAAACTTTCGTTGCTTTCATGATGACCCTAGAGGATCATTACGCCAAAGACAATCCTTTCCACAACAGCACGCACGCGGCGGACGTCGTCCAGTCCACCAACGTTCTGCTGAACTCGCCGGCTTTGGAGGTGAGCGGAAAACTCTCTTGTCTGCGTGCAGAGTGATTGATTCGACGTAAAACGCTTATTACTATATCGAAAAGTATTGACTTATTTCAAACGTTTTTTTTTTACTTTGTTTCTGAAGTCGTTACAAAATAACATTTTTTTAAATGAATAATTTTTTTTTCATAATATTTACCCTTATATTTTTTTTAAGTTTTTTCTTTTGTGAATGACAACATACAGTTTTAATTTCATAAGAAGAACATTTTTCTATTATTTCGAATTAAAATTGAAATTTAAAATCAAAATTTCAGACGAATATTCAGACGAGTTCTTAGTATTTAAAGTATAGATGGAGTGGTAAGCGGTTACCCCGCAAAATGTCAGTCCACTACTCTGCTCATAAAAACTTTAAATACTTATAAAGTTATAACTCATAAACTACTCGTTTATAAACGTACTCATTTTCATGTACTGAAATACTGAGAAAATTATTCTGCCTTTGGAACATCAAATCAAAACTAATTTTAAATGTATAAGAATGAAAATATAAAAATTAAAAATAAACTGTTGTTTTGTAACAATTTGAAACCGTGTAAATAAAATAGTAAAAAAGTTTAAACTTTTTGATGTAATGAGTGTTTTTTGGTAAATGAATCACTTTGTATAATACCAGAGAACATATTATTATATTATATTGTTTTATAAATCGTAATCAGAACATAAAACGTCAAGTAAAGTTGTTCTATGTTGTGATGTGCTACAGTCAAATTAGTACAGCGAAAAAAAACCTCGGCAATTTATACCCCTAAAAATAACCGTGGAAATGATAACCCCAAATTTTACAAAATTGAAATAAAAGTAGGCAAGTAAATTTAAAATATAATTACTTTTTTTTCAAAAAAATTGATTTTTTTTTTATTAGACTGACATTGACATTTCATGAATATGTATTAGGTACTTACACATCATTTTTATTATTGGGTTTATTTTCGTGGTTATTTTTGTGAGTCATTTATTAAGGCTTGTGATAATATATTATTATGTTGTGTAAACGGTCGATCGTTTTTTCAGAGCGTTTTTACTCCGCTGGAAATCACCGCCGCTCTTTTCGCTGCCGCTATACACGACGTCGACCATCCCGGACTGACCAATCAGTTTCTCATCAACTCGAGTAAATGACACTTCAACAATAATACTATACCATAATCATAATAATATTATATAAAACGCGTCGTATAACGGCGGTTTGGGTCGCGCGTATTTTTATGACGTCCTCGTTTTTCATGCGCAGGTTCTGAACTGGCCCTGATGTACAACGACGAGTCCGTGCTTGAAAACCATCATTTAGCGGTGGCCTTCAAACTTCTACAGACCGACGGGTGTGACATATTCCAGAACATCAACAAAAAACAAAGGCAAACTCTGAGAAAAATGGTTATCGACATGGTGAGGCCGCCCGAATGTTATTTTTTCTATATAATAGTATAATATCGCTATATCGTTATTGACGACGTTTTTCGTCCTCTCTCCTACTCACCCATAGGTGCTTTCCACCGACATGTCCAAACACATGAGCTTGTTGGCCGACCTCAAAACCATGGTGGAAACAAAAAAAGTGGCCGGTTCCGGGGTATTGTTGCTGGACAACTACACCGACAGAATACAAGTAAATTATAATATTATTATCACGACCGGAGCGACACTCATAACAATACAAGAACATGATGTTGACGTTAAACTTCACTTCACCCATAAGCGATCGAAATATAATATTTTATATATTTGTGTTTTCCGAACAGGTCTTGCAAAACTTGGTACATTGCGCTGACTTAAGCAACCCCACCAAACCGTTGGAACTATACAAACGATGGGTCGACCTGTTGATGGAGGAATTCTTCCAGCAGGGTGACAAAGAGCGAGAACAAAACCTGGACATCAGTCCGATGTGCGACAGGCACAGTGCTACGATCGAAAAATCACAGGTAACAACGGTCGAACGGAACTCTCTGTTCTATCGATGCCGACCTTATTATTAGATAATAAAATATATATTACGATATTATATCGTTGTGTCTTTCTGCGCTCAGGTCGGATTCATCGATTACATCGTGCACCCCCTGTGGGAGACGTGGGCCGATTTGGTGCATCCCGACGCCCAGGAAATACTCGACACCCTCGAGGAAAACAGAGACTGGTACCAGAGTGAGTATACATAAATTATTATGGTATATAATACTGCAATGTTATACTATATTGTTTGGCTGCAACACCAAATTCTTCAAATTAGCTGAATCGTAAAGATTTTAATAGCCATTGATAAACATAAACGATTCCGCAAAGTTAATTTTTATTCACACGATTTCGCGTGATTTTTGATGCAACGTTGCCATTAAATTTGTGTAATCGAAAAATTATGATTTTAAATTGATTGTCTTTTGGCGATTGATAATGTCTCCGTCATACGAAAAAACACGATGCCTTGGTATCAAATTAATGCTCATGAAATTTCCTATAAACTCTGTTGTAATTTCAAAATATATTTCTTAGACTCTAATCATAATAAGGAAATCGTCCATAAGTCAAAGTTTGAAAAACGAACACGAAAAGTACAACAATCGTGTTTTCCGAAAGTTTTGTTTTAAAAATCTCAGAATCGTTTATAGCACAAAACGATGTGTAATAATATAGTTATGTTACAACAGTAAATGATCTACTATTTGTTATTTGTTACATGTTTTTGGAATAACTACTTATCGTTTATAAAAACAATATAAAACAAATTTAATGGAAACGCTGCACTTAAAACCATGCTGAATCGTGTATATACAAATTAAATTTGCAGAATCAATGGCTATTAAAATCTTCACGATTCCACAAATTTGAGGAAGTTGATCCCCGAGTAGATCCGAGTTACATAAAACTAACCAAATTTGTCCCAAGTGCTGAAAAAGTGGTAAAGGGTTGGAAATCCGTGTCCGCAATTATTAGTATGATGTTAATAACAAAACCCGTGTCCACAATAATCGATATGCCATAATAACGACCTGAACAATTTGTCAGCAACTGTTTTGGTACCTATATTATGCGACGATCAGAATATTAGTACGGTTTATGGAAATATGTAACAAAAAACAATTGAAAACTTGCAGGAATACTGGTACTCTTCAAAATGTTATTTTCAGGGGTCCTAAATTATTTAAAATGTTAATATAATTTTGAATGAATTGTCAACTTTTAATATGTTTAAATCGAATAAATAAAAAATAATAATAGAAATCAAATGGACACAAAATATAAATACCTGCATAAAAAGTAGTAACAGATGGATATAGTATGATATAATATGCAGTATAATTTATGAACAATAATAACTATTTCGTACACTTTGTTATTTATATTACAACTGAACTATTGTAATAATATTACTTTATATTCAATAGTAACTCTATCACGTCTTTTGTTTCGTAATTTATTTCTTGGGCGTTAATGTATCGTGTATATCTGATCCACGAAGTGTTGTTTCAATCCACGTTGTCGCTTCATCTTGTTAGATTGTACTTACTTACTAACTAATCATTCACAGAAATTGTTTGTTCTATCGCCCCGACATTTTAAGTGATGATCTCGGGCGGGTACATTCCATAAATGCAGGGAAAATATTGAGCTCCATCTAGATTTATCTGTATTTTCGTTGAATTTAGTTCTTGCTGTGACCGATATAGCTTGGCAACGAAATCTCGAAATTACTTCCGACTTATACTTTATGATGGGTGTATTTTATTTTTATCGGAATTGGCGAATTATTGCACTTTTTACCTAAATTAAATGGTCGAATTGCACTTAGGTTAAACGAGGTAATGTTGAAACCGCACTCGGTTAAAAATAGGTTATGATCGAATGCACTCTGGTTAAAAGTAGATAATGGTCGAACTACACTCAGGTTAAAAAATGTTCAAAAACTAAAGTTAATTTAAACGTTTGTACAACACTAACTTGCTTTCCCGCTTAAAACGCAATCATTGACATACTAATATTATGTCATATTTATTACGTAGTTAATATATTACCATACAGTATTTAACATAATTTTAAAATATATATATATATAATAAATAACTCATTTTTAACCATGCCATTGATTAAAACCATTGTCAGTCCTAAGCCTGTAAATGGGAAGGGAAACAACTGTTTTCAAACTGTTTGACCTCTTCGTGCATTATGTTCTTATTGAAACAGCTTTTTTTTTTATCCCAAGTGCAATTCGACTAAAGTAAGTGCAATTATTCGACCTTACCCGGTTTTTTATATACTTTTTGGGAAACCTCGATTGTCTGGTACCTGCTTACCGTATACCAGAAATTTCGCGTTCATAACGACCGTACCGGTTTTCCGTTTACCATATGCACGGCCCTTTATATTATTATTATTATTATTACAATATTTTATACTAAGACCCGGTTTCGTTTTGCGCGCAACAGGTATGATTCCACCCAGCCCGCCCGCCGACGAGTCCGAAGACCGGGACAGCGGCGACGACGACGACTCGAAGCCGTCGGCCAGCGACCAGGACCCGAACATCAGATTCCACGTGACACTCGAGGAAGGCGACGAAGACTCGGTGGCCGCGATGTGACGCAAACTAGTCGGCTGGTGTCGCAAGCTGGGCGAAAAAGTCAACTCCTGGTGGAGGACCAAACAATGAGCAAAAAACAACAACAACAACAACGAGCGATTCGCCTCGTCCCCGTCGCCTCTTGGAAAGGAAACCAAAACCAAAAAAAAAAACTGCATAAGCCCCCGACGCTCCCTTGTTGTCGTCACCCTCCCCAAACCCCGACCCCAACTCTCCCCCCCCCCCAAAGAATTACACGGTGCGTCCGTGTGTATCTGCTGTGTGTGTGCGTTTGTGTATACGTGTGTGTGTGCGTGTACGGAATCTATCCAAAACGCTTTTTTTCTGTCTATGTAAAATAAAAATATTAAAAAAAACGAGTTTAAAAAAAGATAATGATTAATAATATATGATAATGATAAACAAAAAACGAAAAAAAAAAATTAATTAACTGCAAATTCCTTTAATCTCATTTACATATAGTTATATAATATATAATATATATACGTCATGATAATAATATATAAAACACGGATAAAAAAAAAAAAACAAAAAAAAAACACTTTATTATTATTAATATTTTGATGTAATTTCGTTGTTATACATTTAGGTACGTATTATTAATTATTAATTAATGTTAGTTTGTGTTGTTCGGAGAGAATTTGCTCGTTTGTTTGTTTTTTTTTTATTATTATTACTGAATACCGTTTTTGTAGTTATTCTTCTTTTGATTTTTCAAATAATTATCTTTCTCGTTTAGTCATTATTTTAATATTTATTGATGTTATAGCTGTTTAATTAAAAAAAAAGAAATGATGTTATACATATAAGAATATAATAATATACAATATTAACTACTGTCATAATTTAATAGTTATATTATTAATCTTGTATCTTTCGGACATATTATAATTTTAATTAATACAACACAATATTATATGTATATCCCTGAAAATGGACCTAACCTGAATAAAATATCGTGTGACGAAGTAACATTCGATTTTCCGATCGTGAGCAACGGAATTTTGGCTTTGATCGTTTTTTTTTTTATATATATACGTATGTACTTTTTTTTTCACTTGTGATTCAAGTTATTATAAAAAAAATATAATACGAAACTTTATTTAAGATTTTTCTATCATTTCCAAGCATATTTCAATCTTGTTTAAATTCAGAGTTTGGCGTAGGTACCTACTATTGGTGGTACCTACTTTTAAAGAAAAAAATCTGAGATCAAAAAATTATAATATTACTGAAATCGTGATTTGAACGGCGGGGATTCGGTTCGGTTTTAAAACAACGGGTTTTATACATTGTTATATGAAACGATCGTAAAACAACTACTCTGACGATCACAATTTCAGCAAGTCTCGATCGGAATCTATAATAATAATTATAATGATATATATTAATATAATATGACTTTCAACTTTTTTTTATCGTCGTTTTCGTTTTTTACATTTTCGTCAACCACCATCGCGGGCTGAGACGTCTCCCAAGACTTTCGATGATTAAGGCTGTGATTTTCTTTTGCCGATCACACACATCGCGTGCACGTTACTTTGTTTCGGTTGGGTTCATGATATTATACGTTTTCCGTTCTATTCTTACAGATTCAAAAATAAATAAATTGCAGGTTCCATATTTTGTCAATTCACTTGCATTTCTCTTCCGATAGTATTTTTTATTTATTATTTACTATTAAGGTATACTTACATACTTGCAAACGTAATGTTACCTATTTCTTTGTATTATCAAACGTGTATACTATAATATATATATATATATATATATTATGTATACATTTGTTGAATATATGATATAATAATATTATTAGTATGTATTCATTTTATGATTTAAACGACTAGTCAATTTTTCGCCAAATATTTGTACAAATTTTACCACCCTCCCCACCCCCACCATCACCCTTTTTAAGTTTATTTGACATCATTCTTTTTTCTAAAAACCACGTTTGTCTATTGACTGTCTATTTTATATAAGCTTGGTAATTCAGGGTCCCCGATTTTTGTCCAAATTCCTATTTACTTTTTTTTATAAAAAAAAAAATAATTTATATAATATATATATTATATTATATAATTTAATTAATAATAAATACTAAACGTGTAAAATATATTATACGTCTCTTCCTATATTACGTGTAAAAATAATATAATAGATACATAATATACATATATATCTATATATATATATGTACCATTTAAAATTACGGAGAAAATCTTTCGCGAGCCTTAGCTGTTATTGTCATATTAATATATTATATTACTACGATAATAAAAGTATAACAATATCGTCTTTTGCATCTGTTGATAACACACGTCCTGATTACAATATAATATTACTATATAACAATACACTTCGGCCGTTTATAGTGTGTGCCACTTTGTTTGTTTCTAAAGGATCTAACGAGCGGTGCTTGATAATAATATTATTATTAACGATAAATTTGAACTCGAGAACAATTTTATTTATATCTGTGTTGTATTCAAAGTTAAATGCACATCGAGTATATTATATATATATATATATATATATTTATATATTATATGGACATACATCGTATTATATACGTATATGTGTATGTGTTTATAAAAATAATATATATATTTACATAAACATTATTATTACATTATAATTATATTATTATTATTATTATTATTATTATTATGTCTATAGGTCTGTAATTTTGTACCAAATAGATCGAATAAAAATATGAAAAACTCGGTACAATATATTGGTGTTGATAATTTATGTCGGTGTTACGTTATTATTATTATTATTATTATTATTATTATTATGTATTACTGTTGTATTGCAGCGATATCGTATTAATATTATATTATCTTTTAAACTGCAGTCCGCAGAGTTGGCCGCCACGGTCGTCTGCATGTCAATCCGAAGGAAACGTGCCGATTTCGGACCAAATACGTTTCAGAGTTCTTCCGTCGTTGCCGATCAGTGCCAAGTCGTGTTCGTAGTAAAAAATCATGATTCTGCGCACAAAAAAAAAAAAAACAATATAATGTACCATCATTATAGTGTTATCAAATCGTTTCTTACGCCGCGGCCGTTCGAGTATAATTTTATCTAAATAGAGCTGATAATATTTCAGTAAAACAAAAAGATAGAGATAAAAAACAATTACCATTTTATCTGGATAAATAAGAGATAATTTTTTTTTCTATTTCATAGTGATTTATAATATTACACAAAAATCAGTACAATACTTTTGTGCGCGCGACTGCATAATATCCTCGCCTGTACGTATATAATTAAGGCGCCCGGTGCCAATGCCATTTTGTCTTCAAAAACACACTTTCCGGGAATAATGATCCTGACTCGTTAAATCAATCAAATTTGATTTTTTTTTTTTTAAATGATAGAGGGAAATATTCTACAGCCCGCATCGATCTTAGTTTTATAATAAAATAATCTCAAACTTTTAAAATAAGAGACAATTTTAAGCTTTTTTTAAAAAAAATTTTTTATCATTATTTAAAATAAAGTAAAACATCTGAGCTCGATGCGGGCTTAAGAATACTGTTGTGTATCAATTAAAAAAAAAATTATCTGAAAATATTCAATCGACAATGAGTTATCCATATTCCCGTAAAATAGTTTACGTCAGTCGAAATGGGCAACTAATAATTCGTCATTTGTTACATTCTATGACATGTGACTGCGAGTGCGTTCGCGTCTTTCATATGCGGGTAGTGGAGGTTAGGTTAAAAGAGGGTCCTCCACACTAATAACCATTTACGATCCAACACATTGACAAGTTCGTGCGACGCCGAAACAATATGTGATTAGGGTTGCCAATAATTCGCTCCTTAATAAATAGCCGGCACCGGGGGCCTTAAGTCATAAACCATAACAATATAATATTTGTACGTTCACCCGTGTACACTTTTGGAAAACCCATTCAAATTTCATTGTTCTGATACAATATGCATATTTTGTATTTTTTAACTATTATTTAACTATTGTTTCTATCTAGTGATTCTCATATTTTATTTACTACTTAAATACGTTTTTATTATTTAATTTATTACTTAAGAATATTATATTTGACATTTATCTATCTGGAATAAATCTGGATATCATATAATATATACATTTTTAAATTTATCTGGATCAACACTGGTTACAATAACAACAACAAGTAGCAACTATACAGTCTAGGCCAGTGGTTCTGAAGCTTTTGTAGAACACAGACCACTAATGAAATATTTTTAGAAATCGCTGGCGGGGGCCGAAAACGCCAAATGCAAACAATTATTAATGCAATAATAAATTGTGTATATTGATAAATCGTCCTACGGCGGCGGCGTGGAGGTGGAGGTGCGAACTGCTCTCACGATTATATTATAGTGGTACCTATGTGCAATTATATTATTTATTTTTAGAACTGCAGACAAGTTGTGACAAGTGCCTATAGGTACCCAAATTGATCATTTTTATATAAGAATCGGTAGGTACCGACACACATTGGATAATAATAATTATTACAAGAAAAAAAACGTCGATAAGTCGAAATCAGAAAAAAATTTTTTAAAAAATATAGTTACCAGCTCTATATGCTTATCACATCGTTTATGTAATGATTTTATATTCACTTTACAAGCAATAGTAGTGTAACGGTAATATTTTGTGACGTTCATCAATATTATCGTATATTAACCATCACACATGTTGATTGATATTATTTGTATTTAATAGGTAGGTATTTTACTTGACGATTTGATTATTTCAAAGACATATTTTGAAACTTACACTTGGATCGTACTGATCGTATACATTAGCATTATATCGTACAGTGTGATTCAAAATGTATGTAACAGCCATTTGATCACATAAATATAAAAAATATAGAAAAATGTAAAGTAGGTACTAAAGTCTTTTGATATAGAAACATCTAAAACGATTTGTTGAAACTGTTTACAATAATATAATGTATTAGGGAGGTTTCAGGCGGTCAACTTTAAAAACTCAAACGGGAATCTATACTTTTTTTACAAACATAATATGAAGACATTTTTTCGATACATTTTAGTGCTTGAACAACATTAACTTGCATTAATTAACTCTAGGCTTGGGAGATATTTAAAGTTTTTATACAATTCTAAAGTCGACCGCCAAAATCCCCATTAAAATATAGCGAAAAAATTTTTAAAAAGGGCAATTGATGTACATTTTAGATATTTGTAAATCAAAAAACGTTCGTATCATTAGAAATTATTCAAAAAAGTTATAATAGCTAAATAAAAAAAAAATAAGGATATTATTATACATTTATACTATACAACTAATCAATGGGTGTAACACGATTGCGCCCTGCTGACCTTTTTCCATTCAAAAAAGGCAACACGATTGAGCTCGACCAATTAGCACTATCGTGCCCGTCTTACCTTTTTTACCTGCATAAAATGCAACACGATTGCGCTCCAATATGTTATAAATATATTTGTCCCGTATATGTATATGTTTTATATATATACTCTAACAATTTTCTAGTACACTATTTAAAAATAATTTTCCTTCCCAATTTTACAGAGTTAGGACTGACAACAAAATCACATTTTTGGCTTGGTTAAAAATTTAGAATTACATTTTTTTTTTTTAATATTAATAATTATTAGAAATAATTTCTAATTGTAGGCTTGGTTAAAAATGTAATTTGAAATTTTTAACCAAGCCCAAAACTTAATTGTGTTGTCAGTCCTAACCCTGTAAAATTGGGAAGGAATATTATTTTTAAATAGTGTACTAGAAAATTGTTAGAGTATATATTATATATAACATATACGGGACAAGTATATGTATATATATATAATATATTGGAGCGCAATCGTGTTGCCTTTTTTGAATGGAAAAAGGTAAGACGGGCGCAATCGTGCTGCACCGCTAGTCAATACATCTAAAAAAAGGTTTATTTTAACCGCAATCTGGGTATAAGAAATTATGTATGCCCTTGAATTATTGAAGTCGTCATCACAGATTGCTGTCGAAAAAACATAATTTTTAAAATAAATAAATATCGCATAATCTCACAATGATGATTATGGTGAAACTGGACTTTAGGGACAAACTGTAAATAAATACACTATATTATATTATAGCACGTTTTTTTGTTTCATCAGTATAGATACTATATTATTGTATATACTACTAAATTGCGCTTTGAAATTCAAAAAAAATAATAATAATAAGCCAACCATACTAGGCCATACTAATTATAGCTAAACG
Organism: Neotoxoptera formosana; assembly: GCA_022818045.1. NCBI lineage: Eukaryota > Metazoa > Arthropoda > Insecta > Hemiptera > Aphididae > Neotoxoptera > Neotoxoptera formosana. Next base: position 28,601,259 of record CM040634.1, read on the forward strand.
TAAAAATAAGGACATAATACCACAACTAATCAATACGTCATCTAAAAACGGTTTATTTTTAACCGCAATCTCTATAAGCAGCGTTTGCCTTTAAATTGAAACTGTCGTAGCTTTCTGTCGGAAAAACCGGCATTGAAATATATATTGACGGTCTCTCAACGATGCATTTGGCGACTTTTAAGAACAATTAATTGAATGAAGATACTATTATAGCACGTTTTGATGTTTCTGCAGTGTTCTATAATGATTTAAACAACACGATTTGCATTTTACCGCCTACTATTATTGTCTGTCCACAGTTGTTTGATACTATGTTCTAATAAATTGTATACTACTAAATTGTACTTCAAATGCTAAACGCAAAAATAAGGATATTACCACAACTATAATCGATACATCTAAAAACGGTTTATTTTTAATCGCAATCTCTATAAGAAATATATAATATGCCTTTTAAAGTTTAAATTGAAACTGTCATAGCTTAATGTCGGAAAAAAGAGCATTAAAAATTTATTGATTGATGTATCAAAAAGTCTCACAATGATGCTCTCGGCGACTTTGCAGGGGACAGACTGTATAAAGATACTATTATAGCACGTTCCTATATTCGTGCAGTATTGTATAATTTGAAAAACACGATTTACAGCCTTTTTACCACCTATGACTTCACTGTCTGCAGTTGTTTGATACTACGTTATAATGTAATTGTATACAACTGAATTGCATATTATTGAATGTTAAGGTATAGAAAATCGAAAAAATGTCAATAAACCATCCATACTATAGTAGCTAATAATAAAGATAACTATTATTTACTACCAATATTGATTTACAACACTGCTGTGTTATGTTACTGTTTCATAATATGATATATATATAGTCCAGGGACGGGCAACTATTAAAGTTACTCGAGAGCCAATTTTTAGAACTTAAAAATCTAGCGGGCCAGAGAGCACAGAAAGCAGAAAAGAGTCATCACTAATAAGGCTGGATTTTGATGCACTTTGCATTTTTTGGCCGAAGCTCCGTTGTCTTACAACATAATAAAGCTCTCTGCGTGCACTGTTACTGGTACCTAGGTATAGTGTTTTGTGTGCGATGGTAACCGCAGACTTCTCACAGCACAACGACTTGAAAATTAAAAACGTCACATAGTTATCTGCAGGGTTAAAGTTCAAGGGTATTATTTTCTCACCAAACTCAACACAAATGCGATTGAAATAAATAATTTTAAAACATCGCTACTGCTTACGAACAAAATAAATACTGAAATACCTGAAGCCCCTTTTAAGTAATTGCAGGAATCGTTGTTGTTGAGTTGTAAGTCTATACGCGAATGAACGTTTGGAAGTATCACCAATGGAAGACGACTCTTGGTTAATAGTACTGCGCTTATTTACGATAGTAAATATTATAATATTATTATTATACTGTAGCCTATATGAATTTAATGTGCCGAAAAACTGTTCTAAATTGTTTTATGTTAACAAAAAATATCTGTCGACCGTTCAAAAGTGTGAAAAAATAATATTACCAAGTGATAATAATGAATCGCGATCGTCTATTCCTGCAGCCGTTATCGTTTGACCACGAAGTAAATATTCGTTTTTTAATCGTAACTCAAAAATAAGATGTGTAACCGATTTCGATATAACTATGAACAATTCGACTTGGCGGATTTCCGAGTAAATAATATTAAACAGGGGGATTCAAAATTCGTGTTACAGCCATTTTACCACATAAATATTCAAAATACAGAAACATATAATATGATACAAATGTTATTTGATTTAGAAACATCTAAAATGATTTGTACATTTTATAGTTTTTTACAATATATAACTAGTGGGGTTTTAGGAGTCAACTTCAGAAACTCAAATGGGTACTTTTTTGAAAAACATAATATGGAGACATTTTTTTAATACATTTCAGTGCTTGAGCAACATTATAATTAATGCAAAACTCTGTATGATCAAGAGATGTTATAAAGTGTTTATAAATTTCAAAAGTAAAGCACCCAACACCCCCTTAAAATATTGTAAAAATTATAAAACGTACGAATAATTTTAGACGTTTCTAAATCAAAAAATGTCGACATTTGTCTCTATTTTGAATCAATAAATTGGCCGTAACACAAATTTTGAATCATCCCGCGCACCTAAATCGGATATCTGATAACATGATATTACGCGTTTTTTTTCGTCTTCGTTTCGTACATCGTTGTGGAGGTAAAAGTTACCTGGACTTGTGAACGCCCAGCGCGTTTTGCAGGTGTTCGCTGATGGCCGCCACGTACAGTTCGACGGCCCCTTCGTCCGTGGCCGCGCCCGGCCGCTGCGACCCTCTGGTCAGGTTCATCACCGCACAAGGGTCGGCGGACCCGGAAAAGTTGAACTCCTGTCCGGAACGCAGTTGGCCCATGATCACCTGCAGCAGCGCAAAACTTTCGTGTCGTCATGTGCGTTTTTCTCAGTTTCCAATCGATTTATTGACGTAAAAAATATCGAATCTCCCAGTGTATCGGACCGCACTCGGCGGTCTAACGCATTTTGAGAAACTCGCCCGAGCACATTGTTTTTTGTCTGCGTCGTGCACACAATATAATAATAATATACGTCACGTGAAAGAATAAAACAACAATAATATTATTATACAACGCATAAACGGGACGAGATTTCTCGAACGTTTCCTAATCGCGTTACGTACACGGCCAAAATAATAATAATAATATTATATTGTCGGGTAGCTTTTTGTTTATTATAAAACCTATCGATTGGGCCGCAGCGCTTCGAATACAGATCGGCAGATTACGTAAAACCGAAAAAAAAAATTAATAATCAGTCGAGTTTGTAGACAATATAATATTATGATAATATTATTGTTGTCGGTGACAATAACTATATAATAATATAGGTGAAAGTTTGCGACGACGGCGGAAGGGACGAGCGGCGGTGGCAGAGAATAATAATAATGATATTATTATGTTAGAACGATAAAGACGTGTCCACAATATTCATAAAAGTATATATAAATAGCGTACATAATAATGTCATTATAATTAGGGTTTGAAATTTGAAATATTTCAATAGAACGATATTTTTTTTTACATATGCAATTAGATGATATTACTATTTATTAATTATTGTTTATTAGTTATTATACTCATATCTTATTTTGTAAAAGAAACCTAAAGATCTAAGGTACATGGTAGTAAATTAAGTATTATTGTATTATTTCGTATCTATATTTGCTTGGAGATGAATAATATTATGTTAAACGTTATTTGAGAAAAAAAAGAAAAAAAAATAATAGAGAAATTAATAGAGATGTAACGATAATAAATTAATAAACTCATCTGAAATAAACTCAAATCTGAAAATTAAGTCAAACGGGGGTCGTCGAGAACCGCCTCCTGGGGGGGGGGGCTCTGGGTGGTACCGGGACACTTCCCCGTCCAATGTATAGTACATCGAATAGGATTCAATGTTTTTACATAATCACGTTATTTAATATTTTAATTGCTCATAATTATTAGAATTACGACAATAATTTGTATAGTTTTTTATATATTTTTTACCAGTAGTTATTTGATAGTTTATACTTGATATTTAAAACTAAGTCGATCTCAATTCGGTGTGTCGGACGGGAAAGACGTGTCCTATACCTACTCCTCTGGATACATCTAAAGTCCATATAATATTATGGTTCTCAAACTACGGTTTAGAGACAGGCAAGTGGAAAAAGATTTTGAAAAACGAACCCTTTTTTTGTTTTGGCGGGAACGAAAATCAAATTTTTGCCGGAATCGATGACTGCCCGACGACAATATTATATTGTGTTCACTCGACTCGACGAGTTGATCGTTACCGTTTCGACTCTCCCACCTACCTCCTCCGGACCGAAATATTAATCTGTGAGCTAAATCTTATATATAAAATTCTCGTGTCACAATGTTAGTTAAAAGACTCCTCCCAAACGGTTTGACCGATTTTTATGAAATTTTATATGCATATTCAGTAGGTCTGAGAATCGGCTACTATCTATAAGTTTGTATGCTGTGCGATAAGTGGTTCCGGAGTTATCGCCTCTTAAGTGCAGTGCAATATTAATCACAGATGGATTTTAAATCTTTTAAAGACATGGTCTCGAGTTGCAATTTTTTTTTAATTTTTTTTTTTATCACACAGTTGTTTTTTGTATTTCTTTAAATGGTTGCCATTGGTTATAGATTATATTACTATTACATCATAATTAGTAGAAATCTATATATACCAATATAAAACTGAATGTCTGTCTGGCTGTCCTTTATGCATTCTCAAACCGTTTAACCGATTACGATTAAATTTGGGACAGAGATAGATTAGACCACTGGGAAGAAGATAGGCCAATTTTAAAAAGGTAGAGGTCTAGTGGAGTGGTGCTCACACGGGGATTTTGAGATTTACGATGGAAATATTTGTTTATAAATGGTTGCCATTGGTTACAACCTACTAACTTATGGTTGTTGTTTTTTTTTTAACGTACCTATAATTCTGATTTCAGTTACTTACGCATCTCATGGTGTCCGCAATCCACCGCAGGTGGATTGCCTACCTGATAATTTACTACTGCTCGCATATATATTATCCACGATCCGATGCAGTGGATTGCCTACCTAGGTGGCTATTAGATGTATGTAAATCACATGAGGTTAATCTTAACATAATATATGGGCATATGATTCAGGCAACGCTGGAAGGGACGACTAGGATAGGACAGCTAATATAGCTGACACTTCGTGTCACGAAGTGTACGGGATCAGCTAGTAATATTATAATATTTACCTTTTTGGGCCGGTTGAACAGAGCGCACAGGAAGTCGGAAAAGCCGGAAAGAAAGCCGTCGGGCACCTGGTCGGCCGCCAAATTCGTGTCGATTGTGTAGCTCATGACGATTGTGTTATTCTCGTACTTTATTGCTATATTATTGTATTATTGTGACGAATCCTCCAAAACGTCGCCGAGTGACTCGTACGCGATAATTACGATAGTATTAATGATATTATAATTATAATAATATTACGCTATACACGTGTACATATCATAATAAATTATAACAATTTATTGCTCTGTGGTACGATGATGTCGCGAGTACACTGCGCAGCACTTGCGGCAAAACGGTCATACATTAATATAATAATAATAATAATAATAATATGCAATAACGGAATGTTACGATTATTGCACGATCGGTGCTCGTGCAGGACCGGCGACACTAGAACTTGACCCCGAAAATGCCATCGAGTTTATTTTTTATGCTTTCCTTACCTAATAGCCATTACGGTTATGTAAAAGCAGTTCTTATCGACTGTCTGTTTTTGACGCGTCATCGTTAAATCATTCACAAAATGTTATATTATATCAATATTACAAGTTTAAAGTACGAACAACTAGTAGGGGATAGCGGGAGGTTGACTCGATAAAAAGCAAATGGAAAAACAACGATTTTTCATTTTTCACTAATTATACGGATAATGTTTACGGTTTTTTTTAAAACATTTACAGGGTAATTAACTTGTCGTCAAATACTCGTTACATCCAAAAGTAATTACTTTTTTCAACATTTTTTCCTCAAGATTGTTTAAGTCTTCACAAAACAACATTTTTTAAAAGAAATTATTTTATTTTTTTCATATTTTTTATCCTAATGTTTTTTTTTAATTTTTTACTTTTTTGATTGACAACAAACAGTTGGACTTCATGATTATATTAACTAACTCATATAAAATTCAATTTTAATGTATAGAAGTACTAAGATAAATATTTTGCTTGGAATATGAAATAAAAACTGTATATTGTCGTTCAAAAAAGAAAAAACTAAAAAAAAAGAAAAAATATATACTGTTTTGTAACGATTTGAAACTACGTAAAAAAAAAGTTGTGTATTAAAACCTAATCTTTTCGATAAAATGAGTTTTTTATGTTAAATGAATCATCCATTGCATATTTATAAAAATGAAATTTTGATTGTTGGGAAGCTCATAATTTGAAAACAGTCTGACCGCATGGGCTAATTTTTTTTTAAAAAAATGCTAACAATAGCCCAAATATGGAGTTTACGGAAAGAAAAATATTGAAAAATCGAAAAATTCTGGAAAAAGTAAAAGCGTTTCACAGGTGGTTTGCCTATCTGATATCATACTGCTCGCATATTATCTGTGATCTGATCTTACAATTTTGAAGGTGAATCATAAATATCATTATAAATTATTTTAAGACCGATGATGCATGTTAGCTTAAATTTTAAAAAGATAAAAACTAGTTCAGTTCAATATATCATCAGGGATAATATCTAGAGAACTCGTGTGTTTAAACATATTTAAAGTTGTTTTATTATAATTATTAATAAACGGTATCTCGAATAACATTATATTATTTTTGTTTATTATATTATTTTATAACACCTGTTGGAACGCTCTTTACCAGGCGCTTTGTATAGGCAAATTAAGTGTTGTGATCGCGAGCTGCGAATCAACGTTATTTGTGTTGCCTAAACCGACACGACTGTAAGGCGTATGTCGGTCACAAGTCGTCCCGCGGAAAATAAAACTCGTCGTGTACGTTTTGTTATACTTTGTTCTTCTCTTTGTACTTTTGTTTAATATTATTAATTGGATAAGTTAAGATACGTTATCGTTGTTTTTGTTTTGGTATTGGCGCTTTTGATTTGTGTGGTCATATCAACAATTATAACATAGCTATTATACCGTCAGCGGCGTCCGAGGACAATGTGCAGCAGGAGTGAAGCTCCTTCCCGCCTTGCGGTATGTTCGGAACTGACTAATTTTTTGTGTCTATACACCATCAGAGACCTGTGCTCACAAGCGAGGGTGATGTGAAGGTAATGCCGCAGGGCTGACCTCCACAGAGCATTTTCCTCGTCATCCCGTCCGCTAACGGCTGCGTCCGATCCGTCGCACCTAGGGATGTTTCCAAATTCTCGGTCATCGAATTTCGTTAAATTTCTCGGGATAATAATCTCAAGACCAGGAATTCACCGACAATATTATGATTTTTTTTTTAATATTGTTCTTATCCACATAGTATTATATTCTGTTTTAATGTCTAATTAAACTCATATAGTTGTTGTCAAATGACACGAATGAAAAATCCATTATACCCAGAAATTTAACAAGATAATAGGAAGGATTGGATAATTCCAAAAACGTATTTAAATTTTTTCGTATATTATAAATCTAATTCAAGTTATACCCAAGTTTATAAAAAGTCAGTGTAAGCCGGTGTAAGTATGGAAATTTAAAATAATTACTTCAATATGATATTATTATTTAAACTGCCCGGTCTTTCTCTTATTTGATAATTAACGTTTTTTTTGAGGAATCTCCCCGAAAGGTAGACGAATATTTCGGGAATATTCCTTGTTCCCGGAAACATTCCTTGGGGAATACTCCCAATGGCACTAGTCGCTACACAATGGTTGCAAATTACGTTTTGTCGTTAGTTTTGGTCACCCGCACGTGCTCGGGTAACCACTTTCTTTATCGTTTGCCAGTTGAAAGCGTAACCGTGGTTCAAAAACGGTATCGTCGTGGTATACATTTCAAAAATCCGATTTGTTTAAAATAGTATAATAATATTATTATATCATTGTCCACACACTAATTATCGCTGTGCAATAGACTTTAGTTGTTTGGAAAAATTAAGAGCATAAAAAACTTTTAAAAAAAAAATACTGAGTAAAATTCGCCCCCCCCCCTATTTTGTTTAATTATCTCCAGTGAAATATTTCCTGGCGCGGTAAACATATTACCTAGTAAAAAATTACCCCAGCAGTGTACAAATCGGTAAAAATCCAGTACCCTGCAGTGAAAGTTTACCCGCCGGTTAATTTTTTTCGGAGGTAAAGTTTCACCATTTAGATAATTCACCGGAGGGTAATATTCCACTCAGTAAACGATCGCGGTACACTGGTCGTAACCGTTCGGTATGGCCGTCAGCCATGAAGCGACCATAATATTATCGTTTTGGCGTGCGCCATTTGTAGCAGTTCGCCGTTTAATCGTCGTCGCCCGTCGTTGTGTTCGTTTTGGTCACATATTATATTATGTACACTTTGGTCACACTACATAACATTATGGCGTGCTGTTGCCCGAGTGTTAACCACGTGTCCCGTAACCGTTGTACCGCCGCGCGGTGGCACAAGAGACAATTTTAGCTGGCCAAACAAAAATAATAATAAATAAATAATAATAAATTGTTATTTTTTTAACATATCGTTTTGCGCCATTTGTAGCCATTGTTTCATTTATCTGTTGGTGACACGTTTACAGAAAAAACCGCTTTTCGTTCGATGAAAATCAAAAAACCACCCCGCAGGGTGAAGATGATTGTTGAAGAAATAATGGTCTCGCCCCATATCGGGACCGTATCGTTTTATGCAGGTTTACTGGCGCCCAAATCGTTGAGATTTCGATTACAGGATTTGTCGTTTACTTACACAAGAAGAACGTATTGTTACTTAAGTGAGATTGTATAGGCAATTATACTTATTCGTTTTTAAGTATAATTTAAAGAGGTGCTCACACAAGGATTTTGAAATTCACGATGAAAATCGAAAATTTGTACTTTGTTTATAAATGGTTGCTATTGGTTACAATTATTAGTAATTTATTATTAAATAAATATATTATTTTATTTTTTATTAATTATTATTAGTTAGTTGTTATCAGTTTTTTCATATTATACGCTAAAAATTCTGGAAAAACTGATATTTTTGATGAGATATATATGAATAATCTCTGTTTATTTATATAGGGTGGTTGTCAATGGTTACATAATATTATCTTATAACTAATTAGTAAGAATATGGCATATACAAATGTTTACAAATAAATTTATAAAAAAAAAAACAAATCTTTGGCACAGGCCACCATTGCGATGATTTTCGTGTGCCTGATATTCTGATATCACTTACTTATTTCATCTTTGACTCGGGCAACGCCGGGTGGGACAGCTATCATATTATACTATAAAATCCACACTGTTTTGTCACCATGACACCGTATAATACATTTGGTAAATATTTTTCAAGTTTTCAATATTATTGTTTATAACTATTATTGCCTATAATGTGAACTAAAGTGATTTCTGAAACGAATGAGAGACGTAGTAAATAAATTTAATTAAATTTTCATTTTGTTGAGTTATGTTATTATTATTTTCGTTTTAAGATGTAACAGATATACCAGATATACCAGATATATTATAATAAAATCAAAATTCAAATTATAGTTGGAAAGAACACGGAATATTTTTTTCACGACATTGATAATTAGGTTAATTTGATTCAACGTTATGTTCATTTTTCTTCTAAACTCGATAACATTTCATTACCGCGTTCACCTTTTCATACCGGGTATCAGGTATACATATACATAGCACTTATACCTATACTGCTGTGCTTATGTTACGTATATTTACCGCGAATAATTTATATGATTTTAATGCAATCGGCATAAAACGTTTTAATGTGAGGCTGTGGAGTGTAAACGATTCGCCATCATAATAATAATATGCAATAGGATCGGTTGGTCTCGTTTTTAAATGTTTAAAATCAAAGCGAGTCTATAAAATAGACGTATTGTATACAGAGTGATTCAAAATTTATGTTACAGCCATTTCATCACAAAATACAGAAAAATGTATTACACGAAAGATTTCAACTAAAATGATTTGTACGTTTTATTATTATTGTTTACAATGTATTAGAGTAGTCTTAGGGAGTCAGCTTTAGAAACTCAAATGGGAACCTCCTATACACTTTATTGGCAAACATAATATGCAGACATTTTTTTAATACATTTTAGTACTCGACAACATAATTGATCAATGCAAGACTCTATATTTTGCTTGACAGCTGATATACATTTCTCAAGTAGACCGCCCAAAAACCCCGATAAAATATTATAAAAAAAATTATAAGACGTACAAAACGTTTTAGATAAACAAAAACTTTCGTACCATACATTTTTCTCTATTTTAAATCAACAAAGGATAATATGGTCGTAACCTAAACTTTGAATCACTCTGTACAGTTCAAAAACCCCCAAAAAACGATTGTTTATTTCGAATAATATTACTATCGCATACTGCAGGTGTTCTGCCATCTTAATATAGTAATAATAATAATATAATATTATGAATTAATTACTACGAATTCGCTCTAATGAGTGTACAATATATTATTAGTCTCACGACCGTAGCAGTAGTAGCTCGTAGTACGTTTCAAACATAATATTTTCTACTTTTTTTTAATACATATATTATTACTACTCTAAAGTAAACATAATATACGCGTGTGTTATATAATAATACGAACATCACATTATTATCATTATTATTATATTTCCTCCTAAAATTATTTTCATGCGCTCTCGATCCGTCTCTCACTTCCGTGTGTTCTGTAACAAGCCATCGCCGCCGTCTATAGGAAGTAGACACACTCGGCGGCGGCGGACAAACCGCTGAGGTTTCTACGAAATCCCAGTAAATTGTAAATTTTTTTGTTTTGAAACGTTTTTTTTAAAATTTTTTTTTAATGCATTTACCGACAACTGCACATTGCAACAATATTATCAGTATTATATTAATACGCGTGCCTGCAGTTGTACGCGTTGTTTTCATTCTCGTACAGACGTACCTTGCATGAACCATCGCTGTTTCTACGAAATTGTGAATTGTAACTTTTCCATTTTAAAACATTTTTTTGTTATGCATATGTTTTTATTTTTTTTTTTTATTAGGAATTCGTTTCATGTTTATCATCGTATGCGTATTATTTTACAACATAATATTATTGTAATATCAGGACCTCTATATACGCGTTTTCATATTTTTTTTTTTCGTATGCATTTAATTTAATATTACAAATAATAGTACGTGAGATATAATATTATTATATTAAAAAACCATTAAATACAAAATAATATTATATTCCATTAAACGTGCGCAGTCTTGTGCTACATATTATAATATAATAGCAATGCGATGGTAATGAGAGTAATATAATATACGCGTCTGGTGCATAATTAAGGCGTCTTAATCCGATATTAAAACGCATTAATTTCTAAAAAAATATAATATTATACGAAACGTTCAAAGAGTGCAAATGTCGCGTTTTCCACTGTTTATCGTTGTGTTAGAGTGACTTTCATTTTTTATCTCTTTATAGACGAAACGTATTATGACTGCAGTGCGGGCCGTACGTAAATAATATATATATATATATAAGTGTGTGTTGACCTTGATCGAGTCGTGTGCCATGTCTTACAAGTATATAATAATATATATATACATGTTGAAATTTTTTAAAACGGTGATTTTGAATATCTAACAGCAGCTGTATTACTTTCAATTTTATCTATTTTACCTGTCAAACGGGTTTAAACAATTATTATTATTGTCGGAGGGACCTGCAGTAGTGGTGATATTGTAATAAAAAGTGTATCGGCAAAAAAAATGAGGTTATGTAAATACAAATATTGTTGCTTACTTAAAGATAGGTGTGCACAACATATAGGTAGGCGTCTAATTTAGATGTGAACAAGAGATGATTTTCGTTGAGAATTTCGAACTAGGCATTCCTATAGATAATAATATTCTCTAAACCAAAATCCGAACGAGCGACTTCCGAGTTATTCAAATGTAGGTGTATATAGGTATCGAGGATTATGGTCCTTACAAATGGTTTTGAAAAAACATAAAATTGATTAAACAATAAATCTAGTATTTAGTATACTCGGACAATTTTTATAAACTCTAAAATATTGATTAACTATTATTAACTACCATCATTTTTAAATCATCGTTATAGATTATTGAATATCTTCCAATCATATTATCTCATTATAAATTCGTTTGGACGCATCAAAATCTTCAAGTACGTCATCATTTGATCGACAAATTATTTATAGTAAAAAAAGTGATTCTCGTTTGAAAACTACGAGACGTTAGTGGTTAGTATCGCCACAGGACTATCTCTCGATTTCCTTAAATATTTTTTAAATAATACAACAATGTTTCTAAATATATTCTTAAAATTCTGCAAACCAAAATTTTAATTAATTAATTATTAAAGAAAGACAAATGGGTGTGTGAGCATGCTTATGATTCATTACCATGTATTATAGACTATGGTAATTCTGTAATAATTATTAAACTTTTAAAATTATATAAATTTATGATAAGTATATAATCGCTAAATTCACCACGATCGACTAAATTATAATTAAATAATATTATTTAGTTATTTTTATTTAGCAAGTACAAGTAGTTGTTATAAGAACCCTTGTCTCCACAACAAGCCAAGGAGACAATCATTTACGTATATTAATGTTATATCTTAATAAGTATAAATATTTGTATTGATTTACACATTGTATGAATACCATTCAAATGTTTAAGTTTAAATAATAATAATGATAATAGTGCGGTTATAGGTTAGAACTGAGTTCGGAATTTTCATCTCACTCCCGCGTAACGTTTGCATTGTTTTAATTAGGTAGGTTAACCTACTCAGTTTTGAGTATACAGAAGTATATTAATAATATTTTGTACTGCAGTTTATCAAATATTTTATGAAATTATTCCAGCAATACTGGTCCGTGCAAAAGTATACTTGTAGGTTGAATCATATATCAAAAACTATATGCGTATTATATTACGCGTACGGGAAACACGATCCTAGTGGGGCGGACGATGGTAAAATAATGTCCGGCAAGGACCGGTCGAATTGGCGAACCGTCCTAGAAAACCTTTCGGAAACGTCCAAAACTCTAATCGAGTTTACCGCAATTCCGTTTATAAATTATCGCACCATCGTGTTTTCATGTTCTCGTATGATATGTAACGCGTAAAACTCTTGTTATATTTCAGGAATCATTAACGTTTTTGAAAATACTTAAACTACATAGTACTATTAAGTCGTTATAAAAGTATACTTGTAGGTTGAAGCAAATAAAACTATGATGTGTAGAGAAACGATTTGAGCGGGGGGGGGCGAACGATATGGTACTGCAATGTCCGGCGTGGACCAGTCAAATCGGTGATCCACTTAACGTAAGACACTCAATATTTCAAAAAATCCTAACGTTTTTGAAAATAATTCCATTTCATAAGTCGTCACAAAAGTATAGTTGTAGGTTGAAGCAAATCAAACTAAAATGTGCAGAGAAACCGTCCGAGAGGGGCGGACGATGGTAAAATAATGTCCGGCAAGGACCGGTCGAATCGGCGAACCGTCCTAGAAAACCTTCCGGAAACGTCCAAAACTCTAATCGAGTTTATCGCAATTCCGTTTATAAATTATCACACCATCGTGTTTTCATGTTCTCGTGTATGATATATGTACCTACGCGATCTATGTAACGAGTGAAACTCTTGTTATTTCAGAAACCATTAACGTTTTTGAAAATACTTAAACTACATAGTACAATTAAGTCGTTATAAAAGTATACTTGTAGGTTGAAGCAAATAAAACTATGATGTGTAGAGAAACGATTTGAGCGGGGGGGGGGGGGGCGAACGATATGGTACTGCAATGTCCGGCGTGGACCAGTCAAATCGGAGATCCATTTAACGTAAGACACTCAATATTTCAGAAACCATTAACGTTTTTGAAAATAATTCCATTACATAAGTCGTAACAAAAGTATAGTTGTCGGTTGAAGCAAATCAAACAATAATGTGTAGAGAAACCGTCCGAGTGAGGAGAACGATAAAGTACTGAAATTTGGACCGGTCGAAACGGCCTAGAAAACCTTTCGGAAACGTCCAAAATTAATCGCGTTTGCCGCAATTCAGTTTATAATAGCTATGATAAAAATATCCTGCTTTAGAATGAGAAATTAAAAAAGCGTGTTTTCGTCAAAAACAAAAAGTAAAAATTAAAAGATGATAACGATAAAAAATAGGAAAAATACTGTTTATGTTAACGAGTAAATTATGAGTTGTTTTTTTTTTAAATACTGAGTGTTTATCATTATATAAACAGACCACCCACTAGGTATATAGACGTATTACCGTTATAATCGTACTCACTATCGATGACACTTGTTGTACGAGACGACGGCAAATTATAGCACTTACAAAACTGCAGTGTGTCGGTTCGGTGTCGGATCGTAACACTATAAAAACAATATAATAATAATAATTATTGTAGACACGACATAATATTATGATAATATAACACACGCGGATAATGTGCGTGGCGTATTTTGTACGGCGGATAGAGGTGCTCGCGAGACACCGCGGATGAAACCATATTATATTGTTACCACGTTTCATATGACTCACATGGTCACACCGGTTATTATAATAATCGTTATTCAATCGAATTCGATAGACAACATCGTGATAGCAGGTTAGGGGTATCCTCAGTCGTATCCGCCAAAAATTTGATATTCGTTTCCGCCAAAACAAAAAAAAACGTTCGATTTTTCGAAATCGTTTTCCGATTACCTACCTACTTTGAGAACCATTTAGACTCTAGAGTCATTACCCAGAGGCCACCACGAACCGCGGTTCTCATTGACCGCCCAAAAATTGTTTGACTCGATTTTCCTATTTAAGTTCAGAAATTTGAATTTGAATTCAATTGAGTTTAAAAAAAAAAAATCATTAACTTGCCTAGTCTTGGTTTTAGTTATAGCCCGATAGCCGCATATAGGTATATCAACTCATTTATTCTACGGCGGAACTAATATTGTTTTACGACCGTCCGATGCAGCGGCCTTCACTCGAAAGCGCGAAAAGGCTAGCTGGTGAAAAACACTAGTCGACTTTTCAACGTTTGGGATTTATTTTATAGTTACATGTGTTATTATAATATGTGTTTAAAATAGTTATATAGTTTTAAAGGTAGGTAGGGATTTATATGCTCTAAACACCTTAGAAATATGCATTTATGCTCTTATTTTGTAGAAATATACCCTTTAAAACAATAAAACAATTAATACTCAAAAATAATAATTTGATTTTCAAAAAAAAAAACTTTATTTATTGATTTATTATTTTTAACATTAATTTTTAAGAATTATTTTTATCTAGAAGCAATTATAGATAATAATACAATAAAACGAATTCATTACGAACCATATAGGTTAGCCAAACGAACAAAAGTAAAACAAAATAATATGGGTATGAAACACTATTAGGTATTCGTAAAATACAGAAATATGCAGTAAAAAACATACAAAAAATGACAAGATATGCAAAATAAAACTTTTTATTCCGGATCTATAATTGACTATAATATAATTCAAAATTGTAGCTTATCTAGCTACTTTTTGGACTGTTCGAAAAAAAACATGCAAATGCATATTATTTTAAATACGGGCCTCGCAGTTATAAGTTATAAATGTATAATATTAAATAATATGTATTTTATACGAATGTGCGAGTGTGACGTGCCCGGATCGCATATTATATTATACGAACTCGTGAGAAAATCGAAAATCAAACGAATCATTGTCACAGTCGAGATATCGCATTGTTATGATATTTATTACTCTTTACCTACCATAATAATATCATTATTACTGTATTATTATTATTTTTTTTTTTATTACTATACACCCATTATAGCTCTTATATTCGGAACGACGACTGTAAACAATTATTTATTGTACTTGGAATATCTATATAGTTATACGCGCGTTTATTCGTATTGACACCAGATATTATTATGAAAAATAGTTTTGTATAATCTCTTTTTATCGTGTGTACAACAGGTGCCTTAGCCTATTATAAATTGTTAATGTATGTTGTTGTTCAGTTACGACCACTAATAATGTCGATAACATAATATTATACATGTAATAAGATACAATATAAAAGCTTGATTAAACGAAATCTTTTATTACAGTTTTTGAATCATTTAAATTTACCATAATATCAATATATTATACTATAATTTCCAAGCCTAATATTGATCTTCGCTCAACACTCGTTCCCCCTTAAAATAAAAAATACATAAAAGACATAGAAAGGTCCAGCAACAGGACGATTCGCCAGTTCTCCGAATATTAAAAATAACATTTTTGAAAATTGTTCGCTACGTGCATGATTTTGCATAGTTTTGAAATTTGCATGACTCGTCGTTCCCCTTAAAATCAAAATAACACGAGGGGGCCGTTTTTCTATCCTTCTCCTCGGTGACTGAATTGGGAAAAAATTAGAAGGGGGGATGCAAAAGTGTAAAAAAAAATCCCGATCATTCCCACGTCTTATTGATTAGAATATAATTAGAAGGGGTACGCATAAATATTTTCTAAAAAGAAGAAGAAATCCCTCGCCCCTAAATTCAAGCACTGCTTCTCCTAGTAAAAACTAACATTTTCCTATTTAATCTATAATATTTTCATAAATATGTAAGCCTAGTTTTGAAAATCGCTCGACACTCCTTCTCCCTCAAAATAAAAAATATTACATTGATGGGCCAGAAACACGAGCGTCTTTCGTAGTTTTTATCTTTCTTTCGATTCACGGGTATTTTACAGACAAATTTTTCATCGAGGAAGACTTTTATCGTAGTTAAATGGTACGATATGGGACACTTTCTTAATATATAACACCGAGAATTGTAACCTTTGATGCTAATGTTCTCGGAAACTACTCAACCGATTGTTTTAATTTTTTTTTTTAATGAAAGATTATATCACGGAAAAGGTTCCTATTGCAAAAAAAGTATATTTCAGTATAATTTAAAGAGGTGCTCACACGAGAATTTTGAAATTCATAGTGGAAATCAAAAATTTGCATTTTGCATATAAATGGTTGCTATTGGTTACAATATTATTAGTTATCAGTTATAGTCACAGTTTTTCCTTCATACATATTATACTCTAAAAATTCTAGAAAAACTGAAAGCGCTATTTTTGATGAGATATAAATAAATAATCTCTTTATAGGATTGTCGATGGTTACATATTATATCTTATAACTAATTAGTAGGTAGGAATATGGCTAATACATATTTTTACAAATAAATTTATAAAAAAAAACAAACCTTTGGCACAGGCCACCATTGCGATGTTTTTCGTATGCCTATATTATCACTGATATCACACTCACTTACTTATTTTCTCGGGCAACGCCGGGTGGGACAGCTATAGTTAATTATATAATATTATAATAACTACTATTACTAGTTTATTATATATTATAGTAAATAATTATATTTACGGTATACTTTGTAGTAGGTCTTCTCGTCGATGTATTTTTATTGCCCAGGGAGTTAGGGTGTGATGTCGCTATATTCTCAGTACAATCACCGTGCGGAATATCCAAAGTGTCCGTTAAACCCGAACCGCGGTAGCGGTAATAAAAACTTTACGCAGGCTCTCAGCCGAATGTAGGTTATTCGCAGTAATTAGCGATTTAACCGTTATCGAATATTTTAATATATTCTTAAAAACGAATTAATTTATAAAACATATACGCAGGTCGTTTTTAATCAAGCGTTTTGATTTTTTTCCTCATAATATTATAATATTATGTTTATTTATGATTTAGTGATGTAACGATAGTTTCTAGTTTATTTAGACTATATTAAAACATTATTATTGTAATATGGACCCGATTTTTATATTATATAGACTGTGCGGTGTATATTATGTTCGATCGTTAAACTACAAACGCGACCGACAAAGTTCATATAATATTAATATAGTCGTAACGCCCATCACGAGTTCAGCGCACCCACATTTTAGTGGGCATGAATTACAATAATTTTTTATTGAAGTCAGAAAAACGTAAGCAATTGTTAACAAACGATCTATTTTTAAACTTCTGTCACAAATTAGGATTCTTTTATTTAGATCGATTTTAAAAGGAATATAATATATATGTATAGCTCGGACTTGCTTTTTTTTTACCGTCAATTTGTCATAAGCACGCCTCCAACAACAGTTGAAAAACTTAAAATAATGTCCTTATCGGTGCGGTTTTAATCGGATTAGGTTTGAGATTGTATTTAGATGATTTGATAACACAATAATATTCCAAAATAATAATATCACGTCAAGTATTGAATTACGTAAGTACCCGATCATCTGACATTCGTGGTTGTGAAGTCGATATCGTGTTTACATAAACATACATTTTTTATCATCCGATTCAACAAATCTTTTATTCACGATATCAAACGTGTAAAATAAATACATTTGGCACTTTCGACTGATTCCGTTCCTATTTGAATTTTGAAGCAGTATCTTCGATTTTGAGTTACGATTCAGTGAACACTTATTAGTAGGTACCTATACTTATTACCGAGGACCGGACTTTGATACAAATGCATATACTTCTACAATTCACCTAGAATTATTTCGATTCGAAATGTTGACGTTTTGTAATGTGTGGATTCTATAATCAATTTTTTTTTTGCAAATTTTTGAATTTTTACCGCATAAATATGTGCATATACCTAACAATACTTTTTGCATAAAAATCCGGTGCTTATTATTTTTACCTATTATCGCTACGTTTTCTAAAATACGTCAAAATATCTGAGAAGTTACAACGGTTTTAAACGTATGCAATATGATAATACATTCCAACGTTAATTTAATATCACAACACAAACCGTAGGAAGGTTATAATATTGTGGTGAATTTCGATAATAAACTTTTAAAATATAATATTTTATGTTTGGTTACCACCACACTTACCACACTATAAAATGATGCTACATTTCGTGCTTTTTACCGTCCTAGAAACTTTTTGAAGTGTAAGATTACGCAGCATAATATACGTATAAAAATTCATCAATATTACGATGCATATAGGTACCAGCCCCATTCAGAGGTTTAGATGACAACAACGAATGACGACTGTCGTGTCACAACACACAAAATGAAGTCGCAATCAACAAGTCACGAAGTAGACGATATATTTTTAGAAAAAATTTTTTCTAAATAGAACATTTTTGTTACACTGACATAACATATTATTACTATCACAGCCTGTTATACCATCGTCGTTTTTTAAACAATATAACACTTCAGGCTATATATATTATCATTTATTTTAAATGTATTTTTTCGTAATTTTCACGAGCACTGCATATTTTGAAGTAAGTACATCGTTTTTGTACACTCTTTAAGGACTTTCATATGTGAGGCGATGGAAACTTATTTTTATTTTGATATAAAAATCAACCATTTAACTGAAAAGTAAGAAGCAGATGATTTTTTTCTAAAACGCTAATGTATTTAAATCATAATTCAAACAAGTGGTTTCTGAGTTATCAAAATGTATATTCTAAGGATAATAGGTAATAATCGTTATAATATAAACATCGCGGTTTTACAAAATTATAATGCAGCACCCCGTCAATATTTTCTTAAAAATCATTTTACTAAACAATTAACAAGAAATGTGTGATTCTCATTAGAAAACATTAATCGCCACCGGATATACTCATTAGTCATTAAATGGTCTAAAGAATAATCTATACCTAAATTTGTATATTACTTAGAAATCCGAATTTAAAGAACGTTGGAGGTGAATGGAGAAAGTCGGGGGCGAGCGTGTATGGGGAATCGCCCTGTATACACATTCACGTCTCGGCGACAATCTGCATTTATTGATATATATATAATATGCATAACACGTAATAGCTGAATATTATAAATATGTTAGAATTATTATAATTTATTCGTAGGTACTAATTCTATACTTTCACGCGTGTCTGTACATAATATATAATAGGTACCTAATAATATTATATGTTTCATATCGAGAATAATAATATAATATTTTAATCGACGAACGACTATAAACGTATCTGACTGACGAATGAATTTGCGTGGTGTAATCGTGCGTAAGCGGACAATAATTTTTAGATTCTGTCTGTTTTTCCATTGTCTTCACCGTCATCACCGTCATTAGGGTTTTAAAATTCCGTGAAATTTGTTTTCTCGAAATGTTTCACTTGTGTGAAAAATATAAATAAAATAAATGTGGATTACATCTAAGAGTTTAAAACAATAAACATACAGCTAGAGAATATATCTTTAAAATTCAGTTTATTGTATCGAGTAATAATACATAATTAAAAATAATAGCTAATAGACGAGTGATCAACCGATAACCGGTAATGTAATACCATTTATACCTGATTATAATGACCATTAGCATAATATACTAATTCGTAAACTTCGGTTGATAAATCATTCGCATTATCGATGTTTTCTGTGTGTAATCAATAATCGCGTATAATCATCTATAACCGAATGCGTCATAAAAACCATATTTTTCATAGTTTCATTGAAATATTTCAAGAACAGTGAAATCGTCAATTTTGAAATATTTCAATTGAAAATTAACGCCAGGTAAAATATATTTCAAATTCAAAAATTATTATATTATCATCTTAACCGTTATCATCATTATTCGCCGCGACGAGCAGTTTCGTTTTTCACGTATCGAGCTCGGGGCACGCGTAATATACGGCCTCCTTCGTCGGTCGCCCGTTGTCGTTATAACAATAATATTGTTGTTGTGGGCGTAAATTGATTACAATTATTAT
This sequence comes from Neotoxoptera formosana, assembly GCA_022818045.1. NCBI lineage: Eukaryota > Metazoa > Arthropoda > Insecta > Hemiptera > Aphididae > Neotoxoptera > Neotoxoptera formosana. Next base: position 28,621,845 of record CM040634.1, read on the forward strand.
TATTACAGTAAGCTGTTAATAACGGCCGTTATGCGTCTGCAGTGTATACTCGCAGTGCATCATATACATGTAGGTACCTAATAATAAATACCTTATACCAGGGGTCTCCAAACTTTTTAATTCAAAGGCCACAAAAAATATCAAACGCTCTTAGCGGGCCGAAAGTTTATTAAATATCTTTAGACATCTATATTTTATTTACCGTCCTATGGGTGCTGCGGGCCGGTTAAAACTTGTTCGCGGGCCGTAGTTTGGAGACCCCTGCCTTATACCTATGAAGACGCGATGATCGACGATATTTTTCATAATAATAATTGTTGTCGTCGTCGTCGTCGTTTTCTAATATTTCGTTTGGCGGTTTTGTCGTCCGCCGCGGCAGGTACCCGCAAGCAGTCGTCGACAAACACAGACGAGAAACAACACGCGTGCGTCGATTACAAAACGATCCGGACGTCGTCGTTTTGCCAGCGGTGCAGTCCCCCAAGAGGGGAACTGAAAAAAGCGCTAAACACGCGCGTTTCCGGTGTTAGGTAACGAGCGAAATATCATATCATTCGTTTCTCGTAGCCCAACGGATCGATCAGAAGACAAACGCAGTTGCAGGTAACGTCGTCATTAAACGTCGCAACGACGACGATGACGAGTGACGACGACTCGAGCACGTAGTTTCTTTGACAAATAAAAACTTTATATTATCATTATACAACTATATATAGCGACCTGTCTATTATAAGTGAGAGACACTTTCCGACAAAATTCGTCTATTATAATTTATATTACCTATGTATGTATCGTCTGCAGAAGCGTACACAAAATAATATTTTGGGGGGGGGTTTAGGGTTGTACACTTTTATAATTGTATAATAAGAAGTGAATACAATTTCTAAAAATAAAATATCAAAAAAAAACAAAAAAGCATATTTATTAAATTTCGGGGGGTTGGTTTGTGTCGTCCGTTGATTTGGGTCGTCTTCTTCATTTGGCAAAACATTATAAGTCAATATTATCATAATCAGAACATGATTTTTTACGTTGTTAATTTGTGTGTTTCTAGCGCAAGACATGTTTTTTTAGTGCGCAATTATAACAAATCCTAAATCAATGAGACTTACAATAAATATTTTATCGTAAACTAAATATTAGGCGGACAAATATAACGGGTCCGGACTGGTTACTTTGTGTAAAACTTTAAAACAACTCGTCAATTAATTTTAATTTTTATATGTCTATCAAAACATTGTGTGTATACTGTAAAATTATATTATAATTTCCATTTATAACGAGTCTCATTTTAATGTAAAAAAGACATTATTATTACGATGAAAAAAATGTTAAGACCTAAAAATGGTCGTTAATGTAATCTACAGAATATTTTACAAATAAATCAGTCGTAACACTGAAGAACGAAAAAACTACAACACGAATATTATTTGGTTTGAAATAATTGAAAATATTGAAAGTGCTATCCTGTAAAATTCAGTGTTTGTGACATGTACATTTTGATATAATATTATATTATCGGGATTCAGATTTTAGAGCATTTGCTGATTAATTATTATATAAGATACAGATAAAAATATTAGAGTGAGCTATGAATTTGTTTTCTGCGTATGCAGTGACTTTAAATACGAAATTTTATTTTGCTATTTTCTGAATATTTGAAATATTTTAGAATTGTAGTGCTATTTTTTTGCCATCATGCATAATATACAATGCTATATTTTGTATTTTTCAAAAATCTCGTTTGTATAATATTGAATGAAAAATAGTATTTATATGTATGTGCAGTATAAAAATAGTATTAATTATTGCGAATCCATAAGAAAAATTCACACATTACAAATTATGTCTCCGGTCAAGGTATACCTAACATAATATGCATATATTGTATATGTATTAGGTATATAAAATAAGTTTTTTTAAATGTTTAACAGGAGAAGGTCGTTTTAGTTTTTTTTTATAAATGTAAGAATTTATAACATTGTATTATAGATATTAATTTAAAAGATAAAATTAATAACTGTCGGATAATAAATTTAACAAAATTTTGATTTTTTTGTTGATATTATTTTTGATGTCTTTAAAGCATACTATAGCTCACATTTCAAGGTTTTTTTGGTCATATTTCAGTAATTTTTCGTGCTTTAAAATCCGAGCCCTGCAGATTATTATTTTTTACCGAAATACCGCGCGTTTTATTCCCTCTTCGACGACCACGATGACAATACGATATGATTACAACGCATTTTAAGCGTTCGTTCGCGAACCGGATGACGTTTTTCGCACAATCAACAATGCCGCACAACGTTTACAATAATAATATATATTATTATTATTACCTATCATAATCAAACATAATTATAATAATAATAACAATTATTATTATTATACATACTTCGCGACGGCGATGCGGTCGCGTTGACGTCGCGTCTCCGCAGGACGTAAACGCGTCACCGCCGTCGAATAAAATATAATATGGAATAATAATAATAATAATTTTTATTTTAAACTATTTTGACTCTCGTTCGTATAGGTAGTCTTGTTCATTGTACGATTCGCGTTGTAAAATTAAAAATAATTATTATTTAATTACTATTCACTCCGCCACCGCCGCCGCCGCGCCGCCGGTACAGACCGCAAACCGCGCGGTGTGGGGACGGTTGTACCAGTTTTTTTTTGCACTGTGCACCGGTGCGACGATGTGCATCGTCTAGATGATTTCCTAATTTTTTTTAGCGATACGTTTGAATTAAACGCTCGTTTCTGTCAAAAAGATGATAATTATATTTAAAAAAAAAAATCAATTCAGTCTAGACGATTTTTTGTGACACGAGATTTTTGATTTGATTTTTTTATCTATTTATTGGATTTTATTTTCAAGTTCTATATTTTTTATAACCATGTAAATATGTATTGCGTGCGAATAAGTCGATCATATTATTATATTGCAATAAACAACGCCGGAGGGTAATCGCAATCGACCCTGTTTTATATTATAGTGTGTTTGGTAATGCGCAGATTCAGTTTGAAACTGCGTTTTGAAAATTATCTGTTATTTTTTTAAGTAGGTATAGTCATAGTATCGTGGTTCAGCAGGGCTGGATTTATGCCTAGGCCCGGAAATAGGGATATACGGGAATATTATACGGAATACCTAAACGAAACATATTTTCTTGTTAGTAACAAATCTCGTAAGATCAAAACCGCGGATTATTTCATGAATAGTGAATATACATTAAAAAAATAAATTAGAAGAGTGGGATTTTCAAAAAAAATGTGTACTCAGAACGGAAAAATCCTAAACACGCCACCGAGTACGAGACTTTCGAGTCGCGGTTTCCACTCGTTCGGCGGTCCGTTGCAAATACGTTTTCGTCGTGGGTATTATATTTTATATATTTATTTAAATTATTAAAGGGAAAAATGTTTTGTAGGCGCACCACGCGACTCGCAGTCGTAACTCAAAGCGGCGTTGTACCTTTACCGCAATCTCGCAGGACCGCTTTTGACGTCGCCAACGGTATTTTTAATTGTTTTCGTTATGATTTATATTTATATTATACTTTCAGACCGTTCTGAATAGCTCTTCCGACCTGCAGACGCATAATATCTCGTGCGTGCCAAACTTCACTTAGAGAGACATATGATACGCTTACTCGTGAAATTATTGCCACTCGCCGACACATACGTTTCCAGTTTGTAATATTATATACAATATTATAGACGCATGGAAGCGATTTAAAAAGGCGACGATGATAGTTATGTCGCGGAGTCGTGACATTTTAGGTGATTTTTCTCGATGTCTACTATCTGCACTATATACCTGAGGTGCGGAACCTTTTCGTTTAAACGAGCCATTTTAAAAAAAAAGAAGCAAAATCGTGTTTTCTAAAGAGTCACAAGGTGCGGAGGAGCCAGTGGATTGATGCATTTTCCAAAGAGCCACAGATCGTATGCTAAGGAGCCCCTGCACATGCGGCTCTGCAGGAGCCGTAGGTTTCTGAAACTTGCACTATACGTTACACGTAAAATAAAAACCACGATTTATTAATACTCAACAGGTTGACTGCCATGCCATGTAGGGTGAATATTTATTTTATTTATTTATTTATTTATTTATTTATTTGCTAACGGGCTGGGCCCTATTCAACAGTTTAACATAATACAATAATACATAATTTAAAATAATTAATACAATGACATAATTAAATTTATATAAGATAATAATTACAGAATAATAAGTATAATAATGATAATAAAACAAATATAAAAATATATAATAATAAATGTATCAGTTTTGATGAACGGTGCTCTCATTGGCCAGCCGCATCATGCGGTCTAACGGATTATTTCTGCCATAATTGGTAGTGTGCGCAGGTACAACGAAAGGAGCATGGTATCTAGTAGACCCAACAAAGACTTTGACGAGATTGCCATTATCGTTTTTCGTGAATTCTTGCATTTTGATTTTTGATGAACACAGTCGTTAAAATAAAATTAGATTTTATTTCATAAAGAGACATTATAATATCTGAAAACCATTTTATAAAACATCCGAGGAGGCCACGTCAAAGTATTTTTCCATATAAAACTATGTATTTTGAAGTTTCTCGGAACCCTACGCGGGGCCTAGAAATCAATTTAAACTGTGATCGATCTGAACATTTTACAAATCCTAACAGCAAAATATACTGTAGGGTTAGATCAGATCTTAGTCTTAGCGTCGCAGTCAACCTGTTAAAAATTGTACGCTTTAAGGTCGATACGTCTCGGCAGTTGGTCCCAAAAACACGGTTTTAAGGTAGATAAGGGGAGAGTGCATAAATAAGTTAACACATCAAAATTAATGACCTTTTAATATTATTTTTCGGTGGAATATTATGTCTGCTGGTCATTTTTCAGATCGACGGGCCGACGACAATAATTAGTGTTATTCAATTACGTGCAAAAGACGTTAATCTCGTTTTCTGCTAGTTTAAATATTGACGATTTCGCGGTATTCCAGTGGGTTTAATTAAAACATTTACTATGCAATAGTTCAACTCATTTCAATCGAAATTTGTATCACATCTAAAACCCGTAACTTTCCGGAAAGTTTCTACTGGTGTTTACACGACAAGGTCCGTGTCCCCGGCACCCTCACATAAAAATGTTGTGTTGAAACTTATATATCAATTGTTTGTACCTCGTTTGTACCTGATTGTACCTCATATCCCATCGCTTGTACCTCGACGGTTTTGTCATTATCCCAGATTTAATTTGGAGGTGCTAGGAAACGCTGGCACACCCACTTTTTAATTTTGAGTTCAAACACCTATCAATATCAAAGGCTATCGAACGATTGAAAACGTTATACCTTTTTGGCAGTACGATTGAAAACACTTAAAATTAACAAAGGACTTACCGATGGCCCGAAAAACCAATACGATTGAGAACGAATTTACGTGCAACGTTGCCATATCATTTTTTATATTTTTTGAAATGAAAATGTAAGGCTAATAGTGAAAAATATTTATAATAATAATGTTTATTGTTAAAACAATTTCCTTATGATAATAAATGTATATAAAAAAAGGAACAATTAAAAAAAAAAAATCATATACATAATCTAATAAAAACACAAATAGGTTTGTAAATACTAGTTTGACATACATTTGGAATTAATATCTATCGTCATAATAATGAAGTCTGTAACAATTTACAGGCGATATTCTCTCGTACCTATCTAAGTTAAATACTTCGATAATAGTGTTAATTTTACTTTAGTTTCTAATAGTATCCGTGAATTCGACGAAAGCCCGAAAAATATCAACAAATTATCGTGCTCAAATTATGGTACGATAAGAATTATTAATTTTGACAACTTTGCAAGAAAAAAAAAATTTGAGCGTTCTCAATCGTATTTTACCGATATCAAACATGTTACATTATTTTCAATAAATGCAGACTGCATAGAAGGACGGTAAAGATTTATATTTTAAGACCACTGAGGTGCAATCAGGTACAAACGAGGTACAAACAATCGATATAGGTTTCAACACGAAATTTAAAGATGGAGTGCCAGTGTTTCCCCGATACGCCCCCAAAAGTAATTGTCGTGTAGTTGAAAAACCATATTATGGGACACAAGGTACAATCAGATACAATACCGAGATTGTATATAGGTTTCAACGAGAAAATTTTTCGGTATGGGTGCTGGGGACACGGAGCTTACACAACATGAAATACAACTGCACGTGCGACGAAAGGCGTGACCGCTTTTGTAAGAAGGTACCTATAATATAATTTATGTTTATTTTCGTTTTGATTAATGCGAGTAACCCATTAGCGGGTTAGATAGATACTTTGTTTTCATTTAATTGTACGTTCTCCGAGCTCTGACTATAGGTCACGAGAACATAACAACTTCGCTCTAATGGACTTCTGAGGTTACCCGATGGCAGATAGTCATATCGTATTATGGTCGGAAAAGAAATCTAAAATGGAATTCAATGTGGTCTCATAAAACCGTGTGTGAAATCGTTCGTAGGCGCGGAAAACGCACGTACGTAAATTAAATGTGATATTTTTATCAATTTGAAATGTTTCATTTTTTAGATAATAACGAAGCGATGTATCAGGGGCGTATTTTAGGGGGAGCGAAGGGGCGATCACGGAATTCCTGAATCCGTATTTAAGGAATCGATTATATATGTGAGATATACACTTAAAATTTTTTTAATGTGGATAATTTTATAACGAAACAAATGAATTAACAATTTTTATTTTCTGCAAAAATGTTGGTTATAAAACACGAAATTCGGACATACTACATTCGTGCGGGTATTTTTTAATGAAATCGTTTAAGTTTATACGTGTGACGTGTCAAACCCCCGCAACGAGGGTGTATGATATTGTGATAACTTCAAGCGTTCGGCGTACGATACGTGTGCAGGCTGTGAATTGGGATTTTTGTCGGGTCCATACTTAGTGAAAAATTAAATAAAACACAAGTGTAACTTTCAAAACACAGACAGGTGTTAAAAAAGAACTACGCCAAATATTAAGGATTCGCCCGATTTAAAATAATATTACCAAAAATGTTGAGCTTGAATTAAAGAAAAAAAATTGAGTCACCCCCCCTCCCCCTCTAGAAGTAAGTCTAAATACGCCCCTGCGATGTATTGATTTTATGACGGTGCGGTTTCTTTCTTACGCGAGCGCTATGTTTTGTGGGCAGGAGGAGAGCTTCAGAAATTGCATATTGTGCGTAACTACTTGATTTATTTATTTATTTTATTTTATTTTTATTCTTTCAAAATTATAATAGATTTTAGAGACTCAGACGCTCTTACAATGTTTTACCCGACGATTTATTAATTATCTATGCAAAATTTGAAATTTATAATAATTTTTATAGGCCATCTTACAAGATTTTATTATTTTAAGTTTTAGAAAGTATTTTTTTTCATAGTAAATAATTTAAGAATAAAATATTTTTATTTTTGTTTGGCCCGCGAACTCTTTTTAATTTGTAAATATGACCCGAGAGCCCAAAAAGGTTGCCGACCACTGCCCTAAAGTGTTCTGTTTTGGGTAAATGGGGCCAAACGTACCCCTCCCCCCGCTGAAAAAAATAGTACTCTTTCGTAAACCTTCCTAAAACTCCATAACCTATAACTACGGCGTTTGACCGTCCGTGATCCGATGTCCATCCACGTGCACAATAATTATTGTAAACCTTAAAATATTCGAGTGCACATAATGATATGTTATAATATTGTGTAAACGCGTACAACACAATATATTAATAATAATATTGCGTTATGCTGATCTACGAAATCGATAATACCGTAATATTTTGTGTACGGCCATATAATATTAATTGTATATTATGGCTGATGATGAGAGTTCGTAATAATTAACTCTGAAATCAGTTGGATCTCAGTCGTGCAGGACCTTATTTGCTCGCGAGTCGTGGACCGTGTCCGACTCGTGTGTTTGCGCTCGCAGGTCGATAATATTTTGGACGAGACGTAAATATAACACTCCTCAAGCGACAGTAAATTAAATTATTAATCTGGCGATTGAGAGAGGTCTTTGACGACGACGTCTCTCTCTCTCGCAGTCTCCACAACGACACGATTTAAATTGATTTTTTTATATTATTATCGTCGTTGAGTAGGCGTATACGAATCGCCGACGTCGGTTTATATAATATTAAATTATACAAAATTACGATTTAATAGTTCGGGACTTCTCTCGGATTTGCACCGTTTGGGTTTTTTTCTCGTATTATGAAATTTAATCGTATAGTTTTGTTTTGAGCAACAGTACAGACGAGTCTGACTTTACATATTTCGTAATATTTCACCGACAGGACTATTCAACCGCAAATTTAATAGTTTTCAACAATTTTTGATATCGAGCACGAATATCGTATTGTGCGACGTGGTCGAGGAAACCTTGTTACGATATCTATAGTTATCCGGGTCTTAAGGTTTTCTATTCCTTTCGGATAAGTTTTCCGTAGCCGAGGGTTAGAGCACTCGTGTATGAGTTTTTTTCGATAATAAAGACACGTTTGTGTTGTACATCTAGAATAATAATTATATTTTAATAAGTATTCTACCGTTCCTGGCTGTTAATATATGCCTATAGGCATCGGTGAGTTCGCTCGTGTTGGTCTTGTCTGACGAACTGACTATACTTTATATACATGGCGTGTGTTCGGCCTAGCAATAATTATGCGTAGGGTTTTAAATTTTAAATTTTACTCCTCGTGAAATATTTTAATGAAATATTGAAAAATTTTATTTTTTTACATAATGCAGTTGGCACGTTAGATGATATTACTATATTAGTATTTATTAATTATTATTTATTAGTTATATGTATTAGTAACTCATATCTTATTTTGTAAAAGAAACCTAAAGACCTGAAGTACCTGGCAGTAAGTTAAGTATTTTTGTGTTCTTTGATAACTGTATTTGTTTGGAGATGAATAATATTATTTTGAACGTTTTAAGAAAGAAAAGAAAAATACATAATAGAGACATTGTATTGTAATGTGAACTATTAAAATGAATTATAATAAATTAGTAAATAATCATTCACAAATGTATTGGTAAGTATAATATGATTATTGATTAATGCGATTACTGATTAGGTCTATCCGGTCTAATAGCTATCTTCAAAAACCCATGGACACTATTGCACTAGTCATTATAAAACAATTTGGGTATTAATATAATATAGACATGGGTAATTTTAAACATGTTCTTCTCTCACCCTAATTATACAGGTGTAACTTGAAAAAACTTTATTTTAATTTTTTTTTTTTAAATAATTTTTGGTATATTTTTGTTTTTTACACGAATGAAATTTTAAAACCCTAATTATGCAATTGTGTTAATATTATTGTACCGGTTAGGAGTTGATCGTACATAATGTAGAGTTAATGATATATGTAAAAATAAATGTCTGTCTGTCAGTACTCAGTCTGTTCTTTATGCGTTTCCAAAACCGTTCAACCGATCTCGATTAAATTTGGGACAGAGGTAGATTAGACCACTGGGGAGAAGATAGGCTAATTAAAAAAGGTAGAGGTCCTACTCCGGGAGGTGCTCCCACAGGGATTTTGAGATTTACGATGGAAATATTTGTTTACTAATGGTTGCCACTGGTTACAGCCTACTAACTTGGTTTTTGTTTGTTTTTTTAATGTACCTAATTATTCTGATTTCCTACTGCTCGCATAATATAATATTGTCCTCGATCCGATGCAGTGGATCGCCTACCTATAGGTGGCTTAGATATTATGAATAATCATTTGAGGTTAATCTCAACTCAATGTATGGGCATAATGGCTCAGACAACACTCAGGCGGGACAGCTATAGTATATAATATACATAGGTGTTATATGTAACACACTTAAAATCGTTACACTTGAAACGTTTTTTGTTTTTTAGTAAATCATAATAATTATCGTGTGTTGACGACATTGTGCAATTCGTTTTGATGTTTTAGACGTCTCATCATCGCATTATTCACTGAGATATTATTATAGTATTATAAACTCACTTTATGATGGCGAGTAATTATCAGACCGTGTACACAGACCACATAAATGTTAAAATGCCGTTTTAACGGAGGTCGAGCGCGTTTACGGCAAAATACCGCAATATTATTATAATTTACAATATTGCTGCAGTGCTGTATACGAGGGCTCCTCCTGCTCGCCAAATCGCCTTCGACGTTTGTGTTGCGAGCCGAAGAATTATGCATTCAAGGAGCTCAACTTTTCCGTGGCGATTGCAGCAAGTGTTTACAGATTTCTCATTTTCATTATTTTTCAAGACGAAGTATTACGATATTTATTGACATTTTTCTGTCATATTATCACCGAGGTATCTAAAGATGTCCAGGCTCGTCTGTTTGTTCAAATGCTTTTGTTTCTTTGTTTATTCTTTTCTCTGATTTTCTCCGATTGTTTCGATTTCGTTTTTTAACGCTCTTCGTCTTTAGTCTTTCGTATTTTAAGTCTATGATTTCTATCCGTCCAATAATTACAAGATATGCAACTCTTAATAATGATTGCCGAGGTAACTATAATAATTTGAAAAGACTATTTTTCAAAACCGTTTTGTTCTAATAGAGAGATTATATTAATATAATATGATGTAATTTGCCCGCACAAGAACATACTTAATAGTTTCGTTTATAAATTCGATTCAATAACGATCGGCGTTTGTAAAATACAATATTCAGCTATTAATCGGTGACATCACTTTCGATTCGCGTTCTAAAATGGTATAGACTCGTGACACGACGGGCATTGTTGACCTTTGTTAAGCTGTCGAGCGGCCGACACTCCGCCGACCTGTTGCTGCTCCACGGGATTCATAATAATAATAATAATAATATGTCAAATTAGATATTATAATATATTTTCTAATGCGCGCGAGCCGCCGTCAACAATAATATTACGCGTGGCACGTTCCGACATGCGATATCATTGGGAGGGCACGAAGTGTGAGCATATCGTTATGAATTTACATATTTTTCTTACGACATATTTTGTAGTCGTAGTAGGCACTCGCTTTTTTCTGGCCGTCGTCGTAAAATTAAGAAATTATTGCAGAAAGAAGAAATTAACCGCGTAATATCATTAACGCATGCTTGTGTGTGTGTACGACTGTGGCATACGTCAAAATTTCAAATCGGGAAAGTCTCGACAACAATAAACACGATTGTCCTTCGGTGCGTGTGCGCAACTATATAATAATAATAATAATACTAATATTAATACGAAACCGCGGAGATGACGGTATATCGTCGAAATCTCGTCTCGATCAAATATAATAATAATTGTAATATTTTTCGTAGGATATAATATTATTATATACGTATAATAAAAGTACACTTTTTTTCCGGACGGTCGTATGAGGAGTAGTAGTGCATTTCACTTTATCTAAAACATAATATCGAATATAACCTCGCCGCCTGTTATAATAATATTATTATAGGTATAGATAGTGATGTTCTCACAAAAGCGTCGTTTTCTCTCGGCGGCATAACGACGACTGTCCCGCGCAAGGTCACCGCGACTACACTAATATTATAATAGTAAACACATTAATAATAGGCACTATATATTATATACGTAGGTAGGTAGGTAGGTACTTATCTAACCTGGTATACACTCCAATGCCGGATTATCGTTTCGGTTAAACAAATATCGTCTTGGAATAAAGCGGCGGAGTGTAATAGTCCGACCGTAGAAAGCCTACCGCGCCCGGAGAGTTTCGTGAAAGGGAAGGTTTGCTGTTGCTCACACGTTTCGGGTGCGGCGTAGAGGACATGGGACGCATGTTATTATTATTTATTTCTATATTTTTTTTTTTTTTTATTAGAATAAAAGCAGTTTCGAAGGGGTCATTAGCCCATCGTTTTTACGATAGCTTATAACATACGAATATTGTTTTACATTAGAAAAATATGATTAAAGCGAGGTAGGTATATGTTATATTATAATATTTTTATATTGACAGTTTTTTTTTTATTTACAACAGACGTATACGATTGGCGGAATTGAAAAAAAAATCAAAATAAACATCTGCTTTGATATCGCCCAAAGCTTCTTCCGCGTCGATCGGGCGGCTTAGGATGTGTCGTCAGATCCATCCTTAGGATTTGCGAGGCCCAGGGAAAAAATCGTTTTTGAAACCAATTTTCCTATTTTTTTTTTTTTTTTTGAACTTAAAGCCCCAACATTAAGCAACATTTGTGAAGCTCGGGGCCTGGGCTCTGCCCTCACGCCCCTAAAAACTGCCCTGTGTGTAGTTCTTCGTCGTATATAATGTGGGCCAGTGCGGAGTGTGAGGTGTTCTATTGTCCGTGGCACTTCTCATTGATGGCTGCAGGTCGGCTGTTCTTCGTGATTGAACAGACGGTATACCTATATTATATTATTATATTTTGTATATTATTGTATTTCGTATAATATTATTATTAGGCTATAATTAAAGAGGTAGGCATGTTATATTATAATATTTATATTGACAGTTTTTATTTACAACAGGTGGAATTGAAAAAATTTAAAATAAAATAATATTATAATTTAGTCGAAACGATGATAGTGCACCGGCCTTCAGTCCGCTCGGATAAAATTACTATCTCTAGAATGTATACATCTACTACGAACTATTATGTTTTAACGAGCACCATCCGATAACCTAACAATTATTATAATCTTAAAAAAAACTATTTTATACGCATTGTGCTTGGTAAGACAGCTGATTATAAATAATGCTTAGGTAGATAGGAACTATAGTGAAAATAGTAAGAGATCACTCAAAATAGTATTCGTACTGTAACTTATACTTAATCAAATTGCAGTGTCGGTCTTTTGAGACTCTGCGTAATAATTATTATAATTAAATACATTCATTAAATGCTTTTTTTGTTATTATTGTACTGTTACACTAATAAGTAATAATTATGATTCATAATGTATTACGATGGTAGTCTTTCGTCTAAATCGATGACTGTCTCGTGTTTTCGTTTTTCTAACCCAAACAATACGCGAGTGGAGTCGTACGCACATCAAATTACAATAATATATTTTATGTCGATAACGCACTTACGTGTAACTATTTTAAAGATAGTGGGTTGTTTTTTTTTGTCCGACGATATAGATAGGTATACATTACGAGATATTACAATTTATGACATATGACTCGAGTCATAAAGAAAATAAAAAAAACGTTTTCTCTTGAATATTTTTCATTTGAACACATTCACATTCTCTGGGTGAAAATCGAATGTTACATATTTTATTTATTTGAATGCTGCACGCGTTGGCTGTTAGGCGTGTGTACACACTACACACGACTAATTATTCTACAATCGCACCGGGTACCTACCTATAAGTACCTTTCTACGTGGAGATAATATTTATATTATGAATCACTGTCATTTGCATTTTTTCAACACCATAAAACAGTATTTCGTATTATATTAATATATAAAACCGAAAATTGAACCATTATTGACGTTAATGCTCTCGGAAACTATACTCAACTTAATTTTTTTTTAAATGAAAGATTATAATATCCCGGAGAAGGTTCCTATAGCAAAAAAGTATATTTGAGTATAATTTAAAGAGGTGCTCACGCAGGGATTCATGATGAAAATCAAAAATTTGTATTTTGTTCATAAATGGTCCTATTGGTTACAATATTATTAGTTATCAGTTACAGACTTACAGTAACGGGTTTTTCTACTTACATATTATACGCTAAAAATTCTGGAAAAACTGAAAGTGCTATTTTTGATGAGATATATATGAATAATCTCTGTTGATTTATAGTTTTGTCAATGGTTAGGTTGTCATTGGTTACGTCATATCTTATAACCAGGGCTCGGAACTTTATGCATTTGCATCTTTCTCGGGAAGCTGCATATTTCAAATCTGATTCGATACAAATTCGTTTCATGAACCATACAGTTGAAATACAAAAATTTATGTTGCATATTTTTGCATATTTTACTAAATTTATATGATTATGCATATTTAAAAATTTTGAGTATATAAATGCATTTTATGGTAAAAATTTATAAGAAATCAACAACAAACAAGTTTTTGATAATTGAATATTGTAAATTAAATAATTTAAAAATAAATATCTGCCGCACACAGTTTCCTAGTCTATATTTTGAATTATACTATACCGAGTAATAGCCTTATTTAATTAAAATGTTTATTTTTACCAATAGCTGTCACTATTGCCGTCGGCGACGCTCGCTTGTATGGTTTATAGTGTTTTTACTAAGAAATTGGTAATAAAAGAATTGGCCGTTACTCTTACCGGCCAGGTTTTTAATTTATATTGAAGTCGCTCGTTAGATAAAATTAAACAAAATATCCATATACCGATGGCCGATGGGCAATGATATTGACATATTGTTTGATCGTGTGTCGAAAACATATTCGATAACGGTGGTCTGTTACAAACATGATTTAATAATCGCTGTATTTGATAAATTCTATTTTTTTTAGATTTAGGACTCTGGGAATAGATTCAGTAAAACAGCTTCAATATTATCAAAAGAAAAATATAAATAAAATATTTATGATTCAAAAATAATTTTTTTTTTTATAATTATGCTTTTAAATACATCTTTTATAAAATAATAAATGCATATTATACCGCATATTTTAGTTTTTTTAGTCCATACGTATGCACATATTTCATTGTTTTTTAGCGCATAAAGTTCCGAGCCCTGCTTATAACTATTATAATTAGTAGGAACGTGGCATATACATATTTTTACAAATAAATATATAAAAAAAAATCTTTGGCACAGGCCTCCATTGCGGTGCTTTTCGTGTACTTAATATATTCTGATATCACTTACTTATTTCATCTTTGACTCGGACAACGCTGGCTGGGACAGCTATAGTATTATATAGGTACGTTTTTTAACGTTTCCCAAATATATTGTAATCATATAATAATGACGTGCGTCGTCATCAAAATACTATTTTGTATTTTCGTATTTTTATATATCGTAAAATCGTGTTTGGCGCCTATTCTAATAGTTTCCAGCGCTAGTTCGACAGATAAATCGAATGAGCTCGTCGAAAAATAAAAAATAAGCTACCTAATAAAACTTTGGTATCCCACATTCCCGACACTATACAAACTCGAAAGACGACTTAAAATATATCGTCGCTTATATATTACTTTGTTGCACACAGTCGTCTGCAACTGCAAGTGCAATGTGCATGTGGGTGCACGGACTGTTTGGCTAAAGATTTCAATACTGACTCGCATCGCGCGCAGGCGTGTATCGTGTTTTATATTTTAATAGAAATATTACGCAACCATCGGGCATTATTGAACTCGATCCGAATACAAAAACGCGTTCGTGGCATTTACGACTGAAAAAAAAAATTATTAATAAACAATGTTTCGTTCGTCGTGAAATTAAACAGACGTACTTCCACCACCGTCGCTGCTCAAGGTTGATTTGCACAGCGAATCGTTTCAATTGACTATTACTCGGTCATCCGAATCGCCGTCATCCGGACGGACGCTCGCGGTTCGACCGAAACTCTCTTTTTCCGCCTACGAGAGGAACCTCGACGAGTCAAACATCAGAGGAGAATGGAATTTTCTTTCACTCGTCCGCGAGGTTTTGACTCGGGTATACTATGGACTTTGAGCTTTTTAACACGTCGAGTGCCACAGTATATTATATTGTATTTTATGATGCGCATATAGTATGTATCCGAGCCAAAACTGGGCCGCGACTACGTGTCGCCACCGGTTCCGTGAAATTGTTATTTAAATATTATTAAAATCATTATTTGCCGTTCATGGAACTTACGTTCCTGGAATATTGGAATATGTGTTTTACTAATAAAATCAGTAGTACCAAGAAATAATTATTTTGTTAGACGAATGGGTACCAAAATAAATAATATATTGTAATAAACAGTATGTAAAAATATGAATATAGAGTGTACGTCTGCGAACCTAAATATTATACACTTAATATTGTTATATTATACACCCGAGCAAGATGATACACCTGTACATTATTAAAATAAACCAATAATATTTCGTCGGAATGATATTATATAGTAACAACGAAAAATTATCGGAAATAGCACAGCCTCGCGTAATCGAAGGCGCCGTCGAAGTCGGCGTCGTCGTCGTTCGGGGAAAAATAATTAAAACTCGCTAAAAATAGATACGGAAAATCCAAATATACCATTGAAATCACGAGATCCTACCGAATAACCACATATAAATATTGAAACAGTGCGTCAACAACCAATCCATAGACATAATAATATATACTATTATATATTTACTATTATTATACATTTATTAATAATATACATCTATTAATAGACATTTTTAATAATAAATATATTCATGGTGTAGAAAATATAGACGTATTTCTTCCATGGCTGCTCCCAACTATCGCCATCTCTCTCAAACAATTTCGACGACCAGACATGATCGACTGGAGGTGAGGAAAGCGCAGTCCATATAATATTGCTATGTCTATATGAACCAATCAAACAATACGCCCAGAAAGATAAGCATAAGATAAACATAAAGATATACATTTGTCGACCGTGTGACAGTCGTCGACTACGTGTCGACCATGGCATTGAACATGTTAATACGTACAAAGTAGGTACATAATTGGCACTTATTTATTAACGCGTATGCATTTTGAAATTGCTTTCATATGGTGTATAGGCCAAGATGTATGAACAAGATGTATGTAAAGAAATAGTATTTCTTTAATTCGTAAGTTGTCGCTGATGGTAGTAACTGCGGTCTTACACGGTTAGTATAGTTACACTAGTGCGATAGAAAACGCATGCAATACGATTGTTATAACAAATATTGTGTTAAAGTTAATAATTGAGGGGTTACAACCCAAAACGTGCTACCTATTTCAATATTGATGAATTTCTGTTACAAACGACCGAACTAGCTTAGAGATATGATAATTATCGTACTAAAAAATGTATAAAATTGTATAAAACGTCTATTTCGAAATTTTGAGGCGCCTCGTACAATACACACACACTCGTGTGCGAAAAGTGATAACCTAGTCAATATG
This sequence comes from Neotoxoptera formosana, assembly GCA_022818045.1. Lineage (NCBI taxonomy): Eukaryota > Metazoa > Arthropoda > Insecta > Hemiptera > Aphididae > Neotoxoptera > Neotoxoptera formosana. The sequence goes on from CM040634.1 coordinate 28,638,979, forward strand.
TATTTGTACACCTATCGATCAGTTGTAAGCAGGTCTTGGAAGTTACAATAACGATTGAAATTTGTAAACGTAATCGAAACAGAAAACAGTAAACAAACCTAGTTAAATATACAAAACAAAACAAGATGATTAACAAAATACATAATAAATCATTAAACTCAACGAAATAATATATTATAGGATATAATTAAACGAAAAATAACGCAAAACCAAATAATTTAAAACCCTTTTAGATAAAAATCAAGTTATGACATTGGTTTCGTAGAAATATTTATTATTCCAAGTGATTAATTTTTATCTTAGCAATCAATCTTTGAATTTGTTATGATATTCCGTATCCGGGCCGTTCTCCACATTAGATATTATTTTTAGCGATAATCGCAAAAGTTGAACAACGTTTAGATTGTTGATAACGTAAAACGAAATTGTATTTTCAAACGCAAGCCCTGGTTGTAAGACGATGATCTCGACATGGAGGCACATCACACTTCAACGGCCCCCGAAAACTTCCTGAGTTCCCTAACAGTGGCTTTCCAAAAATAGAGACCTCCAGTCTGCATCAATGTATGAAGTAAAGTCGACGAACAAACTTGCAACAAAAAAATAAATGAACGATTTTATTTGGATTAGTCTAAAAAGCGTCAGTGCGGAGGTTAGGGCGCAATGCACTGTTCAGCTCAGGGGTCGGAAATAAGTTTTTATGGCTGTCCAGATAATTTGAAAAAAAAACTTTTCGAGGGCCAGAAAAAACTTAAACAATAGTTGTTAATAAATGCATTCAATTTTGTATTTAAAAACATAGTTTAAGGCAAATAATTTAATAGAATATAAATTTTAAAATGTCATACAAATAATAGTACAATTTTTTACTTTCGTAGTTTAACAAAAGAGCAGCAATGACTCAAATTATATATATTTATATTTATTTTTGGTGGTCCAGTTATTTTCCCTCCACGGGCTGCCTATTGCCGACCCCTGGTCCAGCTATAGTATAGTCCATGATGCTTTACAGTCTATGAACTTTGAGTTTGGATAATATTATCGAACTTTGTGCAAAATACACTCGAAAAGAAGACAGGTGTACAAGAAGGTTAGGTTCGTGAAGGAAATATCACATGGTACCTATAATATAATATCAGGAGTGGCCAAACTTTATTTGATTAAGATCTAATGAGAATACATTCTTTTCTGAAAATTGACTATAACGTAAAAAAATTATTATGAAAGTGTAAAGTTATCTAAAAATATTAGTGTTTCACATTAAATTACTAAATAATTTCTAAATAAATTGACATTATATATTGTTGGAAGCGCTTAGAAGCGTGTCGCATTATATTGGCCTGTTAATTACGATCTAATGCTAAACGAAGACGCTTACTCTAAATGATCATCAAAAATTGTAGCTCATCGCTATTCAACTTTTAAAGCTTTTATTTGAAAAAAATGCCATTTTACATAAACAAGTTAATCCAAAATATTATGTTTGCGTAACTGTAACTTCTAAATAATATGTAATAATATGTTGTCTATAGGGATTGCAGACTTTGAAATCGTCCGAGATCGACCGGTCGGTCGCAATCGACCACTGTTTGGCCGCCCCTGCAGTTATATATTTATGTATAATAATAAACGTCTGCAGCAGCGCCGCTAAATATCGTGCTCGCGTGTATCGGATAGCACAGCCGTTTTGTTTGATATATTACATTTTTTGAAAGAAGATCATCATCGCACCGTTGAAGGCGGAGAAAAAAACACAGAATAAAAACTGCAAACCAGTCGCGTGTTGTACGCGTCTGCTGCGCTGCTGCAGTTCTATACGCTTTCTACTACGCGCTCGTCATGATATGTATATAATACATAAAATATACGCGATGTAGGTATATTATATACATATACCCGGTATATACCGATGAATAAATATATATACGTAGGTATATATGATATTCGGCCGCCAGAGGAAAGTAGGTGAAAGAAGAGACGCGTATCCGAGCCAACCGTCACTATATATATATTATATTATTTTATATATATATTATATATTATGTTCGAAGAGCGTTGTCGGTGGGGAAACTACTAATATTACTACGACGACGACCAAGACGACTACGACTACGACTACGACGACGGCGGTGGGAGTGCGGCCGCCGCGTACCGGTCCCGGACGAAGGCCGGGGGCATTACCGCGGTCGCGAGCGCGGGTTTCTGCTCTCCAGCGGCGTTATACCGCAACCAGTGTCCAAACCGACGCTGTCAGGCGCGCACCGCAGTGTATATTTTAAATAACGAATAAATATATAATAAATAACCCGATATCGTAGTATATACGCGCGGTCGTTGTGAGGAATATACGGTTTTATTATTCTTCGTCGTCGTGATAAATATAATATATAATATTATACGATATAATCGGAACATATATCTTCGTCGTTAGATACCGCCGTTGCAGCCGTCGATAAAGTGTCGTGTTTTCGCGTATATGCCTATATATACTTAAATAAATCGTCGTCGTTTTCGTGAAATAATATTATTACGATAACTACAATAATATCGTCGTATAATCGTAGTGTGATCGCGCCATGGGACGAGTAGTTTCGGCAGTAAACACCGCACTCATCTACTGCAGGTAAATACGATCGAGGGCGTTAAAGTCTCCCGGATATTATTTTAATATATTATAATTATTATTATTAAAAAACGCAGTGTAGAGTACCTACCTAGATATTATTATTCGCGCGTACCACGGCGTGCCGATCTCGAGTTTTTTTTTTATATAACAACGGCGGCGTTTAGGAAGTGACGACTACTGCTGTGTTGTGTTGCAGTGCGCGGAGATTGCGTAATTCGCATCCGTAAAACACGATAATATATAGAATTCAATGCAACATACATATAATATACTACGTATATGAAATCGCGTACCTATACACGTATAGAGGTACTCGTATCATGACAACAAAAAATAATGCAGTATAACACGTACGTGTGTGACCGAATGCGCGTGTGGGGGTTCATCCGGATATATAATAATAATAATAATAATAATAGTAATGTATCTATAGCGTTGTTGTGGCCGGCCGGCGGGCCGGGAGAAAGTGTCGCTTTCACTGCGACCTTCGGCAGCCCTTAAGCTCTTAAAAGCGCAAACGTTGAAGGCTGACTAATATTTTCGTTTATTTAATAATATATGTTATCGATACGTGTGGTGCGCAGGTCATCGTCGTCTGTCTATCGGACGGCATATCGTTGCCCGCCAAGCGATCCCGTTTTGTTGAATAAATATTCTGGAGCTCGTTTGCAAACGGGGAGTGTGTGCGAGCGCAAAAGCAGCTGCAATATATGGTTTTTTTCGCACGTTTATAAAAGAGGAAACCGACCGCGAAACCCCGACTGCAGTTTTGCTATACAAAACCGCGGCGACCTGCATCGTTCTGGACCGTGTGCAACTTTCAAAGCTCTGTCCGTCAAAGCTTCAGTATCATAACAGTCCGAAAAGGGATGATTTCGGGTTCGCACACTTATATATATATATACGCGAAACATATTTTATTTAACTCTATATTCAACTATAACACACATTTTTTTAATTTCATTTGGGTACAAGAGTATATATAATATGTATTTAGGTATACCTAAAGAATCGGTCGCGATTTATGCTACGACTACGGACGGATGAGAGCTGCAGCAGCGCAGTGTGTCGCGCGGAAAACACTTTCGACCTGTACTTTCGTTTTTGCTGGCGCGAAAACTCGTTACGGCCGTATCGCGATTATAAATCGCATGAGGGTCGTAAAACGAGTGGGTATACGACGATTATACGAGATATTATATTGAAATATATTATTACGATATTAATAAGTTCTCATTTTACTGTCGGTACGTGTGGAGGCTTGTGGTGTAGGTATACCATATAGGTATAATACAAATATAAGCGCTTAGACCTGCGACTTATACTAAATCGTTAATATTAACGCACATTATATTTTAATAATAATATATATAATATATAATCTCTATAGACGCGCAACGTGCTTATAATGGATACCCACATCATTAGAGTATACCTAGGCACCTATAATAAACATATTTTATATTTATTATCTTATTTTTACTCGGCGGTCTTGAATTTCTAAAATATTATCTATACGTTTTTCTTTCTAGAAATCGGTGCATTTGAGAACGAGTCGACGAGTATAGTGTGTACGAACATGGACATTGCCGTGTTGAAAAAATTGACCAGATCCGGTTTTATATTACTTCATATTACCGTGTTGCTGATAGGTAAGTCTCATCAACTATATAATATATTATATTATTATCGTCATCGAATTTACGTATTTTGTTTCGTCGCGGTCTGAGACAACGAAAAAATAAATAAATCGTCCTCCCTAACCGCGATCGATATAAGTACCTACTGCAGCTATTACAATAAACATCGCGAACAAGTACATAAATAATAATATTATTATACGGTAGTTCTATCGTCAGCAATGATATATATAATTTGAGCATGATTTATATCAGGATGAGTGTTTCAGTATTTAGTCGTCGTGTGCCTGTATTTACAAATCGATCGGCCCGCGACGGATTTCACTATAGCAATTTGCTGCTGCTGCAGATCTGATTTATTTCGCACGCGTTAGCACCTCTATATTATAATTATTATACATCTACGCCCACGTCGCAGCAGTACTAAAATATTTTAAATCGTGACGTTTACCCCTCCCGATGGCCGTCATCGCCGCACCCACAGCCCATCGCATCGTTTGCTGCAATATCGATCGTGCCGAGCTTGACCGTTTTGTTATAACATAATAATATTATTATACGTTCTCATCGCTATTCTCTCTCGTGCGATTCGCGTGGGCTATTCGGAGCTGTGGAAGAAAGCAGTCGCCTTGCCAGATAATTCAATGTCGTGTTGTAATCTCAAATTCCTATTTAATACGTTGTACTGCAGTAGAACCTCGATTATCCGTCCCCCGTTAAAGCGCGTTGCAGTAGAGTCTTATTTTCATCGTCGTTTTTATCTATAATTTCATAAAAAAAACGAATGGTGATGATCCTTCCTTTAGGGTAGCTTTACAGATTTAAAAATCGACACGATACATAGGTATATTATGTAACAAATATATGAACGTATATGGGTAGTAAATAAATGTATGTACCAATGAGTAATAGTTATTATTTAATTATTACATATAATGACTTGTAAAAAATGTTTAAAAAAGATCGTTTCTCGTTTTAAACCGTCTTTTTAAGGCTCCCTGTATTAGATATAAGTGTTGTAATATAATAGTAATAGTATACTATACCGTTTTATTTAATTACATTTAATGTTTATTGAGTATTGTCTTTGGCCATGATATTATGTCCTGTGTATTATAAAAATCTAATATTACTTGTAGACAGTAGACTTATACTCGAACTGTAAAATATCTGAAATTGCCGATTGGCGTTTACAGTATTAAATGAATGAAAAATTTGCGTAACTCACGCACACACGACTGAACTTTTAACGTCGGAAACGTATATAATATATTAGGCTTGCGCGTGCAGAATGTCGTCTACGTGTCTATTGCTATTATAATAATAATAATATAAATATGTAGGTACGAAATTTTACGGTACTGCGGCACGCACCTTATTTGCTTTATAGAAACTTAATCCGTGCAATGTAAAAACAAACAAAGTGACATACCGCGGGCACGTCCGTCGTATAGGTATAATACTATATATATTATATTGTACCAACCGCGGTCCCCCCCTTACCGCCATCACTTGAACATATAATATCTTTGGAATCTATATATACAGGGCGATTCGTTTAACGTAAAACATCACTCAATTTATCGAAAACCGTCATTGACTTTAAAAAAAATATATTTCTTATTCTATTATAATGTATTATATTTCCAAGTTTTCTGCTTTTTTTTTTAATGACAATACATACAGTTATATATTCATATTTCTGAGCAGAATATTTTCCGATGATTTCGATGTATTAAAATCGAATTTCGGACGAGTTATAATTGTTTAAACTATATAAGTATATTCGAGCGGAATGGATGAGTAAGCAGGTACCCCGCAAAATGTTGGTCCAGAAGTCCGCTCGTCTAAACTGTAAATACTAAAACCACTCGTCGAAAACTCGATTTTTGTGTATCAAAATACTGAGGAAAATATTCTGCTTTGGAACACGCAATCAAAACCGTATTAAAAAAAGACTCAAACAATTTAAAAAATACGAAGAAAAAAGAGTTTTATTAATTAGATTTTGTTTTGTAACGACTTGATACCATCTTTTTCAAAAAAAAGTGTTTACTTTTCGATATAGGTAATAATGATTGTATTTTCTCATACGTTTATGCCGTCGATACGTTTTTCTTGTTTCGTTTTTTTTTTTTTTAACACGACGAGCACAATGCCATATTGCGGCACACATGTGATATGTATATCGAAAAACCTATCATAATCGTATTATATTGTTTTCGTTATCTCTATATCATTATGTGCAGATAACGTGCTATCTATGCGCGAGTTTCGTTTTACTGCGATCGGTAGAAAAAAAAACGGTTTTCACACCAGACTCGAATAGGAGGCGTGTTTCGAGAAACATTATTAAACTGCACCTGCAATGTGTATATAAATATTATATTATGTTTACCGTCAGTTTTCGACGGTGTCACAATATATATATATATCGGTATACGAATCGAAACCCTGCGAGGTTAGGTCGGGTTTATATATGCTTCGCAAGAAAGCTCTCCACGCTGGGCGTTTTTAAAAACCATGAATTACGAATCTATTATTATAACAATGCGATATAATTAATTAATTAAAAAAACCGTCTATACGGTCCTGACGAACTGTATTTCACTCCAACCGCCGCCGCCGTCAATGTCTGAATTCTATAATATTATAACAATAACGATGACGGACGTTTTTTTTATTTTTAACTCGACAATACAAAAATTTAGAAAATTAATAATCTACTTTCAATGACATGATTCGATATTGTTTACAAATTATTGTGATTTTACACACTATACATAATAATAATATTACAATAACTTTACACAACTATCATATTGTTCGCGGGTTAGAACGGTTATTGCAGGTTACATATTATTATAGTACTTGTTTCAAGCTCGGAGAGTTTAAAAATAAAGTGATAGTTACTATCAATTATTGTTTAAAATTTGTTTCGACATAGTCATACTATAGGTGGTACCTACTACCTAAAAACCGAGAGAATACGTAACACCATAAAACTCGGATAGCGATTTCGCACACGCACAAAATATAATATTACCAGTGCCCATTAGTTTGTTATAATTGTATCCATTTGTTACATTTTTACTTTGTTTTAAGTTTGAATGATTATTGCACGACTTCTAGCAAATTAGTGTTTCCAAGGTGCCAGAATATAATATAGCTTCTGTGAACCGTTTGGAGATTTAATAATACGACCTCTAGAGAAGGCTATATTATGTCTCGTTTAAATTCAAGACAGACGTATTTAGATTGTTTTTTTTTTAAATATTTCTCAGAAAAAAAATCGTTTTATTTTTGAGTTTAAGTATTCTTTATAATATCATTAATATGTGTTATATTACATATAAATCATAATAATATTATACAATAATACGTCTACCGCTTAAAATCGACTGAATTAAATACATTACATTTCTGTATCCATCACAACGTTTATATAAATCCGTTCCCGAATAATAATATGTAATACCAAAGTACTTTATCACATCGATGTACCTGTAATGTATGATATAATAAGCGCTCGGATGACCGAAGAGAAAACTCGAATAATATTTTAGAATTCAATCGGAAGTTCGGTCTATGATATTAAAATATCACATGTTGTAAATCATTATACCTACGTTAAACAAGTAATAACTGATTTATATTCACAGCGATGATCGAAAATCGTATGGCTCATACGCATAATGCACGTCATGGCGACGTTATACAACATTTAGGTACGTGTACAGGTACACGAATGAAGTACTTATAAACGAAATCAAAACGACATGTGCCACCACTGTGGAGGCAACGTTCAAGCTGCAGGCACGGAAAAATGTGCAAAATTTGTATTCAGACGACGTTGTACAACATTAATGTTCAGGTACGCGAATGGGGTACTTATAAACGAAATCAAAACGACATGTGCCAGCACAATTGGGTTCAAGCTCGCACTGAAAAATTTGAATTTGGGCTTGTTAAGAGTACTTTTCAAACGCATTCAAAATACGCGTGTACAAATACTTGGTGTCATTTGTATAATATGAAATGTGTATTCAACTGTCTTCCAAAAGTATTTGAATATGAATAATACAAATACAATTTAAAAATTATTCAAAATACTTTGCAAGTACTTTTTTTGTATTATGAATTGCAGCTGATGTCTTATACCTTGTAACGAGACGTAACCATGTGCATAATAATATTAAAATCCTGCTACTGCCACCTGACGCACGAAAACCTTCTGGTATATACGAAAGACGAAAAACGCGATTGAAGCCTAATTTTCCTATAACTAATAGTAAAAAACACTTCATAAACAATTATTGTAAACGACGAGATGTTAAATGAAATAGTTCAATACAACGTAGTAATCAAAGCCATTCCACTGAGCGTCACGACTAGTCAGTAACAAAAAGATATACAGCCCCGATGGTCCCTTTTGAGCCTTCCAAACCTTCCAAGTCTTAAGTCGTGGTGACTGCAACGGGCTAAGCACAAACACTTATCATTACCTGGTTGTGACGTCTCATGTGTACTTTCAATTTAGTTTGTGACTAATATTCATGTGAGTCACTGAATCAATTCAATGATTGTACGTGAAGATCATGGGTTCATCACACTGGTTCGCATTCGTGAATTTCACTTCAACTATTCGATAACTAGGTAGTGAATTTATTAACTAGTTAATAAGTATTTTTTATGATTTATGGTTGCATAAAAAATCACTACGGACATTTTTAATGGTTTAATAATGACCTAATGGTGAATTAAACACGATTTAGTGGCTCATGATTCAAGGTTAGGTTCATCAAATTTTAGTACATCAATTTTGTATCACATTAACATTTATATTTACATTCCGATATATAAATGCAATAATTTACAATCAGTTGACAAAAGTAAAAACGAAATATCACTAAAACTGAACTATTGATTCGTGCAATATATTTACCGGAAAAGTGTAAGCCCATAATTAATGATATAACAAACAGCAAAAAGTGATTTAGAATAATAATAATTTTTTTCGTAGATTCACTTAAAATTGCGAATTTTAGTGTTCCCACATATTATCATACAGTACCGACGAATCGACTCTTTCGTAGATACTAGATTCGATTCATCCGATTCACTATTAACCGAATCAATCCAGCGAACTGATTCATTCGTCAGTTGCACACCTTTTAATACCGGGTTAAACATTGTAAACTTTGTTCAAAAGTATAATAAATAAAAAGAAAATATTGCATTATATAAATTGTGTAATTTGTGTATTAAAATAAAGAAGAAAAGCTAACATAACACAGAAATCATATTAATATATTATGCGTTGAAGTTTGTTACAATCAATAACTTTTTAATCAAGTCGAGTTAAACATCAGCTATGTAGATATCGATTGTAGCTACCTATTTCAGCGTCATCTGCGTATTTTATGACATTTTATAAATTCTCAGAAACATTATAAAATATAATTTTAAGAAAAATATTTAGTAAAATAGTGAAATACGAAACAAAAACATTGGTCGTTAAAATTCAAAGACAAAGTATTTGAAAAACCAAAAAAGTATTTAAATCGGGATTTTAAAGTAACGTTGTGATTATAACGTATATGCATGTATCACAAAACCGATTCAAATTTATTGACGTAATTAAAACTGAAAACGATAAACAAAATATCATAACGCAAAACATAATTTATAGAATAATATTAATAATAAGTGAAAAACAACGCAAAACGAAATTATTTAAAATCAATGTAAGTACTCAAAAGCTATGATATTGGTTTCGTCGAATTAATGTATTTTATTCCACGCGCAATCGGTTTCAGCGATCAATCCGAGAATAATAATTATCATAACATGCCGTATCCGGGCCGTATTCAGATATTATTGTTTTGAACTCAAAAGTCGGAAAACGAAATTTTGCGGAATTCAAACGACGAGAGCTTCGAATGAAAAACAAGACCGAACGTCGTCGTCGAAGTCGTCGAAGTCGTAGAAGTCGTACTACACGGGCGACGAGGTACTATACCTATTATAACACATCGGTTTTGGCTTCTTCTGTTACGCCGGGGCGTATGCACATCGTAGTTGTAGTCCACACGATAATAATAATATAGTAATAATTTAATAATAATTGTGTCCCCGGGCCGAACGTGCGCGTATAAATGGTAATAATAATAATACCCGTGTGTATAATGATATCGTAACTCTGAAATCGCGGAGAAAAATATAATAATAATATCGTCGTCGTAGCTCCTCGCAAAACTGGTTCAAGGTCCGGTGCATCGTTCCGCCCGTTCTCCCGCGCATATATTAGAAAATCGTACGGCCATTCATAATAATAATAATAATAAATTATGATAATTATTTCATTATTATTATTATTATTATTATTTCGAGCGCCGGCGAATAGTCACCATAGCCGAGTGTCACGACGACCGGCGGCAGATGCGACAAAATAAAAACAAAAAAAGAGACGTTTCAGCGGTTACAGGCGCACGACTTGACATTATTCGAATTACGATTTTTTTTTTATTCTCTGTCTTATAGGTATAGAGATGTTAGCTGCTGCTTATTAGGTTTGCCTCCAGACGTTTTTCTTTTTATTTCGAGTGTCAAAATACAACTGCACGCGCGCGACTACAACGGTCGTCGGCGAAAACGTTTTAGTACGACGACGAGAAGCAATTAATAATATTATGAACCACAATGATTACCTTTTTTGGTTGCAAATGCAAATCGAATCCTATACATTGAAATCTGCAACAGTCCGTGACAAACCATTTCGATTTCATAATTCCAAAACGAAAATAAATGTTGAAAATCACGTTTAAAAGTATGAAAATAAAGAAGGACGTCAACAAATAAATTTGACTTACATTTTTACACATACAATATTGTACATTTATATTGATTAATTATTTTCAAGCGAATCTTCATATTTTTTAATGATATATAGGTATGAAAATGAAACAAGATAATTTTTGGAACATATAATCCTCTGGACAATGTCAAATGATTTTCAAAAATATTAGAAGATATTAGAAGATCTGAACATATTATTATTTTTACTCGTGCCGAGTCTACACGTCAATAATTTTTACCTGAAAAAAACCCAGACCTGGTTTATTATACATAGACCTTTTTTTAAAAACTTTTTTTTCCTTAAAACTATAAAAATATAATATTACAACAATAGTTATTATTATTAATAGTCACATCGTTCGTTTCGTTCTTTACCGATTCGCGCTCGACCGCGAAAGTCCCGTCGACGACAATGGACCGCGAGATCGTCTGAAATATTCTCACCGGAATGATGGGACGGAATAATTATTATTACCTTCTGGTTTAAACGGTCGTATAATAACAATATTATTCAAAGTGCCTATTTTATTTTTATTTTATTTTTATTTTTCTTGCGTTTTGACGACGCTCGTAAGTAGGTAATGCGAGAACAATATAACAATATAAAATAAATGTATATTAACAAGACTGTCTACAATGTATAAATATAATGACGCGAGGACGTTCGAATTAGGTATGGCGTGTGTAAAATAATACGATAACTATATATTTTGTTGACATTGACTTTCGTCGAGTTGAGTAGAAAAAAAAAATTACAACGACCATCTCGTGTCGGAAGGTATATACCACGATAACCACGTTTTTTCCGGGTATAATTTCGTCGATCATAAATCGCCGATTATATTATTATGTCTACCTCAATGCGAAAAACCAACGGTACGCGAGTAACGTGATATTATTATTATTATCATCACCATGCGGACAATTTGCGACGAATAATAATAATGATAACAACGCGATATTATATTACAACAGGTGGTACAATAATATGTCGACTGTGCGTGACTGCGCGGCGATTATCCGTGATATTAAAATAATAATTCAAACAAATTACGAGCGAATATTTTGGCGATTGTCTAAAATAAGAATAAAAACTTCGTTCGTGTTGTACGTAGTTGACGACGAAAATCAGACATATTTCAGAAAATTTGCGTATTGTTTGCCAGTACTTTTGCAGCGACCGTCGTCGATTATCGTTTGCCAATATTACCATACCCTGCACATTCATGACGGTCGTCAAAATAATAGACTATAAATTAATATTATAATATTATTATCGTTCGCAGATTATGGTAATAATATTAAATGCGAAATATATAATTACCAAGACGGTCGCGACTGTCGCTAAAGTACTATTATTAATAATTATTACTATATATAGGTAACGTTTTATGGTCGACAGAACAATAATTGTATTGTTTTCGCTGCAGGATTTCCGCTGCGGCCGGTTCGTAAACAAAGAAACGTTTTTTAACATATACATATATTTACAGATATTATGTTATTTTTCTAACCGATTTCGGGTAAGATTTAAAATCATACTAAAGAACAATAAATTTGACTTTTTTAGGCACATATTATATAATACTTACCTCGGCTGAAAATAGTGGACTTGAGCCACACGATTTCTTCGAACGGAATTTCGTGCGATATATAGTCCGAAATACTACATAATTGTTCGGAGACTTGGTTTTGATAAAACATCTATATTTTTCTTGGAAGTGATTCTAACATCGATTTGAAATCTCCAAACGGGCAAGAACCCGTACTCATCGTGCGCAACGCGTTCGGTTTGGAATCGAATACAAATCCGAATATTTCGACAACAGGTGCAAAACTAATGAATATATGCAATACAAATTATGCTTTATTAGACTTTTTGATTATTTGTAATTAAGTGAAAAAAATTAAGGCGTGTAGCACTCAACTCGATATTTTTAAAATTGCGTGAAAAAGCTCAAAAACATAGTAGGTAAATAGTATATGATTCAAAAGCTGATTCGACGAGCTGGCATAACATCTTATATTAAAATACGATATCGTCGTAGAACCAGTGATGCTAGAATTGAGGGAAAACATAGAAGGGAGAAGTATAAAAAAAAAATGGTGCTCACCTGAATATTCAAATGGATTTTTAATCGGGATATTATGATAATCATCATATTGAGGGATACGTATAATTAATATTTTTTTTTTAAAAGAAGAGAGACTCCGTCTCTCCGCGTCCTCTTTCAATCCCGGCGCTGCAGCTCAGAATATGATTTCGTCCAGAGTTTCTTTTCAATTACCAGAAGAACCTATATACCGACGGCGATCGGCAATCCAATCGCGAAGATCAAACCCGAATAGCGTTATTTTCAGACGACGTGTCGGCCAAGTATAATATTATATTTTATTTTATATTTGAATGCGTGCTAAGACGCGTTCTCCCGCTGCAGCACAGGCCGCCGCAGACCGTTTCGGACGTGGCATGAACTCTTGGCCCGATTTGACGTGTGTGTCTAGTCGAGCTACTACCGTTTATGTGTTCCCGCGTCTTCCTCGAATCGTGATGTCGTATATATATATTTTGTGGTAATTATCGCCACAATTGTCGTGACCCGGTCTCGTGCGACCCCATCCGACTTTTTCAGCAGCGTCGGAGCGGATTTAGGACTCGGCAGATTACGTTATAATGTTATGCAGAACTCTGCCGCAGGTTCGGCGCACGACCACCAGTATCTCCGTATTTTTTTTTTAATTTTATAGGAGGCAATATAATCTGAGTACCTAGCAAGATTTTTGATAGAGACGTACACATTTAACTCTTTAGATGTAGAGCTAACTATATCTTATATATTATACATAATATTAGGGTTCCAGTAAGCTACAGGAATATTTTAACGTCATTAATTTTAATCACAACTCATAACTATTCTCCTTTTAGTATGACGAATAAACATGACAAATATCGCTGATTTGCTCACTAATATAACATTACGAAACGGAATAACTTGCAATGACAAGTGAAACTGAAGTGAGTCCTCAATCCGACATAGAATATGCGTAGAAAATGAACATAAGACTAAGAAATTTAACACCAGACCTAAAGATATTGTACCATCTGAATTGGCATTAGATAGGGCTAAATTGATAAAAACGCCGTCTTCATTATTATGTGTTACCGACAGCGCTATAGTTGGGAAATCGATCTTCAACAACTGGTGATAAATAAAAAAAACATTTGAAAACAACGCCTTCTGAAAAAATATCAGACTAAATCCATGCTTAATTTTCTCGACGTTTTAAAAGAGTACCTACACTGCAGTGATAGAAAATTCTCCCAGGTTTTGTCGTCAAAAGAGTCAACTGTAAATCGCGGTTTAGCAATATTTGTCTCGAGAGAAAACGTGACTAAACTTTTGGGAGTACACACTTTGCTTAGTGGTGCACAGGTCAAGCATAGTATTACATGCATTACATAAATATTTATATAATTGAGTATTAATAGCGAAACAAAAAAAAACGGAGATTCTATTGGTTATAAACAGCGTTATGCCTACAACAAATTATATATCCCCACATTGTGTACACGATGTAAAGCTTGATGTAAATATGTCGTCGCTCCATCTAAATATAAAGTATTCAACAACAGACTGTCCTCATCAGAAAATATAAAGACACGAATTTCAAAAAAAATAAATGGCGATACACGGTTATTGCTGTACGCGGGACTCTTGCTTTTGCGTTTCTTTGAACACAACGAAATCGCCGACGGTTTGTCAGTAGAATTTATTTTTACGAATGAGAAACAGCTATGCCATACCTACAATGAAAATTTCGACCAGTTTAGTACTCAACTAAACACCGATAGACTCCGTTTATGATCTATAAAATTTCTGACCTATTTAATTACGCAATTTTATAATATAATAAAACGAAAATACGTATAATATAATATGGTGTAACCCGTAGAAGGCTCTTAATCTACATCCACGAGTCCGTATGATTATAGTTGTAGTTTAGTGCTCTTCGATTTTTCGAGACAACTAGGTCGTACGACATCGTGTAAACTGTAAATATAATAATAATATTATCTTTACCGTCTGTGTAAATAATAATAATATTACGTTTAGCGTACTTACAACTACTGCGTTCGCCGTCGTAGCAATGTTTTTTTTATTTTTTTTTTTATCTTCTCTGGCACTTCCGGCGCTGCGGTAACCGGCAAGGTAACCGAGTGAAATATTATTATATTATGAAGTGTACCGTTAAGGCGTCCCGTGCTCGGAAGGAGGAGTGGTCGTGCGGCGGCGAAGACGATCCTCTCGGAATCCGTGTCACCTGCAGATGAGTAGAATTTTTGTATTATATCCACGTTTTTGGTTTTTTTATTTCCGTGTCGAACCTATCGTTTTATGTCTTCCTACTCGGTGAACGGTGAACGAACTCGACCCTGACTTGTCCGACTTTATGTGTAATAGTAGTAGCGGGGCAGCAGCAGTCAGCACAGTAAGCGCACGTCAATTATTATATCCACACTAATTGGAACCCACGACGAAGTAGGCTGTATGACATACAATCGATAATAATAATATATATATATATATATATATAATGATTACCGAGTTGGTATCGCGCACGTAGAGCGACGAGAAGACGTCTATCGAAACGGAGTCTTTATAATATTTTCATCTCTCGGAAACGGACGAGAACGGTAAATAGGATGAGATACGTCGACCAAAGAGGTATATATTGGTTATGGTATACTTACTACTGCTGCTACTGCTGCTAGAATAATCCGCAGACGTAGTGGTATGTGACGAGAAACACGCACGACGATCGAATCGCAGTTCAGTCAATACTATATACAAGAGAGATTTACCAAAATTCGTTTGTTTGATGAATTTATTCAAGTTATGATTTTTTGCATTTTTAAGCGGGCCTTGTTTTAAATTATTTAGATTTTATGCAGATGCCATTAAAGCGGATATAGTGTCCTGTGAAATACTTATAACCTATCCGACTTCTTTGTTTCAAATGAGAACCAACCCTTTTCGTAGATATTTTATGTCATCGCATCTAGAAATCTAAATTTAAATTAATGGTTTCTTTGTTATTAATATACCTAGATATACTAAGGATGATAATCCTTGAAAATGGTTTGAAAAAAAATAGATGTGATATTGGATCTAATATATTTTATGAATATTATTGATTAATGTTGATAGATTAATATCAATTAGTTGCTAAAATGTGAAAATCATCATAGCTCCAATAATATCAAACCCATTGTCATGGACTTTAGTCCATACGTAGCTCACAGAGTCAAGTAACTCAAAGATACCTGGTTTGGATTTCTAATTAGATACGAAAACGTTCCCAAAATAGTCATCTGATTGGAAATGTATGTGAAAAAAATGATTGGCTAGGTATATAGTTTTCGTTTGAAAAATGAAATTGCTACCACTGCATTTTAGGAAGCTGCTCCTTAAATTATATAAAAAAAATCTATGTGTTTGACAACTTTTTTTGGACACTCGGCCTGTTGTATATTTTAAAAGTTCCAAAAATCAGAATTTGAATAAGTTCCGGATGATCAACGGGGGTGAGAGCGGTCGGCAAATCACCATGGCGTATAGTGTGTTTGTAGTTTTTCATAGGTAACACGCGTCGTCGTTACGAGATGGAACCGATTTCCACGATAACCGTATACGTAATATCGAACCGCATTAACGTGTTTGCTCGACTAAAGTTTCAGATAGATATAATATAGAAGTGTACTTTTTTGTCTTTCTACAGAAAAAGTAGTCGTACAACTACACCAGCAGTGCCTATATATAACGCAATACTATGACTGTGTCACCCATTTTTTTTTTATCCGTTTTGTATACGGTCGTTGAATTCTCCTTCTTTTTTCCCCTACATTATCGACTCTAATCGCACAATCGATGCGCACAGATATTATACAATTATGCCAATATGTTTGCACTATATAATATTAATCCTTAGTTCGTACACAAGATTTAATATTGTATCCAAACCCGTGTAGGATTAACGCCATAATAGCAGTAGCGCACGAAAATTGAATTTTGTTTTTGCGGAGGAGGGTTGTGCGAATAACAATTTTACCGAAACCAAATACTACTGCAGATTAGATTATAGCGGATAGGGACTTTTTTTAGAAATTAATTTTGGATGAGGGTTGCTGCGTGCCACTGACCGTTGTTCTGCTGTACGGCGGAGGTGACCGCGGATTAACACAGTGGTTCTCAACCTTTTTTATTCCATGTGACCCTTAGTCACTAGTACACTTGAACACGGTGCCATCACCCTAACATCAATATGTATTAAACAATTTAAACTGAAAAAAAATTATAGGAATATTGAAAAATACTAATAAATCATATAAAACGAATGAGACAATTTTGATCCTAGTAGTTTTTACAAACTTGGGTTGACGGTGGAAAGATCGAGTCTCATATTATCGTCTTCTAGAGTCGTTTTTGTGAGGCTTTGATGTTTTTTGTTTTAATATTTGTAAGTGCTAAAACACTGGTTTAACAGCACACCGCTATCGACGGGACTATAATATTATAAAACGTGTTTTATTATTAATCAGCCGTAACATAAAAAGAGTTGACCGACTTTTGGAGTCGGCAGAAGACCTGGTAGGTGGCGCATTTGCGGAAATGGATAGTATTGTTATATTTTTTACGCGATAGTTTTTGATTATTTTGGAACATTTGATTTACATAAAAAAAAACTCAAAGGACAAAGAAGACGAACCACGAGTCTCGTTTGCACGTGCGAAATACAACACGCGATAGCTGGCAATGATTTATGACGAAAATCGTTTATCGTCCGACGAGGCACGCGATTCTCAGCACGTTTAATACGTCATGGGCACAGCGACGTTTTTTTTCATCGCACCGAGTACAATGCGCACAAGCTTCGGTCACCCGTCTGATTTATTATGGTTTTTCGATTTTTTTTTATCGTCGAAGACAGACGGTAGCGACGACAGTAGTTAAAAAAAACGATAGGATACGAAACGACTGAGTAACGACGATACGAACTGTGTAATACGAGTATAATACGTTAATATTTTATTATTATGACCTATAAACATAGTTTTATATTATAATTTAATACGAATATAATAAGAATATATTATTACATTATATACCTATAGTATCTGTAATGAGATTTTCTAGTTTTTCTCGTTTCAAATATAATATTATGAACTAGAAAATTCGTTTAGCAATAATCTACACAATATACAGGAGAAAAAACTTATATTTACCTGCGTTATACTAAATAATTATGAGAATGTCTATATTAAACGATTTTACACTCAATATTTTTTTATAATTTATTCGTATATTTAATTTAGCATAATAATAAATCGTTTCTGAAAAAAAATGTGTAAAAATGTTTCTTTCTATAGTTTTTATTTGTATTTGGAATTAATATTGTCATCATCATAAGAAGATTTAGACGAGTATACTCTCGCTCACCGATGAGAGTTTTTTACAGGAATGCTCTAGATAAATCCCATCTGTATAATACGTCGAATCTTAACTTTCAGTAATATTCAATTCTTGCGACAAACCATTTTATTGGGTAGCTATATTATTATGTTTCAAACAAAGCGCGTGGTTGTCGACTGATTGTTAAGTGTTCATCACACGTACGAAATGCGATGGTAAAGTATACTGACTCTCGAGAAGGTGTCATATGAATAAACAATACAAAATATCCAATATTTACGAAAGCTTCAAAACAACAATAGATAACCCAAATCACATTATAGAACGTCAGCGGACAACGTCTCTTCTGCAATCGTCATCATGCTCGAATTTTCCACAAAACGTGTTTCAATTCGTACGATTTAAAACCGTAGAGGTACAATATGCTATGCTAAATATAACGCTAAAATATATGACAAAAACATATTTAAATATGTGAACGTAATTAAAACAGTAAACAAAAAAAAAAAGCCCTAAACACCACAAAACAAAACGTAACAATTAACAAAATGTATCATTAAACGAAATAATTTTAAGTCCATTTACAGTTATAATATTTATTCCATTCGTTTTTATCTTATTAGCAATCAATCCCCAAGAATTTATTACAATCCGTATCCGGGCCGTTCCTCGCAAAAGGTATTATTTTTAACGATGAAATGTGCAAAATGATAACTATTTAATTCTAAATAACCGCAAAAATAACTTAAAACCAAACGCTATAGCCTTGGGCCCGTGTATCGAGAATAATATTATTATACTTTACCATTCCGTTTTCGTATTGGACAGCTACAATACAAGTCTTACAGACGATTTCAAATGTGGGTTCGATTTTATTTTTCACACACACACACACAAACCGCTCCCGAACGTTAAATTTTTTATTCCGTGTCGTCTATGCTCACCACACGCGTGTTTAGCACACTCTATACGAACTTGAAATATTTCTCATACTCATATTTTCTATTATTTTATCTTATATTTTGACCGTTATTTAGAGTACCCGGCAGTAGCGTGACTGGAGCTCAATCTAGGGGGCGGGGATTATTTAAAAATTGTAATACACCACAAATTTCAGTGAGGAATTCAATTTTTTCCATCTATTATTTTCAACCGTTTATTAACGAAATAATTAATAAATATCACTGGTATAAATACTATATTATTTTATTACCTATTGTATAGGCTATAGCCATGATTAAAACATAACAAATAAAAAATTCCAAGGGGGGGCATACTCCCATGCCTCCCCACAGCTACGCAACTGGTGACCGCCCTTTAGAGGTGACCGTTAACGGATGTGTTTTATTGCAATAATATGCTGCAGCTCACGGTAACCCTAATCGTGTTTTTATAGAAATAGGTATAAACACGATAATAATAATAATGATAATATGGTACACGCTAAACCGCGGTATAGACAAACGAAAAAAACTTTTAAAACCGGTATTTTGAAAAAAAAAATGTACCCGTCTCTTATATATTATATTATACGAACGCGTGTGGCCGAACGTTTTATCGTTGGCACGCGACAAAATATTATATTATTATATTATATGTGTTATAACACGGTTTCCCGCGGGTATAGGTATGCTGACTTGGACCGCGGTATAGGTAATGATGGTGTTATATAGCGTCCGCGGTCTATTATAGGATACAGATAGGTATACCGGCCACCTGTAGTATATAATATAATGAGAACAATTTTTAATTACGAATCGGCGAGCGTTACATAAACACGAACTTACCTATATGTGTTTAATAGATTATGTATATAGTACACAATATGTGTGAGCAAATAATATTAAATATCCGCTCAAACCCAATAATTGCATAACGCCACATCATAATAATATATTATATTTTATTTTTCGATCGATTTGGGAAGCGAATTGCGGAAGTTTCGTGTAATAATAATAATAATAAAATTCAAGATAACGTCGGCGGTATATATATAATAGGTCGCGTATTTGTGTGATGCAACTGCAGCAGTAACCGGCTGACGGAAAATCTGCTGATAAAAATCGACTCCATTTACAGCTTTTCATCGTCATAATGTATATATATAATAATATTTTTAACGTCCCGTCGACAGTGTTGTACGGTATTATATACTTACCTAAGAGCCCGAAAAATAGTGATCTGTTCGTGTCGGTGCATCCGCGAATTGTATGCCAAAAAAATAAAGATAAATTGGAACGTCCAAATAGCAAGCCAACCTCTAGGAGTGGTCTGTCCGAATTGCAAGGCATGCACAATTTTACTCATAACGGCTTGATTTTTTTATTTTGGACTTTTCTTATATTTTTCAAAAAAATCCAAAAATAAATCAATCAAAATTGTTTAGAAATATATTTATTTTTATTTATTCATAAAAATTACATAAAGTTTAAAGCTTAAGTGATAGCCTTACTTTTTACATACACAAATAAAAAAAATTAATTTTAAACAATCTTGATTGATTTATTTATTTATTATTTATTCGTTTTTTTAAAAATTAGAAAAATTTAAAAAAAAAATGTAAGCTGTGTATATAAGTGGCTTCATTAGTATAAAATTGTTCTCAACAGCCAAATCGGCCAGACAGTAAGCGTTTATCGTTTCGTGTACGTACCTTTTAGACCTGATCAGCAAATTCAAATATAATAATATTCCGGCCAAGTTCGGTCTTTATTGTAAAAGGTAGAACAATACGTTGACGGTCGTGAGAAAAATTTAACACACATTTTCATCAGAAACACTATTGTCTTTAATTTAAGAACAGACATAAAATAATTCACTTGGTCCGTGACACAACAGTCTTATTCGCTTGTGCACACGGACATTCTTCCAGTACAACTCCAAGGCGGAAAAATGAACTCCTCTCAGCTCGTCGCGAAGGCGGCGGCGCGGCGTTTTATTACGAACAAATATAATTATTATTATCTGGTCTCGGCACATTTCCCATCACTGACCTTACCTATAAGTCGATCGCTTACTTGTCTAAAGCATATATTTTCCCGTTGCACTATTAAACACGCATAATTTATATATTATCCAGTAATAATTTATAGTCTATAATATTATACGACTCGATATTGTGTAGTGGTGCAAAGTCACCTTAAAATATCATCGATAAAACAACATAATTGTGCGTTTTATATTATTAAAATATAACTGGGCATGGCCGGTTATACCATATACCGCAGCTATACCTGCAAACCATATTATTATTTCAGAGTATATGAAATATAAAATATTTTAGACCGCTGAAGTATAAAATCGTATACAAAGCCTCACAAAATCTTTGGCTTTATTCGTATTGCAGCAGCAAGCGATGAGCGATATCATTGGCGCTAATAGAGAGAGAGGAGGGGGTTTCAACAATTCATAATTTTTTTAGGTGCTTATATATCAGGGCTTAAAATCGTTATAATAACGATTGAAATTTATAAACGTAATATTATAACACCGAAAACTGCAAACAAAAATAATTGAACATCACAAAACAAAACATAACATAACAATTAAAAAAATATATAACTAAACAAAACAAAATAATTGAAAATCCATATACCTACATAAAAGTTATGATATTGGTTTCGTAGAAATATTAATTATTCCACTCAATTTACTTTTATCTCGGAAATTAATCTACGATTTATTTCTACTCCGGGCCATTCGTTAGATATTATTTTTAAGCGATTGCCAAAGTCGCGTTACGTTTTACTTCTAAATAACGATAAACGCATAAATTGCTTACCTAAAGTTTAAATAATTATCGTAAACGCAACGCAAAAATAATTTTTTTTTTCAAACGTAAGCCCTTATCACTTGCACAAAATATGCTTCAGAATATTCAATCTCAAAATAATATGCTTTTTGCGGCCACGTGTGCCGGGTGAAGTATTCTTTGCGATTCTTTGCGGGAATTAACGATAGCAGCTGATAATAATATTGACGTGCTGTCATTCGATGTGTAACGATCGTAATAATAATGATTATAATTATTATTGTTATTATTGTGACTTGCCTTCGACGAGCGCGTGCAGCAAATCGATCAGAGAGGATAATATTATATTAAATAGACGCATTTACAAACTTACTGCAATAACAACACTATACACTGCGGCGGTTTGTATTATATTATTATTATTTTTTATGAAAATCGTTTTAACCTTGTCAGCCGTCTGTACAAGGTATACGCGACCGTACAACGAATTATATATGACCGACTGCAGCAGCAGTCGACGTTCTACGGAATCGCGATGAGATATTGAAATAAAATATGAGAAAAACGGAAAGAGAAAATAAAACGATTTCGATCGCCGTGTTACAACGATTTTTAAGATTTCGTTTTTCGATATATATTTTAATAATATTTAATTCGGCAGCTGTAATTATAATTTAAACACAAATAAAAACATATCATAGGTAATTTATATCAAATTCGAATTTTAAATCGCTGACATATTTTTTTTTCGATAAACGATAGTTTTGATTATTTGATCAGATAAAACATAATAAAAGAACCGAAGACATTGGACACGAAAAAATATATTATGCACAATATTCAGTTTCTCGTTATCACCTTCGTTCCCTAATTACGTTTGCCGATCACTGCTCAAATACTTCATTACCGTTACCGGTCACGTTCGGTATAATAATATAATCTACCAACCCCGCGGTATACACGCGTTATGGTTACTTGAATACCGCACGGTGTCAATTATTATTATTACTATTACTATACAGACCGATTCGAATGTTATACCAATACCACTCTCGTATATTATTGAGAATACCGTTGATAAAATTTAAATTGCAAAATCGACGTAAATACCACGCACCCCGCTCGGGCCGATAAACTGGCGAGCCGTTATCAATATTCCGCAAATTTTTTTTTTTTTTTTTTTATGTACATGCGATTTTTTTTCTGCTCAACTTTTTAATTTTATCGCATCAAAATCGAATAATATATTATATTATTATTGTATTAAGGTCACCGATGCTCAAGCGACTGGCGCGAACGAGTTTCACGTCGGATTGGAAACGCCTAGAAACGCATATCGTCAACAATACTATATTTTATCGGCTCGCGTAATGCACAAATTGGACCTGCTGTCGAATTAGGTCGGTAGGACAATTCAATAGACTTCTCGCCGAATATTCCATTTATTTGCATTGCCGACGAAGAGTATAGTAATATAATGTCGGTCCAGCCGGCAGCCGTGCGGTATAAAGTGACAAATTGCTTTCTAATTTGCACAATCGTGATGTGTTTTTTTTTCTCTGTCCTCACATTATTCCCCTCCGCCGCTGAATGCATGCGTTTAGGAGATGCACACTGTTTAGACGTATTATTGTTATCGTCATTTTCTGTCAAAGTTATGTAATGCTGTAGTCTGTCGATGTATCAATAAATCGTCAGTTAATTGTTACAGAATTATTGTTTACAAAATATGAAACAAAACTATTGAATCAAAACGTAATAAAACACAATAATCAGGGACGGATTGGGATATAAATTCGGCCCGGGAAATCTGCAGTACCTATGTCGGCCCTTTATGAAAATAATATAGCCGTGGATCAAACTGTTCCCGTGTTTACACAAGTTACAATTAATAAAATCATGCAATATTAATAAAATATGATAAAAATACAGTCTACACAGTATGGTTTAAATTTATAATTAAAATCTGTTATTCTGAAGAAAAAAAGGCACGCTACAGGAGCACCGGGAAAACTCCCGGTGTCCCGCCGGCCCAATCCGTGCCTGACAATAATCATAAATAAGTATATTTTATTCCAGTCTTTTAAAAATGGTTGAGGGGGTAACATTTTGAAAACCAAGTAAGAATATCTCATTTTTGTACAATAATCGCAAAGATTGCGGATTTTAGAACTCAAAAACATATTTAAATGCAAATCTCTAAGATTTTTTAAAAATTGCATTGCACTATCTCGAGCCATGCTATATATAACATATTATAATAGTCGATACATAAATAAATACGATAAAAATGACAGTAATTATGATGATAATACAATAACAAAGTATATGAAATCCCAGTCTTCAACACTGTGTAGGCTGCATAGGTTCTTCTTGCATATAGGTTATTGTATTATTAAATCGACTCAAAGTTAAACATGATGATTTTATGAGTTAATATACCTACTCTGTTGTTATAAAATATTAATATTTCTCAAACGATATCCAACTGGTCAACAGAAATGTATAAAATTACTAAAACGAAGACCAGACAGATTCAGGGTCTTCAAAATTGTACGTGACAATTATTATTATAGTATATGGCATATGCCTACCTACTGCAGTGATATGGATTTTGAATTTCTTTCTATTTTATTTACAATAGTAAGTTGTTCATAACGAAGATGAACTTAAACATATTGATTTATATTATTTGATTGTAATAGTTACCCGATTGGTCAGTCAGTTATAAACAGTCATAGTTCCTTATTACAATTTGATTTTATAATTATTAATCAAACGTTTGGCAATACAAACAATTAATACTGACTCGACATCCGGGCAAAGTCAATACATCGACCGATCGTTATAAACTTAGTTATATGATATACCCAATATAATAAGCGTGATGACGTTTACGACGTTTCCGGCGGAATCAACAGAAACACTAAAATAAACAATCTCATACGTACCCGGATGACACGATTAAACGTGAAACATTATTCTTGCGACGTGTGCTACATACAGTTTACACAAAGTGGCCATCAGCTGACGGCACACCGGTGGACACACTGGCGAGAAACAGTACACGTGCGACGTGTGTGACAAGTCGTTTGAACAAAGTGACCATCTGACAGCACACCGGCGGATTCATATGGGTGCGAAGCCGTTCAAGTGCCAAGTGTGTGACAAGTCTTTTGCTCAAAGCGGCCAACTGATAAGGAGTCGGCGAATATACATTTGACAGATTAATAGCGATCAAGTTCAGTTACGCCTATCATATCATTATGATATCACTGTTTTACATTTTTGAGTAACTCATTATACAGAAGTTTACCTGTATGTAGTAGTTATCGGTTTCTTAGAGTCTGTGACGATAACACTTTGTTGTTTAATTAAAGTAATCGAATATTCGATATAAGTACACCGTACACGTAAGTTGTGCACAAATATTCTTCACACTAGCGAATGTACGAAACTGCAGTAAAGCCGATTCTACGATGATAATTTAATGCGTAACGTCAGTGCAGTGATATTGCGAATTTGTAACACACTACTACGTATAATATATTATTATTAAGTTTATATAATTTTCTTGTGAAATAGATTCAGTTCAGGTTTTATATATCCATGCTCGCGTACGAGGACAACATGTGTGATGTGTATTGATAAAACGTATTCATCGACTATCATTTTGTTTGTTTTTTTTTTTGGGAGTTGCATAATTATGGCATTTTACAGATAATAATATATGTAAATGCTTGAGCACACGACACCCTATTATCCGTCAGGCTATATGATATTATTACGTGCAGTCGATTAAAATAATCGGTGGATTTCATCTGAAATTATTAAAACGTGCGTAATGTGTAAAACGATAAAACATTTTGGTATTATATATATACACGGTTAATTGGAGCACAGTGAAATATATTTCAACAGAAAACATTATTTTAATCACACGCCATTTACACGGTGGTATTATTGTGAGAAAAAAGTATTAAGCCAAAGTAAAATGCAGTGTACGTCTCCGCGTATGTAAATCGTTTATTTTCAACAACGGACTGTTAAATAGTGCTCGAGACGCGGCAGATCTGGTAAAATTAAAACAATATTAATATCGTCGCAACAATGTGGCTCTCACTAAATAAGTCAGACGGTATTTGGAGGCCACTTAAAAAATAGGTAAAGACATGTTCAAAAAGTGAACAGAAAATATATTTTTTTTAAACGATTTCGCTGCTCCAGACTTTGTGCTCATAGTAATTTCGTATAAACAATAATATTACGAGTGTGCGATAGGGCTGCACAAGAAGCCGGTGGACGAGTGTGAGCGTGTATGTGTGTGTGTGCACGAGCGGCGACCTACACGCAACCCGTCGGTGTGTTTGACTGTCTCTGATTTATGTAACCTGTAACCTTCAGGGAGAGTGGACTGTATATTAGATAAACTGTTGATTCAAATACGACAAATTATTGTGGTACCTAAGATGATGAGTGTAAGGTGACCAGAAACAAACAACGCTTTTCATTTAGGTAAACAGTGTACAGAACAATATATATTTTAAGCGTGCTCTGCAGAATAATGATCTTACGTACTAGTGTTAGTAAATACATGAGCGCGATCACAGACCGATCGGCTAAAAACAATAAATGACAAACAAATTATTAACACGTCGGAGACGTTGACAAAAAAATAATAATAATACACTGAGGTGATAACGGGTGTACGACCTGATACCGGATGGTCTGTGTTGATAACACGACGATGGTGCTGCAGTTGCACTGGACGACGACGGGGGGCTGGAACGTACCACTTGCACTACCGTCGAATCCGACGAAATGGTCGACAGGAACAACGTGTGCGTGCGCACGGTAGTCAACGGTTATGTTGAGATGGTCCAAAACTGGACGGCACGGGCGTTGATCGAGATGATCGAAACGCGATACTTGCCGGTCGCGGGATTTTGGACCTGCAAATACTAGCAACGCGTGCACGTTCGTTGTCGCGGAGTGGGACGCGGTTCAAACGACAACAAAACTAACGGACAGCGATTCGCACTGCGTAAAAACGGGCGGGCGGAACACGCGGTCGCGCGAATGAGCGGGGATTCGGCACAGGCGGCCGTAAACTCGAATCGTGGACACAGGGACGTTCACGACGAGTCGGTGAGCACGAGGGCTCAGTTGCACGGGGGCAACAAAAAAAACAACGGAACGTTCAAACGGCGACGACGCACCGGTTCGCGATAAAGCATACGGTTTTTGCTATGCTTGCCTAGACGGCTGGTAAACGACAAGACGAATGCACGGCGGCGCGTGCCGGTTCGCTCGAGGCGAGACCGTTCCCTCTCCGGGGGTACAAAGGTTAAAAGTTGGTCGCCGCTGACCAGGGTGGCCAACTGGTGACACGGAACGTGACGGTCACGACGCGCTAAAAGTGCCGTACTGAATTTGGTATCCAACATTTCCTCCCCACGTTGAAAGACCCAGGTGTCTTTCAAGAAAACACAAGACTTGAAGTTGTAATTGGCAATATTGACCAGGTCGTACACTTACAAAGGTCGCGAAAAACATAACATAAAATAACATATTGGAATAATACATGAGAATAAATAAATCATAGATATAGGGAACCTAACACTCATCACCTCTACTAACATTAACAGAAAAAGAATATGTGGCTATAGCACAAGAAAATATATGTACATGTGGTAACTAAAAGGAACAGGTTCAGGGTTCGATCGGAAGACTGACAAGTTTGACGACGGGGCGCTTGTAAACGCCGTCCTGAGTGCGTACGGAAACAACGCGCACAACGTCATCAGACCCCGGGTGCACTTCGGTAACGCGACCGAGCCGCCAATCAGTTGGTTGCCGATTCGGTGCTTCGACGACGACCATATCGCCGACCTTCAGATTTGGGGAAGACTTGTGCCATTTCGATCGAGTCTGCAACGACGTCAGATACTCGCGAGACCATCTCTTCCAATAAGATTGGTGGCATTGACGTATTAGTTGCCATCGATTCAGCCTATTAATCTTGATGTCGGTAGTGTCGGGTTCTGGTAGTGCGTGGATAGGTTCCCCGATCAAGAAGTGCCCCGGAGTCAAAGCGCTTAAATCGTGCGGGTCGGATGACGCTGGCGTGATCGGTCGAGAATTGAGGATGCCCTCGATCCGGGTAATCAGAGTATGAAATTCTTCGAAGGTGAGGATCTGTTGGCCAATGACGTGTTTGAGATGGACCTTGGTACTCTTAATGCCAGCCTCCCAAATTCCGCCAAAATGCGGTGCGGCAGGAGGGTTAAAATGCCAAGTACAACTTAGGTGCGACGTAAGGTAATTCTGAGTTTCGGCATCGCGGAACAATGTTTTCAATTGACGAGCGGCGCCAACATAATTTGTACCGCAATCGGAATATAAATTAGTTGGGATACCACGTCGTGCGACGAAGCGGTCCAACGCCGCGAGGAACGCGTCGGCGCTCAAATCCGACACGATTTCCAGATGAACTGCCTTTACAGACATGCATACGAATAATGCTAAGTAAATTTTAACGGTCTTTGCGTTTCGGCGCCGATGCTCCTTCACGAAAAACGGTCCTCCGTAATCCGTTCCAACATGGGAAAACGGACGATAGGATTGTACACGGTACGATGGCAAGTCGGCCATGATTGGCTGAGGACGTACAGCCCTATGACGTGTACACGTGACGCATGAGTGAATAACACGTCTAACCGCTGCTCGGCCCGACATGATCCAAAACCTTTGACCCAACATCGATAGCACTAACTTGGACCCACCGTGCAAAAATGATAAATGGTAATGGCGAATGATCAAGTCTGTGAGATGTGACGAACGTGGCAGAAGCATAGGGTGTTTAGCATCAGGACTAATGTTGGCAAATCGCAAGCGGCCCCCGACTCGTACAATATGATTATCATCGATGTAAGGCGCGAGTTGTGCCAGTGACGGCGGTGTGACTGAAGATTGTCTTTTCGACATTTGAATCAAATCCGCAAAGTAATGAGATTGAGTACGTTGTACAGCAACTGCTAATGACTGTTCTCGTTCAGCGTACGTAATCGGACCAACCCGGATTGGCTGTCGTCGTAAACGATGACGTAAATAACGGAGGACATAGGACCATACCCGCAACATTTTCCCTAGCGACGAATATTGGCCTATAAACTGTAGTGACAACGGCTGAACATGGACAGCTAACGTCGAGAGGACATTACTTCGAGTCTCCGGCAGTTGATCAGGACGTAGCGGTGTGAACTTTGACTCTGGCCAAAGCTCTTCTGGTTGTCGCAAAAACTCTGGGCCATTCCAATAGATATCCGTAGATGTTGCAGCCCGGGGTAGGAGTCCGCGGGAAGCAGGGTCCGCGGGATTCTGGGCGGTTGACACATGAACCCACTTGCAGTCAGGAAGAAGCTGGTGGATTTTTGCGACCCGGTTGGTGATAAAGATCTTGAAGTATTTTTGGTCCGACGTCAACCATGACAGGACGATGGATGAATCGGTCCAGGCGCGAAGACTAGTTATGGAGATCTCGGACGACAGAACGTGATGGACATGGTGCATCGTCTGTGCCAGCAATAACGCCCCACACAGTTCCAAACGCGGTATAGATAGGGAATCATCAGCAACGGCACTCTTGAGAGGGGCAACTTTAGTTTTACACGTAATGAATTTAACTGATATGTCTCCTGCAGCGTCAACACTGCGCAAATAAATAGTGGCCGCGTAGCCTTTGATGGACGCATCCGCGAAGCCAACAACTGAATATATCGCTGACGCACAACCGGAATGTAACGAGGGATAGACAAATCAAATACATCGGTTAACTCTAAACAAAATTGACGCCATGAGCGCAATAATTCGTCGGGCAGAGGGTCATCCCACCCAAGTTGGCTGCACCACAACGACTGCATAAAACATTTGGCCCACAGTAACAACGGGCCCAGCGCGCCTATAGGATCGAACAGACGTGCTATGACTGAGAGAACTTGGCGTTTTGTCGAGGAAATTTGTTGGGTTCGGGTATGGTAAGCGAAGGTGTCCGAATTCGTATTCCAATGGAGACCTAGGACCTTGACCGACTGTTCGTCCTGCGGGTCAAATGATACGGAATCTATTCGGTCGTCAGGGTGGAGAGATTCGAGCACGAGGGCACTATTGCTCGTCCATTTGCTCAACTCACACGCTCCCTCTTGAAGCAGGCCGACAATATCGCACTTACGACGCAATAATTGCTCTTCGGTGTCGGAACCGATAACAATATCGTCAACATAAGCAGCCTGAGTGAGGACACCCTTGGCCAACGGGAAACGGTGACCTTCTTGCGCATCGAGTTCATGTAAACACCGAATCGCAAGGTACGGTGCACAGTTAAGGCCATACGTGACGGTGCATAACTGAAATTCTTGAAGGTCGTCAGTGGGGGAGTCGCGCCAGAATACGTGTTGAAAAACGCGATCTTCTGGGCAGATTAGAATCTGCCGATACATCTTGACAATATCAGCTGTCAAAATATATTTGTGCAATCGGCAGCGAAGTAAAATGTCCCGCAGATCGATTTGCAATTTGGGACCGGTGCATAGAACATCGTTCAGAGAACGACCAGACGAGGAAGTTGAAGAAGCGTCGAAGACTACTCGTATTTTTTCCATGTCTCCGTCGGCCTTCAGCACTGCATGGTGCGGAATAAAATATTTTCCCGGCTCAGGAGCCAGCACCATGTGACCTAACGTTCGGTATGTCGACATGAATTTCCGATAGGCGGTGTAGAGCACAGAATCCTTGACTAAACGTCTCTCAAGGTTGTAAAAACGTTTCAATGCAATCGACCGAGAATCACCGAGATTGTGGTTTGGCGATGCATGATCATCGACTGTACGAAAGAACAAATCGCGAAATGGTAACGCGACGCAGAAGCGACCTGAAGCATCCCTAGAAGTAGATTTCTGGAAATATTGTTCACACCACTGGTCCTCCGTGGTCGGCGACGGTGGTGCGGCGGGTTCTTCGACAGCCCAGAAACTTTGTATTAAATCCCCGATTGACGGAGATACGGCGATGGTCAACGTAGTTACAGGTGGCGGCTTCAATGTAGCGAATGACCCGAAAACGATCCAACCGAGTTGGGTGTCTAAGGCCGAAGGGAGGCCGGGGTGATGCTCGACGCCGGCGTGCGGGCGGACTAGACTCGGTAAAATATCGGCGCCGAATAGTGCGTCGACGCGAGACGGAATGTCAAAATTGTTGTCAGCGAGGCGAAGGTGCTGGTACTTGGAGCGCACGCTCGCTGGTAACCGAACTGAAGGCATGGCAGATGTGATCTGTTTTAGAATAACTAGTTCAACTGACGGAAATAAATAATCTGAATTAAATCGTGAAGAGAATTGACAGCTTGTTACACCTTGGACTTGTGATATTGGACTTTGTGCGAAACCTACGATGTCGGACTTGTATCCACGTTTCGAGAGTCCAAGCCGCGCTGCACATTCACTAGTCATGGCCGAAATCTGCGAACCACTATCGAGCAGCACGCGTACGCAACGCACTTGGTCCCAAACGTCTTTAACATGAACAATCACGGTAATACGACAGTGGAATTGGTGCAGGCGGCACCGACGAATGCACTGGAACTGCCACTCGACGTGGTTGGTTGCGAAATTGGATTAATATTCTGAATATTGTTGTCATCTTGTTCGCGATGTAGCAAGGTGTTATGACGCTTACTTTTGCACGACGAACAGACCTTCGTTGATGGACAAGCGTTGACCATATGAGTCGGACTTAAACACGCAAAGCACAATTTACGAGCTAATACAACCTCTCGTCGTTTATCAATAGTCATTCCGGCGAACTTCGGACATTGATATATTCTGTGATCGGCCTTATCACAACATAAACAATTCCTAGACTTAGATTTAGTCGAAGTAGACATAGTAGCGGCGAACACTGATTTAGTCGATTTGGTTTGTTTTCCGCGAACATCCGGTTTATCGAACGGTTTATCGTTGCGGCCGTCTTTCTTGGAATTTTTAAGATTTTCTAAAATCTTACATCGATGCTGCACAAACTTTAATAATTCATCAAAATTCGGAATGGTTGATTGCGACGCACTGGCTTCGAATAGTTGTAACGTCGTCGAGTCAAGAACGCGAGATCCCATATGAAATAACAAAAAACTGGAAAGGTCGTTGACACCGAGCGATTTGATTATTGATACATTTTCATTAAATACATTTACGAACTCGATTAACGCCGGCAATGATTCATGAGCGATTGGTTTAAATGCGAATAGTTTGTCTAGATGAGCAGAAGCTAGCAAACGTTTATTGTCGAACCGCTCAGATAGCGCGTTCCACGCGATCGTGTAATTATTCGCGGACAACGGTATAGATTTGATAGTAGCCAACGCCGGACCAGATAAACATGACAGTAGATAATGAAAGCGCTCCGCGTCGCCTATGCTGGTATTATCATGTACGAGTGATATATATACATCACGGAACGACCGCCACGAAAGTAAACTACCGTCGAACATAGGTAATTGAATTTTAGGTAACGGAACAAACTGTTGCGGAACAGTTAACGTGGACGTCGAAGATGACGATTTGCAACTCGAAGTGTCAGTCGCGACTATTGTTTTTATTTCGAATCGCAAGGTTTCCATCCGCGTAGTAACGAGGCGATCGACCTGATCAAACTCGGTTACACGATCGAGGTCAATTAACGCATTAATAATGATATCTTGTTGTTGAACAAACTGCCGAACGAAATTTTCGAGATCCTCAGCGCGAATACTTAACGATGGTAGCTTGCTGGCATCGAGTCGAACATCCATCGCTGTCGCGTGAATACCTTCGATCGATTTCAACGCGCAATCACGTTTGACGCGCGCTCGCGTTAGGACAACATTGGGAGATTCGACCTTTGGAGGCATGACGAACCAAAATATAAAAACAACGACAATCAAACGAAAACAAAGCTAATCCGGCCCGAAGGACCAAACAATGTGCGATAGGGCTGCACAAGAAGCCGGTGGACGAGTGTGAGCGTGTATGTGTGTGTGTGCACGAGCGGCGACCTACACGCAACCCGTCGGTGTGTTTGACTGTCTCTGATTTATGTAACCTGTAACCTTCAGGGAGAGTGGACTGTATATTAGATAAACTGTTGATTCAAATACGACAAATTATTGTGGTACCTAAGATGATGAGTGTAAGGTGACCAGAAACAAACAACGCTTTTCATTTAGGTAAACAGTGTACAGAACAATATATATTTTAAGCGTGCTCTGCAGAATAATGATCTTACGTACTAGTGTTAGTAAATACATGAGCGCGATCACAGACCGATCGGCTAAAAACAATAAATGACAAACAAATTATTAACACGTCGGAGACGTTGACAAAAAAATAATAATAATACACTGAGGTGATAACGGGTGTACGACCTGATACCGGATGGTCTGTGTTGATAACACGACGATGGTGCTGCAGTTGCACTGGACGACGACGGGGGGCTGGAACGTACCACTTGCACTACCGTCGAATCCGACGAAATGGTCGACAGGAACAACGTGTGCGTGCGCACGGTAGTCAACGGTTATGTTGAGATGGTCCAAAACTGGACGGCACGGGCGTTGATCGAGATGATCGAAACGCGATACTTGCCGGTCGCGGGATTTTGGACCTGCAAATACTAGCAACGCGTGCACGTTCGTTGTCGCGGAGTGGGACGCGGTTCAAACGACAACAAAACTAACGGACAGCGATTCGCACTGCGTAAAAACGGGCGGGCGGAACACGCGGTCGCGCGAATGAGCGGGGATTCGGCACAGGCGGCCGTAAACTCGAATCGTGGACACAGGGACGTTCACGACGAGTCGGTGAGCACGAGGGCTCAGTTGCACGGGGGCAACAAAAAAAACAACGGAACGTTCAAACGGCGACGACGCACCGGTTCGCGATAAAGCATACGGTTTTTGCTATGCTTGCCTAGACGGCTGGTAAACGACAAGACGAATGCACGGCGGCGCGTGCCGGTTCGCTCGAGGCGAGACCGTTCCCTCTCCGGGGGTACAAAGGTTAAAAGTTGGTCGCCGCTGACCAGGGTGGCCAACTGGTGACACGGAACGTGACGGTCACGACGCGCTAAAAGTGCCGTACTGAATTTGGTATCCAACAACGAGCATGATATTATTAAGTCCGCGGAGACGAATCCCGCCGAAATCGAATAAATCACGACTATTACCATTCTGATAACAATATGATAATATCATTCGCCGTACATTGTATACAATATGGTATTACCTACGTATTGCACACGTGTGTCGGGTCGAATTTCTCTGTCACCATTGTACGGAAAAAAAAAAAATGTCTCGAAAGTTTGGCGGGGGTTTTATGCTTACGAAAATACACGTGTCCATTACAATGATATTATTATTATTATTATTACCATTGTCGGTGTCGTCGATGTAAGTTTTAAAACGAACTACGAGTATATAATATGTCTTGGTTGTCGGCGCATCCGTCGAGATAAATAATATATAATATTATTATAATACGCGCGATGTGATAAATTAAACACAAACTCCGTTATAATAATGGCGAACAAGTCTGAAAATATAAATTAACCGCGACTGGGCACTGGGTCACATCGACATCGCTACTAACGAAACTCGCGAGACATACGTATTATTATTATTTTACCTTTGGCCATCTGCAGACGCGGTCGCGGGGGGTGACTGCATCTGATTCTGCAGGTCGGGATCCCAATACTATTACCTGAAAATAGGCTATCGCATATAATATGCATAATATTATAATAATAATAATATGTAAAATGCATTTTCAACAGTTAATATTTACATAGGTATGCACTTAATCGATTTATATGGATATTATAATACGCGTTGACATAAAATATTATAATATTATGTGCGACATTAAATAAATATTATGTATAATGGACGAATTTATGGAATATTTTTGTTTACTTTTTTGTCTGCAGCGAAAAGGTAATATATACAACACGCGAGTTTATGATTGCTATGGTATCGGTTTTATCTCGACAGTGTTAACACACATATAAGTATATTAAAATAAATATTTACATATTTTCAATCGGTTACGATGACGATAATATAATAAATAACAAACTACACAGTTAGAGGAGAGGCCGGTTTTAAGAGGGGGGACACCGGTGGTCAATTGCCCGGGGCGGCACATTTTTAAACATTTTCTCAGATGAAATGATCAAAAAATTCGATTTTTCTTTGTAAAGAGAGCATTACATTTTCAAATCTTAGGTATAAAATTAAGATTTTTAACAAAATAATTTGCAAATTTTAGTATTTTTGACGAATTTCTTAAAAATTTTAACTTTAGGCGCTCATAAAAAGTTTTTTAAATAAAAGCTCGTATTTTTTTTTTTGAATTCCACTAATCACAATTTACGAGAGATCTTCTATAAAATGTTCAAAAAAAAAAGTTCGGCTACCGCTATACTCTATAGGTATACTATATATAGCATATATGGTATTGAAAATGGATGCTATGAACTTTGAGCACTGGGACGCAAAATGTCTTAATACGGCTCTGCAAGGTTACGGTTTCAAGTAAAGCTCGTGCCCATTCTTAAAAACGTGAATACCAGACTTTTAGATATCTGTTTGTATTTTATTTTTTACAATTTCCATGTTTCGTTGTAAGTTTGCATCGAATAGTTTATGCTTATTATATTATAACAACGTATAATAATAATAATATTAATATTTTAATATTATTGTATTGATATTCCAAAAACAACGATTAGTTGTTCTATCAGTACTATAATCAGAGTTCGCATTTTAAATTAAAACTTCCTTTTACGTTATTTACAATCTAAACGTTATACAATACTGTTGCGATTATCGTTTATCGCTTATCGTTAAAAATAATAAATGGCCAGGATACGGAATGACATAAATTCTTAGATTGATTGCTAAATCACGAGGAATAAAAAATATTTCTTCAAAGCCAATATTATAACTTTTAAGTAGATGGATTTTAAATTATTATTTCGCTTTGAGTTATGATGTTTTGTTTTGTGGTATTTAGTAATTTTTGTTTTAATTACGTTTAAAAATTCCAATCGTTTTTTGTCATACATAACGTAGTTACAATATCGTTTGCAAGTCCTGATTACTATACGAGTTTTTCCGTCGATTTCGTAAATCGTGGGCAAATACGATTTCAAACATCAATACCAAAACACAAACGTATTATTCATTATAATAATACATTTCATGATATTGTGACGAACTGTCATTTCCCCCCCCCCCCCCCCGGAACGAACAGAGCAAAATAACCTTTACCACTATACATTGTAGTCAAAACAATGATAAATCGAAAGCGAGAGTAACTCAAAATCGGCGATCGATCGACTATGTTCGCGAAGATCGAACGGACAACGACGAGTGAGCTGGTGTCATACTTTTCTGCGTAATACGCAATTCAGAAAGGAGATCAAAAGTCGGCACGATAGAAAAATTAGAAAATGAAACAGTTCGTTCTTTGTCATTCCGTTTCCGACGAATTGAGATCGCGATTTCGTTCCAGCGTTACATTTGACAAATTCAAAGACGCAGAAAATATATGCTTTCGACCTGTACATTTTATAGCAATATGCGTCTTGCGATTGGTTACCCGCAGAGTCTGGAACGCGCTCGTTAACCGACATCGCACAACAACCACCTGTGTAACAAGATTTTATTCCTGGAGATAAATTCCTGGAGATAAATTTCAAACTGTACAGGGCGATTTCCCAAAATGCTCACCCCCATTTTTTCCTCATAACAATGGAATTTTTCACATTTTGATTTTTGAAATTTTGAAATACAGGTACTTACTCAAAGAGAGTTCTTTTAAATTCTCGATCTTTTTTGTTCTATTTAATGAGTGTAAAGACACAAACTTTTGTTTTTCAAACTAAAACCCCTCTTTTCCTATTAAACAGATAATTTTTCAAAACATTTTGACGAATCAAAATCAAAATTCAAACGAGTAGTTTATGATATAATAGGTCCGCGATATTAGATTTGTGTTTATAAGATAACAATATTGTGGTGATTTGAAAACGTCGGTGATTAATATTAATCAATCAACATTGATATTAAATAAAACATTTTCAAAATATAATAAACGCTACTTCCAATACCACATTATGTTTCAATAAGACCAATTTTACGGAATATTATCATTAGAAGAAACATTTTAATAACTGAGAAACTACTCATTCAAATGTTGAGTTAGGTGCATCAAAAAGTTTAAAAAAAATTAAATAATTAACAGTAAAAAAGTATATTTTCATTTTTCACAAGACATTTTTGAGTAGAACAAAACAATGTAATCATTCCAAAACTCCAAAAATCAGAATTTGAAATAACTTTATTGCCTAAGGAAAAAAATGAGTGAGCATGACGAATCACTCTGTACAAAAAATAGTTTGTTCTTCGTAGACAAACGCATTTATCATTTACAAGCTGTACAAGTTAAACGGGTGTATTGAGTAGGTATCTATCTAATAATATGATATGACGTGCGAAGTTCATCATTTCACTCATTTCGAAAGCACCGGTCGAACTGGGAATATTATGTGGTTCAATAATAATGTCACGCAATCGTATACAATAGTAATATAATCGGATCATGGCGATTCGCACGTACTTAAGTCATATAATATAATAACGAGTTAAATGATATTTTAAAATCCAGAAATCCAAACACAAATAGTGAAATAGCTTTGATCGCCGTATTGCCGAGTAAAATCTTGAATTAAATACTTGGACATTCGCACTAATATCGATTACAAAATATATTTTACGCTAGAACTATTATTTATTATTTAATCATTATAGTGAATATTACACAATATATTATTATAATTTTAAGAATATGGGCAATGTGTATGAAATTTTATTAATAAAATAGTAACTTGAAATGTGTGTCATTATTAAAATAATAATTACACATAAAATATAACGTAATTAGAAATAACATCATAATATAATTCATAATATTTACTTTCCACGGCGTGGCCTTAACATAAATCATTAAATCATCGAAACATACTTTTAGATTATCTGCTTTACGAGTTGAACGATCGAATAAAGCTATATTATTATAGGATTTACTGCAATGTTGTGTGTAGTTTTTCTTCGTTGGAAAATACTTTTCAAGGCCTTAAAAGTGAACGGACACTGCAATACCGATTACGTTTATTTTAATAACAGTTTTTTTGATATTTATCGAATTATTCGTCATTAGTTCAAGATGAAAAATAATAATAAATTAGTGTCTGGCAACAAACCTGCTGGCAACAAACCTGCAATATAGCCAGACGAACGCCCAACATCCAATCACTAAACTATATTATTCATCCTGTCCGATGTTTTATTGATTGATAATAATATTATTATTATCGTGAATAATATGTGCCGATGAGAACACAGTAAACTTTTTAAAAAAACTCAATTCGCTTCGAAAAAGTATGATACTATAGTCTATTACAGTATATTATACTCTCATAAGATCGCAATACAAATTAGGGAAAAGCACAACACTATTATAATAATAAAATATGCCTAAGTTGTTTCCCATAATAGTTTTCATAAATATTCAGAAAGTAATAATTATAGGGCTTGGAATTAGAAATGATGATTTAAATACCTTACCCATGCATAGAAAACATTTCGTGTAAAATAGAACGTTTTTATATACGATAAGCTTTCTGGTTTTTTCAATAAATTAACCTATTACCTAACCCAGTAAACAAGAACATGATTATCAGATGAGCAAATTTATACAATCTCGTTCATACTATTTTTTTTTTCCATTAAATGAAGTTCAGAATCAGATTGATTACAAACGTAACCGTTTTATATCACAAATATTATGTACAACTGTCTTCTCGGCTATAATGAACGGTGCGAATATAAGAATATAATATAAAATAATATTGCAATACTAGCTCAATATCGTGAAGACTGGAGGGGCGCAGATTGCATTGAAGTAATGTCAGTGTTTGCACTGCTAAAAGTAATTTCACACGACAAAATATTAAAACTGTGACTCGTTCTGATTTTTTTTTTGTTCTCAGTTAAAATGCATTTTAAAATGCACTTCATAATCAATAAAAATAATAATACACGTTGTGAATCTGGTGTATCTGATCCAGCGATAAAATCCATATAAATTAATTACATTTTCAAATATTAGACAAATATGTAAGTGTTATAATACGAACTATATTTTTTTAAATCAAAACAAAACCTTATTCAACCTAATTTAATTACAAAAAGTGCATACAATATTTTATATATTATTACGATATTTGTATAGTATTAATATATATATATATATATTAGTAGATATTATATTGCCATTAGTTAATCGTTTTCGTAATTTGGTAAACCGTAATACGCGTACACAACAGCACTGGATTGCGTTGTCCGATAAAAATGTCCAAACAATAATGATATTATAATTATTTATTCAGTCCTACAAAGATAAGAATAATATTAATGGGGGGAAAAAAAATTGCTCATAATCGTTCTCTTTCGGGCCGTCAATCGCAGTCACGTTCGTATTTTATGCACATACGTAGGCTATAATATATTAATATTATAATCAAATTAGGTCGGCGATTTATTTTCGGTTTACTCGCGTATTATATTACGCGAATATAAAAAACATCAGACGAATATTTCTACAGATCGTTTGTCAGATTTCTCCGTTAGAACACACATCCCGGATTTCCAACGGGTCTCTCGGCCGTATGATAATAATATGAGGACGACCACAGTTGTGGACCATGACCTAACCACGCCTAACCGCAGACGTGGTCGCTATGCGTCTGACAAAATCTCAAACTTAGCGGTCAAAACGAGTTCGTTTTTCGAAAACTTCGCCACGATGATACTGCAAGTCGTATACAATATTATACGCGTATAATATTATTATATAGCTGACGTCTGACATCGTGGGCTCAGTTCCCTCCCCGAAGGGTGCTCCTCAATCGGGTTTTTCTTAAAAATCCATTTTTTCTAAACTATAGGTATAATGGTATATATTATATTATAATATATGTTTTGTGGTTATCAACGCTCTATAATAATTATCCGAGCTCACAAAAAACCGCATAGGTCCATTATTTAAAGAGAATTGCGAAAGGTACGATATACAATTAGAAAATTTGTTAATAATTAATAGTGATATAAATACCATTTTTTGGGTTCTCAATATTGTTGAGTTCAAAGTAAAAGGTTGCAGGTATCTCTTATATCTGCATGTTAACGAAAAATAGTGATAACCGGTAAGAGTAGGTACCGCATTTCATATCCATTGTGTCAACCATACTATGCAATCATATTATATGACTTGAGTTTTGTATAATTATTGATTTTGACAATTTACTCTTGATCAATTGTTTTTCAAACAATTAAATGAACAACCAAAGGGTTCCATATGTTTTGTAAGTGCAAGTTTTCGGTTCTCAGTTGAAGTTGTATTGTATAATATTAACGTTATATTTGTACGTTAAGTTTTGCTCGGAACGAACGATGACATTAAGACTTGACGCCAAATAACTTGGTTCGTTCTAATGATATGATTGATAGCCGTTCGTCATGAGAGAGAAGATAACATATACTGACTGTTTGAACACTATTAACAGCCTAACGAATTGATATTCCGAGATTTCGCGGTCCTCTGGTCAAAAAAATCTAAAAAAAAATCGTACACAATATTATAATATTATAAAGCATTTTAGTCGGGCGATGGGTACCAACCATTCGTTGCACTATCGCATCACAATAATAATATGATATACGAATCACGATCGACGTGCGAGGTCGACGTCGTCGCTCGGCAAAGTTTCGGTGACCTATAAAAGCAATAATTTTTAAGTAATAATATTCCTATTCCGCGGTCAAATGTCATATTGTAAACGATAATATGATGATGATGATGATGATGATGATGATGATGATGATGATGGAAGCATACGCCGTTTTATTACACGCGCATCGCGCCCGTGTTATATCGACCGTGAAAAACATAATCCGGACCGAGACATACACCAGCTATCTACCTGGTACGTGGTATATATTATAATGTACAATAGAGGTACCTAATGGTAATAATATCATGTAGAATATTATTATATTGTGGTATTATTCATTCGGTACTGGCGATCGCGGTGGGTGTCGGTCTTGGAGAGGAGGGAAGGTAGAATGTGGCGTCGTGATGATGAATCGTTATAATATACACACGATTCGTAGCGTTATAAGAATATTATATGTCATACATATTATTATTATTATTATTAGAAATGTGAGTTTGTATTTATATAAAATCATTTTATATACCACTACTAGGTATAATAATAATAAAAATATATTAGTTTTCATTGTTAAAATAAAATATAATTCACCGTGAATCGTATAATACTTACATTATTTTAAATTAATATTATTTCCCTTCACTAGGTACCTACCTATATCGCGGGATCGGTAGCGTACGTCATGTGCACTATACCTATATTAATGTACTCTGAAATAATTCTTGTATTAATGTGTTTTTTTTAAAACGTTTTCTGAAATATTATTAAGCCATTTTTAAAATTGTCGGTCATTATAGTGTTCGCAACCCGTGTTTGCTTTCCGATAATTGAAGGTACTGCAAGGTTCCTTATACTATATAGGTAACCAGGTATAAGCGTGTATTTTATTGTCATTATTATTTTATTATTATCATGCCGAGACCGACTGGTCTCGTCGTCTCTGCAATACAGTCGAGTTCATCGATGCGCGCAGCAGCAGTGGCAATCATTCGCGGACAATAAAATTATGATAATATTTTCCGACGAATCGCGTACCTACTCGCGTGTACCTATAACGATAATAATAATATTTTTTGTAAACGGCGACGGGTATATGGGGACGTGAGTTTGAGAACTTTTATCTTTCTTTGAAAATTGTATTTTTAACTTATTCGTCTTAACACCATTCGTTTTCGAGGTTGCACGGTTGGTGCAACAATATGTAACAAGTCAAACAAAACAATAATAGATTAAAAATATAACTATAGAAATTATTATTTGTATCATTCAATTAAGAATCAAACGATGACTGTGAATATGAACTAATATCAAAATATACACCTACACAATATATAATAATAATACATTATTTATCTGCAATTATCAGTTATAAACAGTTGTGACTTATGGTATTGTTTTAAAACGAAGTACATAATGTGATTTATAAAAACTACTCATAAAAAGCAGAAAGTGTAAAATTGTGGTTAGGTAAAAACAATAATTAATAACAAAAATCGTAAGATCAATAAATAAAATATGTTATAATAAAAATGCACATATTTTATTACCGTGATAATTAATGTATTTGTATTTCCTATATTATATTATGTTCCGTAGCAGCCTAAAATAATAATATTAAATGCGGTAATACAAGTGCACAATTTTAAATACTATTATTAAGGTTGAACGCATAATGTCAAGGGATTTATTTGATGAGAAATCAAATAGTTTTCAAAATTTTCAACTTTTAGAAAATAATCTTAAAATGAAAATTACACCACCACCACATAGTTATATAGTCGAATGGGTGCGGTGCTTACTATTGTGTTTTATGTATTTTCGTATTTTACGATAACGAGTGAGCTGACTATTATCACATGACTAATTCGGTTTTTTTTTCGTTTTCCAGTGAACGGCCAGGTGAAGAGCGCCGGTACGAGATGGGCGAACGCCGACCTGGAAGCGGCCGACGAGGCGTCGGACGTACAGATCTACAAATCCGTTGTGCAGTCAATGGAAGAATGGAAACAGCGGAAGAACTCGTCGAAAAGGTGACAAAAAATAAATAAATACAAATTTAAATAAAAAACGCCTATAGAGCAGTATAATAATAATATGTATGTAGGTATCACAGTAATAACAATAATAATATTATATTATGCGCGTACGCCATCCGGATCGCCGAAACTCGGTCAAAATAACACTGGTCGAATTAAAAAAAAAAAAAAATCGAGAAAGTCGTAATTTAATATAATAATAATAAAACGCGGATGAGCCGACGGATTCGCGTGCGAAAGCGATGTGCGCGTACGCGAT
The DNA here is from genome assembly GCA_022818045.1 of Neotoxoptera formosana. Lineage (NCBI taxonomy): Eukaryota > Metazoa > Arthropoda > Insecta > Hemiptera > Aphididae > Neotoxoptera > Neotoxoptera formosana. The sequence continues at coordinate 28,682,506 of CM040634.1, forward strand.
TAAACGCGGTATAGCTGGTCATACTCGCCTACAACCTAGGTATAGTATATCAGTATACCTATACTAACCGCTACGACAGTTATATGTTATGATATTACGACCAGAACGTTATTGCCAGGACACCGCGACAGTTGTGACAATCGTAATAATATTATACGCGTAGCTCGTATATCATATTATTATTATTATTAGTATCGTTGCACACGCTGTTTATCTATTTAATATATTACATTTTTGTCCCGATAGGGTGCCGAACCGAATTAAAAACATTAAACACTCGCGGTTTAATAGGGCGATGACCACTATATATACCGTGTTCTGAAAACGTAAGAGCTTATAGCTGTAAACCTCATTGTGTTACGTTCGTATTAAAGTAAGTATACCATACCTCGTATCACGACCCACTGCAACTAATCGTAAAATGCGAAACGTTTCATGTAATATAATTATTATCAGCCATATATAAAGTCTCCGAAAAATAAATCCATTTCTAATATAATATGTATATAGTGTACGAAAATATAAATCATAATTTAATTTTTTTCCCTTGATCGTTGAGATAATATTTCATTAAATTCGCCTGATATTTTAACTGGGACATTCTTGTTTTGCATATAAATATCTCACACCGACTACGGTTTTAGTGTTTTTTCCTGTAATAATTATTAATAGTGGTGATAAAATCAAAATAATACATGACGAATATTCTAATATTCTAAAAAAAAAATATAATATGTATACCTTGGTCACGCGACACCGATGTTTCGTGTTCGCTTGTTTTTCCATTTCGCTTAATAATTGTCAGGTAATCATAACAATACAACACAATATATACCGGATGATCCGTTTAACGCGTACAACACACACTATCATTGTTTCAAAAACTATTAACGGTTTTAGAAATATATTTTTACACGATTTATGTAATGTTAAATACCCATAACTATATACTTGTCCGAAATTTGACTTTTGTAGATCAAAATACTCCGAATAATATTCTGTTTTGGAATACGAAATTATAAAATTGTGCTGTCGTTCAAAAGACTAAACGCTTAGAAAATAGTAAAAAATATATTTTTTCAAAAATATTGTTTCTCGACAACTTATAATCACAAAGTTAGTGTTTTCCGAAAATAACGAGTGGCTTATGGTTAATGGATCACCCCGTAAATCCAGATGAAGATAAACAGAATAATATTATATAAAACGGAAGGGAACTGACAACCACCTAAATGTAGGAACGATAATAATTTTTGTTATTAAAACGATAAAATGCTTTTGAAATATATTTCAAACAGATATTTATAAATAAATACTTGAACGAAAAAGTATGCAAGTGAATTCGCCTAGAAGTGTATAGGTATTAAAGGTATGACATATGGAAAATTAATAATAATTTAAACACTTAACAATAGTGTGTCGTGGTGGGAGGTTTGCGTACTCGCGTGGATCGTCGCATATTATTATCTATTGTGTTACTATCGAGCGCGAACATTTTAAATCTTAATTTAAAAAAAAATACATTACACATAGAACTTACCTACTTATGTATTTAATATATATATAATATAATTAACATGACAATTTGTAACTAGGTAGGTATTGGAATAAGATCCATATCGTCGTAGGTATATATCGTGTACGCCCACCGCGCGGGTCAGTCGTAACACATTAATATTGAAAACTATACGCGTATATTATATTCTGGCAGAGGTTTGACCTCCGAATAATAATTCACCGTCGTCGGGGCTGGGAATGCGTCTCTACAGTGTAAAATATTAATAATAATAATAACAATAATAATAGGTAATAAAAAAAATAATAATAATCCGAAAGAACGTTGCTCAGTGCACACCTGTAGAGCCTCCCCGTTTCGACGTCGTGATGCGTCAGTTCCACTGCACTCGGAATAATATTGTACCGTTATGGTGTTAATCATCCATCATCATCATCATCATCATCATCATCATATTATTATTATATGGACGCGAACAGTCGTTTTTATATTTCACGGGGGAAGGGTGTTTTACGTATTTATTACGACGAGGCTCCGATTCTGCAGCACGCAATCCGATGGTCAAAGAATCCTCAAATGCAGGCCAGTAAATTAATTATTTTTTCTCGAAATCGTTGCTATTTTTAAATTTCAAATTGTCTTTAAATAATCGCTAATGACGCTTATAACCCGTTCAGTTCATCTTGGCACTCGGCAACCGTTACGGTTTTACAAAAAAAAATAAACAATAGTCCGAAAACTATAATATTATTGTCGAAGACTCCCTACGTAAGCGGGAGCTTTACAAAAAAACATAAACTATTATTAAAAAATCTCCGACATGGAAATAGATATTAACAATTTATTCAATAATAAACATTGCATTTTGACTAATTTTTTTTCCAAAATAATATTATGGTTGTTATACCTTTAAAATTTAAAAAATTGTTTTTGTAGACCACTGACAATTTTTTTTTTGTAAACGTGTTTTGTGTATCAATTAAACATGGGAGGTTTTTAGTGTCAACTTTACATTGAAATAATTATAGTTTTTTGTCTTTTATTAAATCGTAACAAAAATCGAAAAAAATCTAGTATGGAGCTGCGATTACAAAAGTTGGATGGTGATTTTGGGGGCGATTGTAAACTCGACCTGAGAAAAGAAACATGAAGCTCAAAAGGTCTATTGTAAACTCACTCTGATTTTTTTTTCAGGTAATATAATAATTTCCTCTTAATGTTATATAATATTGGATATCCATCGTTTACTTGAAGTTATATCTTGCACGTCGGCCGCCACAATAAAAATAAATTATATCTGGCCTAGTGCAAAACTAATATTATTATCTTATGTCGCTTTACGTTCGGCCACGATGGTGGTTACACACGTTGCAGTCGTCGTCGTTGTATTTCGTCTTCTTGCACTCGGGAGAATCGTTTTTCAAATTATCGGGCCGAGTTTACAATAACTATTGGCTGTTTTGTTATACCTGCAGACATTTCCGGGCCGAGTTTACCGAGTCTACCCGATTTCGGAATTCCAAAGAATCTCGATAGATTATGCGTCACACTTTTCATATATTATAACGGTACGCGCGCGCATCTTAAACGGGTTAGGTCAGTTTAAAATGTTTAAATAAATAACATTATAATATCGAAGAAGAAAAAGAATAATTAACGCTCATCGGTAGACGCTGTATACGCAGTTTATTTTTATTCGTCCGATTTCGGGGGCACACGTCAGTTCAAAAATACAGCTCACGAGTTTGATTAGCGTAAAACGGGTACAACATCAAAACCTACGATCTAAAGACATTAATAATTATTATTGTACCTACATAATATGCAAATCGACGGATTTCTATTCGTTTTTGAAGTAAAATAATATTGTATGCGGCAAAATTTCACCGGATACATTTTCGTTTATCACAATATTGAATATTGTTATTGATATTTAATTTTCACTTATATAAACAATACACTATTATGATTTACTTGGAATTTTTTAATTTTTTTATGCGACTGTCTAGTCCAAAACAAAATATATAATAAAAATATAACTTTATACGGTTAACTTTAGTACATCGCCCTAACACACCACGTTTCAATATTAATTCGGAATAAAATATGATCGTTTAATACGCCTATCAATTCACAAACTCTTGTTGCATATTATATATAATAAATTAATTGTATTTATTTATTCAGCGTTGACAATAATAATATTATTAATATGCTCTGTCTGTTGACACTTTTCATGTTATTCGGTATAATGAGAACTGCCAAAAGTATACTGCTAATAGACATGTGTACCTAATGACTGAATAAACCTTCACATAATCGATTTAACTCTATAATAAATAATTAAATATAGTATACACTTTCTAAATGTTTTTTTTTTTTAGATCAAATATTTTACGATTAATTACAAGCAATAATTAATCCAAATAAAAGTAACAGTTTATTAATAATAATATGTAGTTATTTCATATTAATCGTTCCGCGCCATTAATAAAAACGTCTGCGTTCCGCGTGCTCTGTTTGCAATATTATCGTAAAATAAATTTCATCGACGAACCCGGACTCCGTCATCTTATTTAATAATAATAATAATGACCTAATAGTAAATCGACGTAAAAAATAAAATTTACATAGATAAACGTGTTTATATTAATGTAAAATAGGTAAAGCAAATGCAACGTATAACTGTAATGATGTAAAATATAAAATTTAATAACCAGCTGATAACCATCGCGCAGTTGATGCCTTAAAATAAAACCGAGGTAATCAAAAACATTATCGTATACATTATTTCCTACTCGGTTTGAAAATAATATTATGCAATTTTGAGTTTTGAGACCTAGAAGCGAGCCGCGTTTACTTTGCATGTAACATACGTGTTATACAACTTATCGTATCTTAAAATCATAAAACAATTTTTTCAACTGAATATTTATAACGTGCAGTACACAATAATATACAATTTATTATTATGAACCTATGTATACGTGTAAAAAGACCTTATTCAAGGACACTCAAATCTGATCGCCAAATTACAATTATTTATATTTAATCAGAGTTCAAAGTCGAAAATATTTCCTTGTAATATTATGATAATTTATATGATAGCTGAATGTACACACTCATATTATATTACATGGTACAAAATATCGATTAGAATAAGTACTGTGTAATATTATGGCGGTTAATCGAGCCGACCAGCAGTCGTCATTGTTTTAATATCGATCGTTTTAATCTGTTTACAGGCAAAAAAGGGCCGAAACGAACGCCTGCTATCCGGAAGTGGGTTGCTTCGACACTTCCGGTCCCTACGGTTACATCGGGATGGTACCAAACCGTCCGGACGAGGTAAACGCCGATATTTTAATACATTATATTATTTTGTCGGAATGTCACACTATCGGCTTGTGGGGAACTACTAAATCATTGTAGAATTGAGTGTTTTTTCTAAACGGCTATATAATATTATTATATTCCACAGGTGAACACGAGATTTCTGTTGTACAGCTCGCGGAGGAGCCGACGGGACACGCCGCTATTGGACGTGGCGTTCACGAACATGACGTCCATCTGGCACTGGGCCGGCAAAGCTTTCAACGTGTCCGCGCCCACCAAAGTCATAGTCCACGGATTCGGTAGCTCCTGCTCCAACGTGTGGGTGTACGAAATGAGATCAGCCCTCATGGACGTGGTGAGTACGGCGCTGTGCCCTGGACGAACTTGGGACCCCCGCGTGATGTGATTGGGGGGGGGGTGGAGGGGCGGTTGGACCCGGAGTACAGAGGCCCGGCTATTTTAAGGGTTCGTTGAAATTAATTTGCGATTTTTGTAACTCTGATAGGTATTATACTAGTCTTATATTCAATAATATTTTATCTAAGGTGATTCGCGTAAAACACTGATTACATCGAAAAGTATACTTTTTTCAAAAACTATTTTTACATAGTGCCAAGTCCTGTTAAAAAAAAAATGAATCCATAAATTCGTTAATGTTCTTGTCTTTCAACAAATATAATCGTAAGACCAATATTAGAAATTTCGTATAAGAATGTATGTAATATATTTTGAACGAATATCGTCTTTGTACCTACACATTAGGCGTAACAGTTTGAGGTACACATCACGAGTGAGTGTATTTAATAATATAATATAGATATGGATAGTGATGTTTCTATTTGACTTACATATTATTTTTATAACGGAAAATTACTTTTCCTTTATATTATCATTTACCGGGAGGGGTACCTCCTAGGTACAATATATTATATAGAATATAGATTGGATAGTTGTTTTATTCATTTTTTCTTAACAGTTATAATAGTGTGATACTTAATTGGCGGGAAGAAATCACGTGAAAGGAAACTGTATAATATTATGTTTCAATTTGATGTATTATTGAGCCTTTTATATAAAAGCGATGGGCATAATAATACAATATGTTTCTTCTTACGAAAATAAAACCAACACGGATATTGTGACTTGATTAATACACATTATAGAAACTCGATTGAACGAAATGAAATGAAATTTAATTTCAAAAAATATCGCGGTCGATATAAGTTTAATATTTTTTTGAATGCAAACGGAACACACTATTAATACGCTTTATAACGTCATCTATATAAAGTTATATTATATTATCGGTACCTATTTAACAGTATAAAATTCGCTGTCTGAACGAACTAAAAACCGTCCGAGTTCCTTAAATAAAATATGGATTTCGTTCACGTTCTATTTGATACATTAAGCGAGTGACGTCGTCGTTCGCGCAAAACATCAACCCGAACGCGTTTTTTCCAAACACTGCACACACGCGCATTATTATAATATATCAACAGGTGCACAATATAATATGCAAATGCACGACATTATAGGTGCGTTTGTGCGGACGTCAGTGAAATAATAAATAATAAATAATAAATATACAATATAATATTATAATAATAATACGGCGATGAATAATGATTTGCGATAATGAAGCGTTATCGTCGAATGAATCATCATCGTCACGCTCATCGTGTGGGTTCCCGCCGCCGGTTTTAGCAACAAGATTCGACAATAATATATTAACACCGTACACGATATTTCCTCCATTACTGCAGCCAGCTGTGATGGGTTTCATACGGTATTATTATTTGACGAAGACTTGTATGCCGAATACCGGGTATATGGTTACTTTCACGGGCGGTTTCTTCGAGCCGTTATAGGCGCGCGATCTTCATCTCTGCAGAGTGCAGACACGCGATGTGTCAGAGTTATGTTACTGTTTTGGTTATTACACGCTACAGTCGGTGGCTGTGTGGACATGAAAATATAAAATCTTAAACAACTGCTGCCGCCGCCGGTAATCGAACAAGAGCTGCACGTTTTCGAAAAAAAAAATTCTAAGTGTGCCAGACGGAAACGACGATAGATCGTCGGTCAATCGAAAACATATATGTCGTATATTTATCGGAGTTGCAGCGCGCAATTTATCAGTTTCAGCTTTTTTAGCCACGTTTCAATGTTTTTCGATCACCCAGCAAGTAAAGACTTTAGAAATTGGTAGAAGCGAAAAATAATAATTGAACATTACCTGCACAAATAGGTGTCATGTTTTTTTTTTTTAATAGTCGGTTACCTAAATATTGTCAAAGACATTATTACATATTATGTGACATAGGTAAAATAAAACAATTTTACTAGTGCTCAAAAGTATTCAACACCAACTGTGTAAATTAAAATTTGTTTAGTTATGAAAACGCTTTCAATGCCACATACGATCTAAACTTCGACAGCGGGCTCAGGTGGTTCTGTGATTTATACATTTATAATATACATTATATTACTATAATATCTCTCCACTCTCGTATAATAATAACACTTATTAAGCATACGTAATATCCTTGTATAATATATTATATGCGTCGTACCTATTCGAAATCTTAATTCACAGCTACAAATCTACACGATAAATCAATAATATTGAGGTCTCCTCGGCTGTTTTCCATATAAACAAGTTATGTTTATTTATCCATTTTTTTTTCAAATCATATTAATGATACGGCATTATTATGATGGATCAAAATATTTGTATACAACTAAAATTTAAAATGACGTGTAAAATTGTACTTCCTAATTAATATAATATTGTGCCGAGCCGATTCAAAAGGTTTTCAACGAAAATAAAAATCTAATAACACTTGATTGAAAAAAATTGAGCTACGGATAAAAAAAACCATTTAAAAATAATTTTAAAGCAAAAACCCATTAATATTAGAGTTTGAAAAAATATATTGAGTTTAGAATACAGTTCGGAAAAAAATATCATTCACTGTAATATTATGCACTAACAATAAATTACGTTAAGTATTTTTTAAGTTATAAAATGTTAGAATGACGTAATTCATGTATAATTTAAGTATTAAAAAAAATAAAAATAACTAACTTAACAGAGATAAAAAAAATAGTAATAATTTAATAACGGACATCGGTGAAATGCTATGCAGCGCAGACGCTGAATATTCACGAGGGCTTTGATTAACCATCGAATATATATACAATAACGTTCACCGTTCGATAAACCGTTAAGATACCTAACAATAATAACAATAATAATATTGCGAAATTCAATGGTCCATCTTCGCGTATCTGATCGGTTAACGAAAAATCGTTTGGAATGATAACATTAAATTATCACTTTGATAAGTCGCGGTCTGCGCACGCGAGCAACCACCTGCGCTCGTACGATGACTAGATGATAATAATAATAATTATGTTCAATAATTACGATAATAAATAATAATAATATACGACTGACCCGGTCATCGAAAACGGTGTCGGCGTCGTCGTCGTCTTCGGTATTGATCGCTCGTGCCGGAATAATCGGCACAGACGAAGAACATATTCAAGCAAAACGTTACGATTATTATTACGATTTACGACGAATGTGGTTTTCCGTTCGGTGACGTGTCGATTACACGAGCTCGAGCCGACGACCCGGCGACAATGTTTAATGATAATGACGACGATGACGACGACGATGATAATAATGATATATTTGTATGGACCTTCGTTGCACTCGGCGGCGGCGTCGTTGACCCAGTGGCGGCTGTGATGCACTTTTGCAGAAGAAGCTACTTCCGCGTTCCCCGCCGCCGCCGCCAGTCGCGTCACGATATTTTATTATTATTATTATTATTACTATTATTACATCGTCATCGGAAAACGGACGACGTCGATTCTAATATTATTAAATACGCGTGTGCGAGCTCATAAACCGGTATGTATATAAAAAATTATATGAGGCCATCGACATTTTACGGCATATTAGTTCGGGGCTTGAATTTGAAATTAAACTTTCTTTTTAAAATTTTTGAGTTTGTCGATATTTAGAAGTAGACACAACTTTTGAGTTAATCGTTCATCATATTAATCGTTAAAAATAATATCAAATGCAGGGAATGGAATGAGTACCGAATATTATAATAAAATAAATGTTTGGATTGATTGCTAAATCGCGTGGAAATATTTCTGCGAAACCAATGTTATAACTTTTATAAGTAAATGGATTTTACATTATTTGGTATTTCTGCATACTATAACGCTCCTTCCACGAAAGATGTGGATATGTGGACCTCGATCTTACGACGTTAAATCAATAGTATTTTAAAGCCGCATAATATATGCCACCAATTGGGTATAGTCCGATCGCAACCACCATTGTGATTTTCGGTGTGATTTCCTACTTGTTTTTATTTATTTTCAGAGTATGCCATAGATAGTGGTCGTGAGGTGTTCAAAAAACATGGATTTTTATCGGGTCAAAATACTTATATATTCAATTGTATTTTTTTAATTTTTTTCTTATATATATATATATTTACCTTGGCTTTTTTCTTGCGTTTTCCACTGACGAGAGCATTGCAAGTCTAGAATATCAAAATCGTTTTTAGGGTCGGCTAGTATAAGACTCGCGAGGGGACTAAGATTCTACATCGTCATATTATTATGATACCTTTTACACATAAGATTTATGTCAACGGTTTCTGACCTTTCCGTCGCGTCTGTGCCGCAGGTCGACTGCAACGTCATCTGCGTGGACTGGGAAGCCGGGGCGATCATTCCCAACTACGTGCGGGCCGCGGCCAACACCCGGCTGGTCGGCAAACAGGTGGCCATGCTGATCTCCGGCCTGGCGACCAAGGCGAACCTGCCCATCGAGAACGTGCACCTGATCGGCTTCAGCCTGGGCGCGCACGCCGCCGGTTACGCCGGTGCCGAGCTGAAGAACCTGAGCAGGATCACGGGCCTGGACCCGGCGGGACCGCTGTTCGAGAACCAGGACCCCAAGACCCGGCTGGACTCGACGGACGCCAAGTTCGTGGACGTGATCCACTCCAACGGCGAGAACCTCATATTGGGCGGACTGGGAGCCTGGCAGCCCATGGGCCACGTGGACTACTACCCGAACGGCGGCCGCATGCAGAAGGGCTGCTCCAACCTGTTCGTGGGCGCCGTCACCGACATCATTTGGTGTGAGTATACCCTATACAATGTTATCATTTTTTGTAACACCATTTCCGCAGGATATCCTACTCTCGAACTAGTTGCGTACCGAGGGGTTTACCCCCTCCCCCCTCATAAGTCAATAACACGTATAATGGTTTATTTTATGGAATATCGTCGTGACCTGTACGATTTCAATATGTATGTAAATAGTGACTTTTGTATTATAACAGCGAAGGAGATTAGAGTAAAATCGGGTTTTTATTATTATTCTTAATATATGTACCTACTGAAATACTACTGTCAAATCGAAAGACAAAATGTACTTACCCAAATATTAGTGGATCTCAACCCATTTTTTACGATGACACTCTAATTTAAATCCAAGACACTTAAATCGTCAAGACTAAAGAGTATTAAATAAAAATATATAAATGACACAAAACAATTTTACAACAATATTTTTTATCATGGACCTAAACTACACGTTAAGATATCATTAGTCAGTCGTTTTCGTTAATTTATTTTAAAGCTAGTACCATGGTTAATTTTATCTACTCTTACAATTAAAATTTGCTTACGAATGTACCTACTTATACCTTTTCAGCCTTCCAGGTTTATTTTGTTTTAAAATGTAGACATTGGAAAACTTTTGGCGTCTTCTTAAGTATACTAACTTAATAATAAGTTTTTTCTTAATTTTGATCTAAATTCCATTGCGATGACGAATGATCATATTTATGGGTATTGCGGGTAACGATGTTTTCCTCGACTCTTCTGATAGACAATCTGAAGACACACCTTTATGCATATACAAACATACTAACTACATCTGCACTCTCTAGAAAGAAACTCGGTGGCTTAATGTCCATTGTCCAAATCAAAAAATACTCACCTATTTTTTTAAGATTGGTTTTATTTTTTTTATGAATATTTACGTGAAAAACAGACATTTTTTTTTATTGTTATAGTGTTTGGGCGTAGACTTTTGTTAATACAATACATTTTGTGTTACAAAAACAAACGTTTATATAATATATTATCAAATGTTAAGACAATTATTGATTGTATATTCTATAAAGCGTATGGTAAATCCTTTGAATTTAAAATTTAGATAGGTACCGATCATTAATTGCATTCGTACGACACAATATAGGTATATTCTCACAAAATGTTGTTAACGACATTGGTTGATAATATTGAAATAATAAGTCTTGTGAAAAACACAGTCGCATTTGGTTATAATTATTATACAATTCAATGCAACGCTATACAATAATGCATTAGCGCGAGTGTATAAATAAACACTGCAGCAGCAGTATACATTGTTTATATATTTATTATTTAATAGCTACACTTGAAAGGGTTGCATTCCAGAAAACGAAAAACCTTAAAATATAATAAAAACACTCGCGAGATTATATGCTTTGGCCCGTTATTGGGGTTGACTGGTAACCGGTTCGCCTTATTGGTTTATACCTACTTTTTATATTATTTTTATTATAACACGATGGTAACAAAAAAATAAAACATTTACATCGCTCGCGGTTCATAGACATAATATTATTATGTACCCACTTCGACAGCAGTCCTCTGTTCGAATCACCGTGAAAAATCGTCGGGCACAACCACCGACATCTTAATGTATATAGTCATCACCAGTGGCGTAATTAAGAATTTGTCTTAGGGGGGGATAGACATTTTTTTTCACACAAAATACTACATTTTCAACATTTTATACAATTTAGTACCTATACAAATTCTTCAAAATGTAAATATTGAATATATTTAAAATAAATAATAATTATTAAATTAATATTAAATTTATTTTGTTTGTAATATACTATAATAATGTACATACCTAGCTCTTTTTTGTACTGCTTATAAAAGAAATTCAAATTTTCTTGGCTGTTTAGTCAACTTGTAAATCATATCATCAGGATTTAGTACAATTGATTTAGTAAGTATATATAAACTATGGGGAGGGGGGATCCATCCCCCTCATCACCCCCCTTAATTACACCCCTGGTCATCACCAGGGAAATGCCCTTTCAAAAAATGCATTTATGACCTAGAAACTCCAAAAAATGTCCTAAAAAATTAAAAAGCATATTTAAAATGTCAAAAAGTGCCCCAAAACAATTTTGTGGTTAGAACACATATTTTATAGCTTGGAAGATATTCAAAAAAAAATGCAAATGCATTGAAATCCGAGCCATCGGCAATAATAATACTTTATTCGAACAAACTTTAAATCGGCTGTCGATCGTTAGCGGACTTACTTGTTTTGGCGGGTGCAAGCAAACGCGCTTGTGATAATATTATTGAGGTACGCTGCGCGCCGGTGTGTAGGTTAAACTGGTATCGACCAGACTAACTCGATAATAAATGTTATTATAACGCGCAATCGGTTTGGTTTTTTTCTATCGTCATTATATTATATTGTATTAAAAAAAAATTACATGTAATAAAAAACTCCAGAAGCGTATCAAGCACTTACAGACATTCTATACGACTATTATAATTTTATAACACCATAATAATGCGTTATAGTTTATCATAACGATATCGTAAACGCATTTTCTACACAGCTGAGAATATAATAATAATAATAATTCGTAAACACAATTTCATCTGCAACATTAAACCCACTGACCCGTATAATAATAATAATAATAAAAATAATACGGAATACGTTAGGCGGGTATAGAACTATACAATCTGGTCGGCTGAAACCTCGTTTTTACGCGTTTTTTTTCCATGTAGACTTAACGTGTTTTACTTGACGGCTTATTAAAATAATTCTCAGCCTACCTCTATAATATAATATTATAATATCTTCGCGAGATCGAATGGACGCTCAACAGGTAGCTATAGGTATATTGGTAGTCGCGTTTCCGCGTTTACCGTTATCGTAATATTATATTATATTATATTTACGCGTGTTTTTAAATCCCCTCGATTTTCGTCAAAAATAATATATTTTATTACAAACACTCAATGTCTACCCCCTACCTATCTTTCTGGTCGCTGAACAATAATAATATATCACATAGCGTTCCGGCTTCGTAATATTGTTATACACATACGCACAATTATACCGCCCAGCCCAGGTTACCAGGTAACCTAACAGCCCAGCCGTTAAAGTATAATATATTATTATTTTTTTGTCGAATTCGAAAACCGATTGTATGCAAATATCTGATATTCGATGGGAGTTGTTCGTAAACACAGTTAACTGCAGTCCACAACCGTTATGTTTTGTACTCGTCCCAAATATTAATAATTTAACTCTTATACGATCTGGCACAGAAGACGCGCAGTATGGGTACCTATATTATTATCATTTATTATCATATGTCTACACGTCTGCACGTCAGACGAGGCACGTAGCGGTTGGATCGTCACGATAATAAGCATCGCAGTATTATTACATTAGGGCTAAGGTTTTCGAAAAATGCATTTATCACCCAAAAACTCTAAAAAAAAAAAACTAAAAAGTCCTAAAAAAATTCCCTTACTACACATTATAATTTTTTATTTTTCCAAAATATAAACACAGTATAGGTTTATATTATATATATTAATTAATTAATAACTATTGGATTTGATTAAAAAAAAAACGAGTTTGATCAATGTGGTTCAATCTGAATCTTTTTGTTTGAAAACTAGATTACTTATAACATTGTTTTATTACAATATAATATATATTATGATATATTTCTATTTTTTTTTTGTAATATTACTAAAAATTTGTTATAAAATGACCTAAATAAATAAAAATGGCCTAAAAACGCCTTTAAACGTCCAAAACCTCAAAGAAAAAATGAATGAAACTCCACACAAAAAAAGTCAGCGAGGTGCAGTGTACTCGAAAAACATTAATAATATTGTACCTTGCGTCGTGACAGGCGTTCTAGAAAAGAGATGCAAATGCATCGAAATCCTAGCCCCAATAATTACTATAATAATATTATATTATGCTGCTGAGCTTATAAGCAGACACGAAATAATTTCATCATCAAACCAAAATAAAAAAACGTGTAATATATATTTTAACCAAACCGTGCTACTGCGATTATTTGACGAAATCGACTACTATAATGTGTCTCTATAATAACGAACTGTATTTTTAATGATATTTCTCGGATGCATTTAAATACACCCATGAAACGAAACGAACGATAGAGCGTGCCGCCGACGAACCCCGTTTCGTTTTTTAATATTATTATCGTATCTGATTTCGATTATTATTCTGCGAGCCGTCGTGCAGGCCGCAACTGTCGTTACACACAACTACCTATGTATAATAATTTAACTAAACATGACCCGTGCCCGACATTATTCGGTTGCGTGTCTATGATGATGCCGACCACCGAATCTATAGTCGATTACGTTTATTATTATTATTATTATTATTTTAATGATATAGGTAGATAAATTATTTCGGGCCATTGCACTGGCGTAATAATGTCTTAGCTGTTAAGCTTCAATCAGCGGTCGGATTTTAAACACCGGCTCGAAATCCCAAAATATAATATGTACCTATATGCAACCGCCGCCTTCGTGTTATAGACACCGACTAGTGGTGAGATCCAATAACAATAAATTACACCTCATAGTGTGTGTGAAAATAACGAGGTGACGTCAGTTAAAAAGAATAAAAAATTTTTTTAGAAAATAGTTGCTACTTCCAAAATACTAAATGGTATAATAATATAGGTTATATGGATTCCGGTTCCTAGAGTACTCGTCGTTGACATATATAATTACGTAAATATTTGGTTACAAATGTTTTTATGTCCATTTTTTTTCTCTCTTAATATATGTATTGCATGAAAATTAATTTAATATAACATCCATAGTGTTATATAACAATAACATAATAATAATTATGTACTAAAAAAAAAAAAATCACATGTTATGCTAAACTCGGTGCATCGGGTAAATCGCGCGCTGCTGTTAAATTCGTATAGATAAAAATATGTTTTTTCACTATATATTTTGTATGTCTTCGAGGTAAGTAGTTAATATAATTTTAGGCTGGTAAGGCCAGTTGGGCAGATATTATGCACTTGGCACAAACCGCTAAATCTCCTGCAATGCAGTTGTGCAGGACCGACACCGCACTAACTATAAGAATTTACGAGCCATCGGCTCCGATTTCTAAAGTTCAAATCGGTGGTTCAAGTGACCCATGGATAAATATACTTTAATCCTATTGCGTTAGATTTTATAATAATTTTAGGAGCAGATATTATACACTTTGGGCACAAACCGCTAAATCTAGTGCACTGCAGTTGTGCAGGGCCGATACCGCACTAACTATAAGAATTTACCTGCCATCGGCGCCGATTTCTAAAGTTTAAAAAAGTTGAAATCGGTGGTTCAAGTGACCCATAGATAAATATACTTCGACTCCGTACAAATGGAGTTTAATAAAAAAATATTACATAATATGTAATATTATTACCCATACCCAATGGTTAAAATTTTTATTTTAAGTATACTTTTGCACATATTTTTATAGTTTTTTACTTAAGACTCTTAGTAGTTTTGAAGCTTTCTTATGCGTGCATTGTATATTTTAAGAAACAGAATAATTAATACAACTATGTATTAACCACAAACAGTGCCGATTATAAAACCAAAATATTATCCGAACTACGTAATTTCTTGTACCTATATCAATAATTTGAAGGTTATGATTGATTTTGTTATTCGAATGTGATTTATTTTTATACGGCAAACTTTGATGACACTTATAATATTATTAGGTATAAGATTTGTACGTGGGATAATGCATGACCAAAAAAAAAACCACCGCCTTAAATCGTAAAAAAATGTTTTTACTTAAAATTGGGTACCTCGTCCTACCAACAAGATGAAAAATCATATTGCTATTCAAATAATTTTAACGTCGCTTAAAGAATATAAAGATATAATATTGTAACCTGCATTGTTATTACAAATCTACGCGTGTACGGTTTTTGTCAACGATTTATAAACAGGCGCACGTCAATGTATTATAAATTATCAATTTCTCAACATCGCCTGCCTGCCAGTCTCGTTGACAATGCCCAATGAATTTCATCATCGCCGCAGCTATACATAACATAATAATAACATAATATTAACAAAAAAAAAAAATAAGATATAAAGAAATAAAGAAATATCACACAACAACTATTTAATAATACGTATAGCGACTCGCTCGGTAGCCTCCTATAGGTATCCGCGTAACTCGACAAAATCAAAACCAATAAAAAACTACGAAAACATAATATTTTATTTTTAAATATCCGCACACGCTGTGGAACAGATGGTAACGAAAAATGTAGACCAAGCGAGGTGTTCAAAGCTGCAGCTACCTCTATACAGCAGTGGTTCGTTGTAGTGGTGTTATTCGGAACACGGGTGTCTATGGACATGGAATAAGTGTTAGGCTGACGTTTTAAAACCAGTGGAAAAAAATCCACAAATTAATTTAAATTAGTATAATCGAGTAATAAATATTATCGTTCTTAGTGACTAATATATTATGTTTTGTGCTATACATGCATTGTTTAATATTTTATACAATTTAAAAACGCATATAAATACTGTTTTATTTTATGGCTGTGTTCTGCAAAATTCTTGAAATATGTTAAGTGTTCCGTAATTTGAAAAATGTTAAGAACCACTGATCCACTGACACCCCAACCCTAAACGTATGCACATGCAGTGACACAAAGAAACATATTATACGGCAAATTATTTACCTCGAATATCAAAAGCACTGAATAAAACAAAACACCAAATCGAACACAATAAAAAACAATATCTATACATTACTAAACCTAAAAAGGAAATAAGAAACCATTTTAAATCACCTCTGAATAAGACACACATTTACAACATATAACCTCATCTGGTGGCCAGAAACGACCCTTAAATATTATGTGAATCGTGTGGAGGTTAGGTTCAACAATTTTAAATAACAAACATCGCATACCACATAATATTCTAGGAAAAGCATTACAACCTGCGGGAGACCTTCAATAAAAAATATCGACATCATCTAAAAGAAATAGAATTGTATAATACCCTTAATCTAAATATAATAATATAACCTATACTGAGAACAATAACAATGATGTTAACTATATAATGGTCTCGTAGCCGATTTCACTATTAGATGAATAATAAAAATAAATCACATAATGTCTCGTTGCGATGTCTGTTTAATTACACGAGATGACTCGCGTTTGATTTCAGCTGCACCCGAAGTGTACGGCAGGAGCCTGTGCAATCACCGGAGGGCGTACAAGTTCTTCACGGACAGCGTGTCGCCGAGCTGCGCTTTCCCGGCCGTGCCTTGTGAGTCGTACGAGAAGTTTCTGGAGGGCGAGTGCTTCCCGTGCAAGGACAAGTCCAAGTGCGGCAACATGGGATACCACTCGGACAAGTCTCCGGGCCGTGGCAAAATGTACCTGCTGACCAGGGACGAGGAACCGTTTTGTGGTAAATATTAATATTCATAATATTCTATAAGACGTATAGATAGGTGAGTTATGCGCAGTTCGTATCGAGGGACTCGTGTCGGCTCCGAGGTCCGCGGTCGTCGGTAAAATGTGCAGAGACGCAGGCAGGGGGAGACGACTAGTTAAAAAAATTCAATTGTCTTTTTTGAATTTTTCACTTGAGCGGTTAGTTCATTTTTATTCGCTCAACTAGTTCAATAATTGACTGTCTCGAGTGACCTAAATTTTTTTCAGCCGACTTAAGAATAACCCCCAGCACGTTAATATTAAAAAAGTTTTTGAAATGTTCTGTTTTAATTATTTTACGCTTTAATATTATTACTGTCTGAACGATGTTAATTAAAAAATAATCCAAAGCTATAATAGGTAATAGTAATAATACTATAATATTCCTGTTGTGTTTCCTGATAAATATAGTATAATATATATCTATAGATAGGCACAAAATACTCTTAAGCAATCCACATTCCACGTAGTAATTAAAAAAAGTAGATTAACGTTTTTTTTTTTTAACTGAAACAAGTTGATATTTTTTTCTTTATTGACTCGGCGAGTTAAACGTATTATTCGTTAACTATTAAATTCTGTCTTGTATCCACTGTTAACTTTAGTTAATATTATTTTCATTAACTCGCCCACCTTTACAAATAATTGGACGACCACCACTATGGTATCATATACCACAACCGCGGATAAAATGTAGAAATATTATTATGGTTCAATAACCACGTGTTATAGGGCACATACAAAAGGTCTTAGCGACTTGGGCATAAATCGCCGAATCGCGTGCGCAACAGGTCAAGTAGGCCAAGTCGTTGTCGTATTATGCCACGACGTGCTAATGATTATTATTATAATATTATGATTGAGATGTCGGTACAGTAATATTGAATGGTAGGTGTATGTAAAGTTGTATATCGGTAAAATATATTATGATCGACGTCGTATTATTATTATGAATATAATAGAGTATAGACATAGTACGGCCGAAGAAATCGTGACACGGTCCGAGCTAAACATAATATATTATAAGCACCACAGACAATCGACCGCTCCGTTGTTGACTTTGAGAGCGTATTACAATAATAATATCTTTATTATTATATTAATATTATCAATAATGTCCGACACCCACCCGTGACGAATTAAACGGGTTTCGCTGCCTGCCACTTCAAATCAGACGAGTATTGTGAAAGAAGAGTAGTGTTGTGGTGAGGAGATGGGATGAGATTATAGAACCGTAGGGTTATTATTTTAGGAGTTTGAGTTGATACACGAAAAAAAATTATTTCATAATATTACTACATTTAAAAGCAGGGCATGCGAACGATATAATATTAAATTAATTTGTCGTTTGAGAAAAAATCGACTAACCAACAGAATACAACGAACTAGGGCTTGCAAACGAAATAAATGACAAAAACTATTAACATTTGTAAACGTAATTAAAACGGAAAACAAAAATAATTAAACATCACAAAACAAAACATAACGATTAACAAAATATATAACATGTGATTAAACAAAACATAACGTAAAACGATATAGGTACATATTATTATATACAAATGATCATACTTAAACGAAAAATAACCCAAAACGAAATAATTTCAAATACATTTACTAAAAAGTTATAATATTGCAGGTTTTGTAGAAATATTTATTCCACGCTATTTATTTTGATCTCAGCAATCAATTCAAGATTTTCGTATATTTCGTATTCCATCCATTCCCAGCATTAGACATTATTTTTAACGATAAACGCAAAAATATTTGTATAACGTTTTACTTCTAAATAACGAAAAAAACGAAAGCAATTCAAAACGTTTAGATTTTAAAAAAACGTAAAACGAAATATTTTTCAAATGCAAGCTTTGTTGAAGTATTTGTTTTCATTTTACAGTTTCAGTATATTATTATTATTATTATGTGTTTGAATATAAAACGCTTACAACGGAAGCCGTAACAATATAATATGGAAGTATTATATTTATGCACTGATTTCACAAAGCTGTTTCAGAAACTTGATCTACCCAGTCTTATTTAATTTTGACGTGTTTGGATTATTTTGATTATTTCTATTTTAATGGTGACATGCAAAACTACGCAGGTACGCATAACCAGTTCGGTTTCGGTATAAAAGTTAGAAGGTCTTCTTATTTTTCTGTGTACTCGAAACGATCGTCCTCGTTGTTCAATTGCTGACCCAAAATTCGGATAATGTTTAAAATTGTTCACGAACCTGTACGGAATGATGTATTTTTTATATATATTATAATTATATTGTACTGCAGGCGCAGTTCGAGATAAAAAAAACGTCGAAAACCGATCGATATTCAAAATAACGTGTTTGATAATGTAAGCCAAACGAATTATCTTCGTCGTGAAAAAACTACAACTTGCCCACTTCACCGCTTAAAATATATTCATTTTTTTTCCCATAATATTAAATTGTAGGAAGTAGTATACATAATCATAATATTATCGTTTACCTACATTAATATTAAATATGTATAGTATTATGTTGAATTTTTTCTACTTATACTACGTCATTAAATTATTTCGATTCGGTTAGTTTATTACAATTCGTGTTGGTTGTTCGAACACAATGCTAATACGATGACTAATACACAAACATCACTATACATATTAAAAGCAAGTCCCTGAAAGGCTCAGTTTAGAAATACGAGCTGAGTTACACGACCCCTGCTCAGTTTAAAACAGTGCGTGGGAAATCTTAGTTCACTCGAGAACTCGTATCACTTTCGAGAGCAGATGAAATGAAATATACGATTTTTGAGGACTATTAAATTGCGACTTTGACTTTGAATCTTTTAACTTTTTGACGTACTTTAATAAACTATTGTGATTGTAATAATTAGTTTTAATAATAACATTTTAACAACAAATTAATAACATTATTCGAAATATTTATTTTTATTTTATTTCCTCACAACCATTATAGCGCACCAATACATAGTCAAAATCCACAACTCTCCTAGTGCGTTGCCTGTGGTCAGCTACGGAAAAATACAAATCGTCCTGTTCGGTCAACTCGATATAAACGAAACGTTTACCATCACGAAGTAAGTATACTAACGTTCGATAAATAGATATTGTTTGTTAAGCCAACCAGCTACCATAACACAAGTTTCCTTCTCGTAATAATAGTTAATAAATAAATGTCGAAATGGAATGGGATCGATGACATGTTTGGACTTTTCTATGCACCTTAAATTGTCACCTTTTCTCTAGTCACAAGCATAATGTCAGTGGCTAAATCCGCTACGGGAGGTGTCATACCCCAAGAGCCTATG
This sequence comes from Neotoxoptera formosana, assembly GCA_022818045.1. Classification (NCBI taxonomy): domain Eukaryota; kingdom Metazoa; phylum Arthropoda; class Insecta; order Hemiptera; family Aphididae; genus Neotoxoptera; species Neotoxoptera formosana. Next base: position 28,703,349 of record CM040634.1, read on the forward strand.
CCCCCACCCCGCCTTCGACCCTTAGCAGTAATCGTTTTCGAGTACACTTTGAATACTAAGGATAGTATGTTCTGGATTGTAGTATTGTATGTCTATGGTAATGGATAGATTTCAAAACGTTAGTGATTACTCTATCAGTACAAACAATTTGTAAGAAAAATGATCCAAGCACAATAAATACTACATCATATAATATTACATATTATACATAGTTTAAATTTTTGAAAAACAAATTTTTAAGGATTATTATCCTCGGTATAAATATTTTATCAACTCAGAAACTATACTCACTAGAATTTCGATTTAGATATATATTGAAATTTTCAGTAAAAAATTGGGATTCTCGTATTTTGAAAAATAGAAGCTTGTATCGCCGCAGCACTTGACGCGTTATTAGGATATTATATACTTTCCGAGACTATACTCACTTCGATGCTTTCTACATATTTTTCCCCGCCTCGGATGACAATAAGCAGTGATAACATATAATAATATTATCGTCATACGTTGTGATTTTCGTAGCAAAGACGACGCGGCGCTGTCGGTGGGCGAGACGATGAAGAAGATCATCGTGCCACATCCCGCGCTGCAGGGCTTCAACAGGGTTCAGATCACGTACACCGCGTACAAGGGATGGCTGTCGAACGGGCTGTCCAAGTGGAGCATCGACAAGTTCATACTGACCGACAGTTACGGCAACAGGTAATAGATTAGTCCGCGATTACGATGGAATATAATAATACGGTGATAATAGAATGACGGAAACGATAGTATGTTGTAAAAAATATTTATCAAAAATAACGACTCAAACACATAAAAAATATGAAGTGCTGTGAAAGCAGTCACCGAAATCAATTGTTTTAGCGGTGACGGACTTGCCCGCTTTCTTTGACTATATACATGATATGTACAATAATTTGATAGTGTTTTGCGGGTATCCGTCAGTTTTGAACTTTATCGGACGCATATTCGATCGATATTGTACAAAATCAATATTTACCCGCGAATTCAAAAAATATAATTAACAAAAAACAACATATTAATCTATTGTAATAATTTACTTCGATTTCGCTTGTTTGTAACTCTGTTTTAAATTATTATGTGCAGCCAATCCGTTTGCCAGAGGGGCCTGGTCATGCAGTCAGAAGTGCCCGTCGTGTTGCCTCTATACCCGGGCGATTGCAACCTGCCCGAATTGATGCTGCAGATGACAAACGTAAGAAAACGATGACAAATTTGTTGTCATTTTTGTTATTATTATTATTATTATTATTATTATTGATATTATAGTTTTACGGTTGTCTTAAGACTTTTCGACCGATCGTCATCATCGCGGAGTCTGTCGTCTCGCGGAGACACCGTTTGGGAAGGGCTCAGATAATAATAATATTAAATCAACAACAGTATTAATAATATCGATACAGCTGCTATATACGTAACAGTTTTGGACACACGATGTAATATCGTTTCCTGTACCGATCGCTGTAGGGTTCGCAGGTGGTTTTTTTCGAACTACACCGAAACGAGTTTAAGATAATATTTGTATGGAATATATGTCCTTAAACGCCAATAATAATTATTACGCTCAGCAATATTTATTTAAAATTAACATTCATATTTATTCTGAATGGTCGAACGTGTTGCTTGGAAACAAAATAACATTGTAGATAGGTATTATAATAATACGGAATATACTGAACTACAGATAAAAACGACATCTGTATAAAGTGATAGACGCTTTTGTTTTATTCAAGACTTCGGTTTTGAAGTGATTAAAAATGAACACGCAGGTCCAATACAAATTAAACATAATATTATCAAATCAAACGTTTGTTTAAAAAAAAAAACATATCCGCGATCGAAAGTTTCAGAAAATATCATACCTACTGTATTATGCACGAATTAAATATATTTTTAGTAAGCAAAACAAAATAGTTTTCTTTTCCAAAGCTACGCTGGTTAAACGATGGCTTTTTGTCGTGTTGTTTTAAGTATAATTTACGTAAAAATTTGTATGAGTGCCTACCTTAGAACTGCAGGGGACGTATAATTATTGACAGCGAAAAAATCAATGTTTTTCCGAATAAATTCTTGCCACTTGTATTCATATTGAGTTTCCATTAAATTGAAAAAAAAAATGTATTAAAATAAATACCAAATATGAGTATTAAGAACTTCTGGTACGTTAGATAAGACATTAAAATAAGTATCATACTACTCCCTGTATTTCCTCTGGAAATTTGAGGAACCATAGATAATATTGGGGGGGGGGGGGGTAATTTGTGGATCGCCTTCTCCTCGGGATTTTTTTAACCAATATAGGTCACATTAATACAATATCACCTTCAACTTGATACTTAAGAATTTATAAAGGTATAGCTTATTGATGCTCTGATTGCGTTGAAGGCTTGGAGCCAAAATAAGAGGAGCCTAACAGCCAACAGTTGCAACAGTTGCAACAGGTTGCTCATAAACCGTCATAATCTTTTGCATGTGTAAAATAATAGTTATACAATTGTTTTGAAATTAAAACCAACATAATGTGTATATTTCTTGTGACGATTAGAGTTATAAATTTCCAAAAAAAATAAAGTGAGTGTATTGATGAACCTCATTACCTTTGTGGATTTGAAATTCACAACCACCCTCAGTACTAGGATATATCCACCCCTGCAGCTTGAACCTGCCACTTCTATAATGATTTGTACATTTTATAATTTTTTACAATATATTAGGAGGTTATAGGGGGTCTACTTTAGAAACTCAAACGGGAACCTATACTTTTTTATCAAACACAATATGAAGACATTTTTTTAGTACATTTTAGTGCTCGAACAACATTAATGAATGAAAAACTCTATGATCGAGTGAAGTTTTCTTACATTTCTAAATCAAAAAAACTTTCGTACATCGTACATTTCGAAAAACTTAAATTTTGAATCCCCCTCTGCAGTATGTACCTACCTATATCGTTGAACACAATCATAATATTATCGTCGATTGACTCTAACAATACAATATTATTGTCGTTCACTGCAGGGCGGCGACATGGGCGACAAGACGGACTTGATGCACGGCGGCGGCCAACCCGAGGAGTACGGCCAGCAGCACATCAACGACACGATGTCCGGCGGCGGCGGCGACGTGGACCTGACCGCTCCCGGTGACCTGGCCGCCGCGGCCGCCGGATCGGCCGGGCTGAGCGCCACGCTGGGCGTGGGCATCAAAGAGTACATGAACGTGCCTTGGATGCCACTCGTGGACATCGAGGCGGGGCCGGCCGGCAACAGTCTGGACCCGTCGCCGGACAGGCGCGAGCAGTCGGGTCGCGGGTTCTCGGCCACCGGGGCCGGCCGGACGGGCAACAGGACCGCCGGGGCCGCGGCCGGCGCCGGCGCGCCAGCCGTCCGTCCCGTCGCGGAATCCGACGATCAGTTCCCGTACGACGAGGTGGCGCAGGCGACGGGCGGCCCGCGGGCCGGCGCCGGGAACGGCACGGCCGGCGAGATCCGCGAACCCGTGCTGCGGCCCAAGAGCCGGTTCCGCATGTACCGGATGCCGGACGGAAGTTCCGCGGCCGCCATCGCCACCTCGGCCGCGGTCGGTGGCGCCGGTAACGGAACGTCGTCGTCGTCGTCGTCGTCGTCGTCGTCGTTACCGACGCACCAGGCCGCCCCGGGTAACGCGTCGTCCGCGACCACGGCCGAGCGGTCGTTCATCGTTCACCTGTTGCCGCAGAAACTGATGAACATGATTGAACAGGCCGAGAGGTACGCCCGAATGGCGTTCTCGCCGTTCATGTGGCCGACCAAGGAACGTGCGCAACGAGCTCTCAAAAACTTCCCGAGGTCAGTACACAATCCTATCCCATCTTGTATTTCATATCTGATGATAATAATAATTATTGCAACATCACAAGTTTTTACATCAAAATTATTGTGCTGGGGGAACAGCTCTTAAGAATATAAAAGATAATTCGATAATAGGAGTTCGATAATTTAATAATTAGACCATTGCTGAAGAATACCTTTGCTGTCGAAACTTGAGAGTCAATTTTAGGTGTATAGAAATGAGACATATTTTTCGTTTCACAAAGAGTAGATTTTTATTCCCTTTTCTCCGCTACTTTTTTTCAAAATATAAAATTCGATGTAGTATTTATATTTAATAATAAAATTATTAAATAATACAATAACAGAAGCGATAATAGTTTTCAGAATAATTTACATTATGCTTGTCCTGATAAAAATAATTAAATGTAGTTTTATTTTCTTACAATTACGTCATAAAAATAAAAGTTTAAGCACTCATTTTTCCAATCTAATCAAAAACCTGTATATAAAAAAAAAAAAAAATGTGAAAATGTATTGCTTATAAACTTAATTTATTCGACAGTGACTTGGTTATAAATAAATTGTTATGTATAACAGTTTAATTATTCTTCGAGCTAAATACGTAATATAATTCTGATCAGCCACTGGGTGTTGGGTGTAGCTTAAGTAACAATCGCAAAATAATATAATATGATATGATATGATATAATAATATAATATTATGAGTGAACAGTTAAAAGTTTGGGGAAAAAAGTCCAGTAAAAAAAGTTTGTGAATAAAAAGATGATTTTCAGTAAATATTTTATTATTTATCATTATAAATTAAGTATCTATACTATTATTTGTTTTTAGTCATTTTTACTATTAATAAAAGATAAACAGTATGTTCAAAAATACGGTCAACATAATACGAGACAATGACAGACATTAAAAAAAAAAAAATTAGACTGATCTGTTCCGTTTTCAAAGTTATGCGCTTCCCAGCGAACTGTATTTAATTTTTATGTATATTATAATACAGAAGAATAATATAAAGTCCTGTCACCAGTAAAACACTTGCTCGGATAAACTTCGAGATTTTTTAGGACGAGCTCTTAGACTTTTATATAGTGTAGCGAAGTTCTTTTTGTTCCGCATTTACTTCTGCAGACCTTCCCAGCCCCCCGACTTTTTTCCCAAAAACGAATCGTATTGAAATGTATCGTAATTACTTACACCGACTCACAATACCTATCACGTGTGTGTTTCCAGGTTTTTGTTCAATGACAACAAGACGTCCGAACAGGTGGTCAACGTTCAGCTGGACGACAGTCCCAAGAGGTACATCCCGCTGACGTTCGGTGAGGACCGAGCCCAACAGACCGGCGGGCGGGCCACGCTGATCGAGGCGAGAATCGTGCCGGCGATGACCGACGACAGCCCGATCGTCGAAGAAGACTTAGACTTATCCAAAGAAGACATTAGATAAAATCCCGCTAGAATTTAGTCCATTTAGTCTATAATATTAATATGTTATCATTATTTTTCGTGTAATGTGTGTGTGTGTGTGTGTGTGTATTTATCGTACGTGTAAATATCATCGCGGCTCAGAGATTCAGATTTCGTCTAAAGCTCAATAATTATATTAATATATATTGTGGAACGAAAAAAAAACGCGCAACGAATCGTATGATTTTAGTTCCTAAAAATTGTTGAAAATTCGAAATTTGAAAAAAAAAATTAAACCGTAGAGTAATATATACCCGTTTAAATTTTTTATCACACGCTGTAAAACAATGGTCATTTCAACAGAACCACCTGTAACTCGCTCGTTCGACGGCTATTATAATATTATTACGATGTAAAGGTTTTTCGACGTCGTCGTCGTTTGTATAATATAATTTATTATTATATTATTATTATGAACCTTACGGGAAACGTCTCAGTTGTCGTTAAAAGTATCCAACTCCCGGAAGGTCAGTGGACGATGATTGTCCATCGTCGCTGCAGGATCGCAATCGATAACCGTAAAGAATTATTTATTTATATTATTATTAGTACCTAATTAATTATTTATATTTTAAGTGATTTAAATTATAATAATTATTGTTGGCGATTATTTTGTATGGAAAATATGTTTTCCAAACACAGCGCAAAATGTCCAAATCATTTAAACGTTTCATGTATATTATTATTAATATATTATATAATATTTCCATGTGTTTAATACAATAATATGCACAATAATACATATATTATATAAAATCCGTTTGTTGTTTTTTATTTTTTTATTATATTGTTACGAGTTTTTCATCCGTCAAACACTGTTGTTATAATAATAATAAATATTATTTTTTTTTTTTTTTTATATCTCGTTTTAGTGTGGCACTAGACGAGGGGAATTCCTATAATTAGTATAGAACAGTCTAAAATCAAACGAAAACTATATAATTATCAAGGGTTGGCACGGACCGGATTGATTTACGAGTGGTGGTCGGTGGGAAAGGGTGCGGACCGCATGGGTCCATTTGGACCAATGCGGTCGCTTCCAAAAAACCGCACACTTTTAATTTTTTGACCCTGTGCCCGCGGGTCGGTTAGACGATAAAACCACGTCTGCACATCATCGGCGGCGGTTCTAATATTATACCCGTCAAAATACCACACATTTTTTAGGGGTGTGTGCAAAAAGGGGTCTAGTGAGTCACTGCGTGAAACATATTATAACAGGTAAGCTAGGTAAACAGTTATATAGACAATGCGTATTGAGTGCGTGCCCTTACGAAAAAAAACGATCGAATGAACCTACACGAGACCTAGCAGGTAAGAAGAATACATATGTTAGTTACTACACTATAGAAAAAGGTGCGTTTGTAAGTTCCTACACGGTAAAACACAGGTAGGTTAAAACACAGGTATGTTAGTTCCTACAAGGTAAAAAAAGTTTAAATGTCAAATGTAAGTGTATACTTAAGCTATATTATGGATTAGGCGACAAAATAATAATAAAAATAATTACATTTTCATAAATAAATAGATGATGATGATAAAATATAAAAAAAATCGCATAATGCATTGATAATACGAGTATACGGTATACTAAAAATCGTATTAAAAAATGTATTATTCGATTTTTATTATACTGTGTATTATCAATGCATTATGCAATCCTTTATATTTATTTATTTATTCTATTTATTCATGAACATATGTTAGTTCCTGGCTTTTACAGTGTAGGAACCAACCAACATAATATGTAATCGTTTACCTGTTAGGCCTCGTGTAGGAACACAAATAGTAATATTCCCCAAACCGGCAATACCCGATTGAGCACGGTCATTATATCGGCCGACCTTTTTAACGACCCGATTGAGCACGATAAAAAAAATATATATTGTGTACAACGTTGTCAAGTTTTCACTAGTGCGTACGTTGTGTAGATTATTAATATAGGTAACTAACTTCGAAAGTCGAAACAGATTTTGCTATCGATCGACGGGTACCCACGAAAGTTTAAAATAACTGGGATAAATAGGAAATCAGAATTCTATGTACAACGATCGTATTAAATTGTGATGAACTGTTATTGAATGTACCTACCTACGCTGTAAATAAGACTTAGGTCACAGTCGGTATGTTCTGTTGTCTTGTGCTTATATGTGTGTTTTTTTGCAAATTTTACTATTTTTATGATGGAAAATAATGAAATACAAATTATTTTATCCGAGTGAGTCAAAGAGTCGGCCAATGTTGGAGCTTCCAAGTACAGGTTTATTAAGGCAAGAAAAAAAGGTGAATTGTTGAAATGACGATGTACAAAAAATGATTGTACAGCAACAATCTATTCTGGGCAAGAGAAATATATCGTACTAATGAAATACCAATAAAAGATTTTTATTTATAAATATTTATGAAATGTTCAAATGTATTTAACTTTTTAATAATAATATTCTATGGTGCAAAGTGGCATCATCGCAACTTTTTTCGTGTTCAATCGTGTTGTTTTTCGGGTATCCTATTGTTTGATTGCAGCCGTGCTCGATCGGGTTGTGAAAAAGGTCAATCGTGCTCAATCGGGTTCCAGCCTCGAAAACTACATATATTGTGATAAACCCTGTTTGCACCAGAACGGATCGACCATGGGGCTCACCCACCCCTAAATAAATAGTCTATATCGGCCTGTTTCCTGTGCACTCGGTTTCCCTGGCTATTTATTGATTCCGCCGAAACTACCTGCTTAGGAAAAAGTTTTATATCGACTCCGCGGGCTACTGTTTATAATATCTACATATCGATTCCGCCGGATCTTGTATGTATATATTAAAATGTATGGTCTATTTAGTATAATTTAGACAGTTGTATAGTAACAAATTATAATATTAGTATTTAATTAATATTATACATAATTCAAAATTAAAATGTATTAAAAACATTTATATAGCAAAATATCAAAAATAGTGCTGTTGACAAAAAAAAAAAACAATGTACTTATTGAAAATTTCTAAGTTCGCTTATTAACTGGGTCTAAATATTATCAAAAGTAATTATAGGTACACTTTAATTTTGAATCATACAATTATAACCATTTTACACAATATACACTATATATTTATATACACATATTAATTAAATACCTACAAATGATATAATTTATAATTATATATATATTCTCCAAATTATATTAAATAGACTATACATTTTAAAATACATATACGAGGGATGAACAGTGTCCGGCAGAATCGATGTGTAGATATTACAGTAGTCACTCGATAATTCGAACCTCGATAATTCGAAAAACTCCATAAATCGAACTAAACGCTTAGTCCCCAAAGAAAACGTCTATAGTTAGAAAAAAATATATGTATTCCGGTCCCCTCGATAATTCGAAATGTCTGTTGGTGGGACACACTCTACAATTCGAATTTATTTTTTCCAGAACCTCTATAATTCGAATTTTCTTAAACGCAATTATATGTATGTTCAATAGATTCATATTATGTATAAAGATTATGTACAATCTATTTGACGTACTCGTAATGAAACTAATAAATACTATCGTAGCTTATAAATATATTATCGTACCTTACCTACCTATAAATATATATATATATATGTATAATAAATAAATGTAAACATTATCAAATCATTATCAAATTATTATTATCAAAATCAATGTGATATGTACGATGTACATACAATTTTTCACCTCTCTTTAATTCGAATTAATTTTTTTTCCCTCGATTATTCGAACACTCGGTAAATCGAAAACCTCGAGTGACTACTGTAAAAACAGTAGCCGGCGGAATCGATATACGCCCGTTTCCCACTACTCTTCGTCGTCGTATATAAGTTGGCCTATCCACGTCAAAGTCAGGCGTGATTATTCAGTTGCCTACCCGACAACTAATAGGCGACAAGTTTAGTACCACCGAGTCACCAAATCAAATCAGTATTCTCGGACATCGCCGAGTGATGGTCGACCGAAATTCGTTATCACGAACGGGCGTCAACACGGCTTTCGTCATTTACAACGTTTACAATAGCCCTAGTTCGTTGTATTGTAACAAAATACCGCACATTTTTCATGGTCACGCGTAAATTCCACCGATTGTCAGGTTGTCGATTTTATTTCAAACGACGATTAATACCGCCCTGACTACGCAGTCCGCAATCGCGAAAAGTGAAATATAAACATCGACCGTTAAAAACAGAAGTTTTTTGAAAATGTTTTTTCCTGGTAATGTTTAGTTAATCATTCCGGTAAACGTCTAAGACTACTTTAAAAACTCGCTCGAATAGTCATCACACCGCAAAATCAAAATACGAGTAAATGAACGGCCACAGCCGACTATAGATGTCGAAACAAAGAATAACAATTTTAGTTATTTCGTTGTATTTAAAAATATTTTTGGTGAGTACTTGTGACTTTTGTAGTGCATCATTATACAATCAATGATATTTTCGAAGTCAATTTTAATGGCGAATATAAATATGTTCTACTGTTGTAATAGTAGTAAAATAAATTACTTTGATAGCAACATTATTATATCATAAAATATGCTCATAGTAATATTTAGGTCTTCGCTCAGAATAGTTTTTAGTATACAATGATAATATTATAATATAATTCGCTTCAAATTTAACACACTTTTTACAGTGATCCATACAAACGTAGGGCAGAGCCCTTACCACTTGTCCATCTTTTTAAAATCAATATTGAAATAAATGAACATCATAATGATCAGTTTTAGTTGAATACATGTTTTATTTTTTTCATACTTCATATTTTTACAGAGGTACAATAAAAGAATAATTTACCTACTATTGGAAATCGAATAATTTTTTTCAGAATATATTGTGTTATTGGATGTGCAGTAAACATTACGTGTATAGTTCAATAAAGGAATTAATTGATCGACCAAATTTAGACATTCTCTGATTTTTTTTGACTTTCTATTAATCTCCTGTCTGCACCGCAACTTGAGTGTGTCAATTACGCTTTGCTGAGGATATTTCTGTAGAGAACAAATAATATATAAATGCATAATAAATATAAAATATTTAAATATAATTTAATAATTTTAGATTCTGAGCATTGCGATAAATGTATTGATTTTTCATAGATGTGTGTTTTTTTATATCTTAAGGTTAGGTGTGTTACCTTTGCGATCCCCACAAAAAAAGTTCGGTGTGAAAGTAACAAAAAACATTTTTAAAACTATATACTGCAAAGACGATAAAAATGTATATACGAACGTTTCTAAAATATATCATAATAACTAATGATAAAATAATTTTTACTCACCTCATCATAATATAATTTATTTTTTCAAATATTTTGACAAGTCACGAAAATTCAGTCTGGGTACTGTTATCCTCGTTTGAATTCTAAACAATTCATTTATTATTATTATCTTTGTAATAAAATAAAGTTATAAATAATTATTTTGTACATTCATATGTCTTGACGCCTAAGTGTGGAAAAAATTTTTCATCACAACTCCGTAGAAAGTTTAACTTTCGATTCCGATTGAAGCGTTCGAAAGTAACCTTTTTCCGTCCAGGACAGTAAATCTTTTTTCTACCGATCGGCGGGTGGTGAAGTGGGAATATCGTTATGCAACTGGTTATTAAGTGGAAATCAAATAAACTGTAATAATTTGAGTTTTTTAAATGAATTAATTTGATTGTGTTTTATTTGTATGTAAAATTTAAAATTAAAATTAAACATATATCTATACGAAAAAAAATATATTACATAATATTTAACTCATTCTAAAAATATTGTAAAATTATATGGTCGAAAATCCTAACTGCTAGTCAATACTAAAATGTCTTCATTAAATAGAAAGTGTACGAGTGTCAAGCTTAATGATTCGTGTAATGCGTGTAACATAAAACAAAATAAAATTCAATGGATCTTAAAAAAATAGGCTAAATTCGATAAAACACGCATATGGACATTGGGACCTATACTGGCTATACTTAAGTTTTTTTAAGTTACACCTGAAAACTACCCCCCCCCCCTCCCCCATCCATGAATTCTGTACACACGTATAAACTAAAATATCTAGTATAAACTAATACCTCGCTCGTGTCTACAAATGTTGGTCGTTCATTGTTGAATTTCGTCGGCTTTATGAGATCATCTAAAATTATTGGTTTATATGTATGTGTAAAATATATAATAGTATGTTCTGTACGTGGTTCTTCAAATTGTAATTGCACTTTGGTAGGTGGTAGGCTGTCTGGAATGCGAGATGCTCTGATGTTTTTTGGGATAAGGGTGACTGCCATCGACTTGGACTGCACCTCAACGGTAACCGCCCACAGCAAGGTCACAGCAACCAGTAACCGTGGTGTCGGTAACATCATCAGCATCGTGGAACTGAGTTGGTCGTCGACCACGATATTTGTTGTAAACTGAGCTGAAAAAAACAAAATGTTTATGTTTAAAGTGTAAAACTCGTGACGATGTATACGCTATAGTCGTAGTATGGTGCATAAAAAACAAAATAAGTTCGATTACAATGGACTAATAAAATCGAATTACTCACCTAAAGGTCAATTATTATATTGTTGTACACGTCCTCTTCAAAAAATTGTTCAAAGGCAACTAGACGTGTAGTTGTAGTTCACATAAAATATATTTACTACACATAAAATAATGAAACATGTTTTATATAGGATCAATAATTATTGTGCTATCAGCATGATGTCACTGAATCAACTAATCAGGATGATAATTATTTTTTTTTCATACATTTTTATACAATAAACATAATGCTGAAAATCGGAATGAGCAACAGGCAAAAAATCAAATAGCGATAAGACTTAACAACAATTTCGTGTGGTAAACTGGGAACAGATAACGTATCCGTCAATTATAATTTGACAGATTATATAATAATATTATATCCAAGCCGGAAAAATAGTTTTAAAATAGATTTTGACTTGATTATATTGTAATTCGTCAATTTGATTAACAGATTAGTGTTATAAATTGTCAACTGCAAAATCATTTATACATTTTCAGAAATTCTGATTATATTTGTAGATATTGAAAATTAAAATACTTATTATAAATAAAAAATCGTGCTTATGTGTAATTAATATCGTTAAATATCTACAAACACAACTTAAGAGTCACCTCATACTATTTGTTACATTTTGATATTCTTGAAATTTACGACTGTTAAACTCATAGTGATTGAAAGGGTGTGTGGAGGTGGGCCACCTACCTTTTCATATTTAAGCTCTGGGTGGGTATCCCAATAGTCTATAGTTGCCTCTCCTACTAAATTATAGTTCAGATTAACTGTGCCATTATTTACGATTTTGATTATATATAGGTGCAACCTCTAATACGACTTTACCTAATCGGAAAATCTAAATCCACGATCACACCATTGCATATACAAATAAAAAACACGGACAGTGTAAGTCCATTTCCCCTAGAATCAAAGCTAGTCCACCATTATACATGTACATTATACAATGTATAATACATTTTAGGACTCATGTGTTAGTTACACTGATATAGAAGTAACATAGAATATACCTATGTAGGTATAGCCAAAAAAGGTAATATTTAAATTGTTTATTAGAATATTACTAAGAATAGTTTTAACTGCGATTATATTTTTATGATTTTAAAGATTGTTGTAAAAATGTTAACATTAAATGCTTATAAAAAAAAACCGACAATGAATTTTAAATATAGCTAAATAGCTAAAATATCAACTTATGAGGAACATTGTGTAATAGTTTCAAGGCTTTTGACTGCGTAATTAATTGTCTTACGATTAAAAGAAAAAACAATTCGATAATACTAAATGTTGATTTATTTTTAAAAGATTCAACACTTTTTGAAAATCATACCTTTGATATAAAATGCAAATACAAACATCGAGGAAACGAGTCCGATCGTCGACCACAAAATTTGTTGCCAGCGCCGATAAACTAAGAAGGCTATAAACACAAAATGTATAAGTGCGTATTGTATTGTTTTTAGGCGTATCGTTTTCCGTGCTGCTCAGACGATTTCACTCGTCGTTTTGGCTCTTGACATGTCTACGCTTAAGCCTATTTAATATAGTTAACTAAATAAGTTCCATTACACAGGACTAAAAATTAATAAATTGTAATTGTTCACCGGAATTTCAACTATATTCTACACACCGTGTAAACGTTGGACTAGTTTGAGTCGTTATCCCGTCGATACTATAGCCAATAAAACTGAAAATTTGCTTTATGTTTTTTTTTGGAATAAATTTATTTTGGATGTATGTATTTAAATTTTACTCGAAGAAATAAAAATTATAAATAATTAAGGTTAAATTTTAAAAATATAAACATTTTGTCAAATTATAAATCATCTATTAAGTATGCGATCTTTAGACAGAAGAACTTAAAAAAAAAATGTGTAATTTTAACCCACATCAAGATTGTAGTTTATGTGGGTTCAACTGGTTCCAATAGTACTGGGAGATGAACTTCTCTGAAATTCACCATATTAAAGGATGCGTGTTATTGACGTTTTCAAACTTATAAAGTTTGAAGTTTTGAACAACCAAATACTGTATCAAACAATAATATTGAAACGTCTATTTTGTTTCAAATATTTTAATACAATAAATATAATAAAATATAATATTATTATGACGTATTCATTTTCACAAGCGTTAAATGTGCTTATTAGTCATTTATGTTACAGTACAATACATTTCATATAATAATGTATAAATTAAATATATAGATAATTCCATATCGTATAAAAATATTTTTCATCGAGTGAAATATTTAATTTAGTAGGTTAAGAATACCCATTTTATTAAAATGTAAACAGGGAGTTTCCGTAAAAAAATCTGTTGGAAAATGGTATAAAAAAAAAACTTTGAACTTATAATATGACTAGGAATGAAATAACAATAATAGACGCAACACGATTTATGTATAGTTCTATTGACTTAAAAAAAAAATGTTTCTCCTAAAGAAGGGTTAAAACACTGTTTTGTGTAAAATATACCTATGAATATTCGTCGAATATATTATTATATAAATTATTACAACACGACTGATTGCAAGAATAATAACATAAATGTGTAAATCTGTTGTACTGCCTGCTATAAAATATGTACCTAAAGTAGATATATTGTACATATTTGCACATCGTGAATCATTCGGATATCATTCGAATCAAACTGAATAATTTTGGCATTTACGAGTTGTACCTAATATATTCTTTTTTCCGTTTGCCAAAATATTTAATCGAATATTATTATCATATAGTTACTTTTATTACTTTAAGGTAACGTATTATTATACTTAATAATGAACAATGTGAGTGTATTTCGTAAAAATAATATTAATTCGATTAAAAAATCCGGTATGTAAAAAATGTATATAGATATTATAATATTATATATGTTATAATATATAAATTATGTACGACATAGACGAAATATAATGTACAAAATGTTTTCGCAGCACTATCACAATAATTATACATAAAATTATTACTAAAATAATAAATGTATCAACCGGTGTGGTGTTGATGGTAAACAGAAATAAGACGGCTAATTAATGTTCGTTTTCGAGTTGTAATAGTGCATCGCGGAAGGCGGCAGGGCCCACTGCGACGCTCTCAGTTCGATCAGATGCAGGAGGGTCTTTTTCACGGGCGCCGAACAGTCTCGCGTCAGCATCACGTCCCGGATGGATACGTACAGTTGTTTCAGCGTGTCCGGGACCTCTCGTTCCAGGTCTCGTCCAATGCCGTCCACGATGTTAAACAGACATTCGATCTGAAAGGAACAACATTTCATAATAATATGTTAGTCGACATCCTGACCCGAATGCAATACCGCCTATATAAGTGCAAATATCCGAAGGAGGGGGGGGGCACATTAACTCTAGTTTAAAAGTGTATTGTTTTCAGTTTTTTAATCCGCAACTAGTCGGCTAATTTTCTAATCTACTTGATAACTTCAGTCACTAGTTAAAAGTAACAACTCAACTACTCTCTGGTTATTTGAAAAAAAAATCGAGTTAAAATCATGCTTAATAGTAGTACATAATATCCATAACTATAGTTAAAACGAATCAGTTAATAATTTTGTTTAATCAATTATATTATTTATAAAATTATTTTGAATTCATATAAACATATAAATATTCCTTGATTTAATATTATTTAGTTGACACTAAATATGTTTAATTACCTGAACTATTACAACGGTTAGTGTGCAATAAGAAGGAATAGTATTTTTCAAATAATTGTTCTTAATATGTTAAAATAATAACTTATAAGTAAGTATTACAGTCTACAGACTACAACTATTGTAATGATAACGTTTCTACAATAAGAGCTGATGCAGTCTTATTTCTTCACTATTTTTGAGGAAAACTGTTCTGTTATCATTCAATTCCTATTGTTATTATTCGTATAACATGGTGTTAACAATTATTATCCGATTAATTACGTTTTCGAAATTCTTATCATGTAGTTTTTTATTACTTCTTCAATCGTGTTCTTCTCCTTGCTGGGCGTTAAACAGTGTTCGCAAATTTTAAACAATAACATTAGCAGAGCTTGTTTACGAGAGTATGCCTCTTTCTCCATCCTGTTTAGTAACACTTTATTCTGTTTCATCTGGAAATACATTAATACACAAAGCAAATTAGTTATTGTAGTGGAACAATCAATAAGTCAAAGTATAGCATGCTATTATAAAAAGTACCTAGTATATTATTTAATACATTTTTATATAATTATATTTATTTATATTTATAATTGTATACAACATTATATATTACATATAATGTATATATTATATGCATTAACATTCCACTATTTAGATCAAGGGTCGACAACCCGCATGTGTTCCTCGTAGCAATAATTGTATATGGCCAGCTAGTAAAATTTATAATTTGTATAAAAATAGATATTATGTATAACCTAAGATGGACTGGAAACGGTGCAGGATTAAAACGTTGTTTGTAGATTTATTTAAAATTGTTAAATTAATATACTTATCATTTGTAAACTTTATTAAGCTAAATTTTATACGACTGTTTATTTATGTTTAAAATAAAATAAAGTAAGCATATTCAAATAACTGAGGCCCGTGAAAAATGTATATTTATTTTTTAGCCATTGACATCAATAAAGTTGCCGACCCCTCCCTGATTTAGATAATACACGCAATTGCAACAAAAAAGTGTGTATAGAGTAAAATTAAAATAGTTATTTTTTTATCAATCAATAATAAAACATTTTTTAAACTTTGTGTTTTACTCACTCCTTTGTACATTTGCAGTACGAATGTGGCGTATGAAAAAAATCTAGGCGGTTGTAATAGTTTCTCTCGTTTTACGAACCACAGTTGGATGGTGTTGATGATCATATTCACGTAAGTGTCTCTTGTATCTCTCTATTACAATGTTAAATTCTTAAAATTAATACAAATTGTTAATACTTATCAGGACGACGTTATAAAAAAAAATCACCTCAATTATGTAAAGGGATAAATTAACCGAAGGCTTCATAGCCTCTTGGTTACTAACCACGTGTTCAATTATTTTCAATGCCAAAAGCATTAAATCTTTTGCTGGCGAGTTTTTTGTATCTACAATAGGAAATACAATTAAAGATATTTGTGGACGTTCGGCGTCCAAACTTGTATATTTTAGGTTAGATGCAGACTCCCATAGTTTTAAGGAATAGTAATCATTATTATTTCAAATTATTTCAAAATGTAAATAACATCTAGTTTGTGCGTTTTACATTGAAAAGAGATTATATAGGTTTTAACTTTTAACTGTTTTAAGTATTCGCAACTGCATACCTTTAACTATACGTTTTGCCATGTCGTTTATGTCTACAGGAAAACAATTTAAGTCTTTGACACAAAATTCGTTGGGTAGACATTTCCATGACGTACGAGTGTCATCGGAAGTATTTTGGTAGTATTGACTGTCTGGACCGTTATAGGTTTTTGATCTTCTGAGACTGAAGTCATTCTTTGAATCCGTCATGCATTTACTCGGTTGGTCGTTCATTATAGGTTTTGATTTTTGTTTGGGATCTTTGAATTGCACTTTTGGACCCTACAATTGTTCTTGAATTATTTTCACGTATCGTTCTAGTTTTTTCTACTAAAAAAAGGTCCACAGCAGTATAAAAATTAAAAGTTATTAAGAATTACCTGAGTATCTTTTTGTTGTATATATTTCGTCTGTTGAAAATTATTCTTATATGCGAAATTATTCTTGTAATCGTAACTTTTCTTTTGGCTATTTGGCTTAATATCGCCGTTTGTATAAAATGTCCTCGATCTTGACAATACCGCACCAGCGCTGTGTCGAGTTCCTCTGAAACGACGATAATCACACTATTATTTTAAAGTTGGTAATTGTTAAAAACATAAACTTTCTGAGCAGTTTTAGAAATAAAATCAAAATATCTATTATATACACGCCCGTCGAATATTGCATTATTTTTAATATATAGGTACTGAACAAGTATGTTTATACACGTTATAAAATGTATACGAAGGATTTTATTAGGTCAATGACGACAGATGCCAATAGCAATTATTAATGAACACAGTAGTCTACAGATACACAGTTGTCAACATAATTAATGAATCTTAACTTGTCATCTATTATAGAGATAAGATAAATGTGAATTGGAAAATAATTTTAATACATTTTCATAAGTTTTAGATTCTGAGCGAACCGATGAATGTATTGATTTTACAATGATCTGTAATTTTTTTTTCTGTCGTCGGATTTTGAGGCGGTAAAATTGCTTTGATTTTCAACTTTGGGGGTAAGGTATGGTAGGAAATTGAATCTTATTGTTACTTTTAAAAGTAAAAAGTAATCAATTTCCACTTATTTTCAAAAAAAACAGGAAAAAAATTACGAAAAGTTACGCATTTATACGCAAAATCAGTATTCGACAAAATCGATTTTGTTTTTTTAGTATAACCCCCAAAAACCTTTAATAACCTTAGCCATTTGAAATTTTCACCAACAGTTCATATTATGATTTTCTATACACTAAAATTTTCAAAATATTTTTAACTAACTATAGATATTTTCAATATTAGATTTTTTTTTACATTTTTTTTTTCTAAAAACGTAAATAGAAAAAAAAGTTCACATAAAATACCTCAGGCTGACACACCGTCTCCGCTCAGGATCGTTTTTCATATACGTGATATTATATATTATTTAATTCAAATTTAACACATCTATTACAGTGACTCACCCGACACCAATTATACAGCTGATGTTAAACATTGCAAATAATATAATTATATTCGTTGATGAAATTTAAAATAATTTAAAATGTATCAATGTGTAGACAAATCATATAATAGGTGCATAAAAGTACAGATAGTGCTTGTAGAATTTTCATGTTTCAATTCTTTTCGTAACAGATATGTTATTTGAACGAAAATAAATTTATGTCAATTAAATAAGTTGTAATTAATATTTCTTAAAAATATAAAATTCATATTATTTGTGTTTAAAATATATTTTGACTTAATTATAATTTACTTTATTACCTATTTTGATATATTATAGCTACTTTATAGAAACAATATTTAGCTGGTGATAAAGTTTATTAAAAAACTCACTCCGGTTTCACACCGTTCGCTATGGACTGGGGAGCGGTATTGGAACGTTCTAAGGAGAACTCTTTGGCGTGCACGTTCAGCTTGCTGGTGTCCTCAGATATGTCTGATGCATCTTGGAGGTTTTTTGATTTCTGCGGACCGTTGGCTACATATACATTATCACTGTTATTATTTATGTCACCTCGAACACCTACGTCATGCCAAATTCACTCCGTTAATAAAATGGACTTCATGCCGAACACCCAAACACACTAGGTAAGCAGCGGATATTATGGTCCTAAATACCAATTATATTAACTATAGTATGATATAATACGAGCAAATATTAAATATATTATTTTATTAGTACTGCAGATGGACCGTTTAATGCTTGAAAGTAAATCAATTTTACTTCAATTTCATTACAGTCAAATTTTTTTTTTTTTTTTTTAATAATTTAAGAAACACAATTCTATATTCATTTTTCAAATATACATTCTATATTATGTTACCTATTCATTTTCTAGTTGTTTGTAAAAAATATGTCTTTTTTTAATCTAAAATGTGTGTGAACACGGAACTTTTAAAATTGAAATTTGTGATAAACAACGTGTGTTAAACACACGTGCCAAATGAATTATTTCCATTGACAAAAGTAAAATTCTAATAGGGCTAAACTTTAAAACAATACTATACCTCATTAATTTGTTTTGATAGTATTTGAGTGCACGAATTCGTGTGAAATGGGAACTGGGATTAATGTTTAAAACTTGTGTTGCCAATTATTACCCATAGGTACATAAGGTTATTTTTTATTTTGGTGAATCAATCAATATCTCTATAAGTTATAAGTTTAAATTATTTTAAAAATGAATAAACAATTTCCAAAACTCGTTAATAAATTACACAATTTTACAGGTTTAATTAAAGTCTAAGGAAGCTATCTAGTAGAAGAACATAATTGGTTACCTATCTACTATTTTAGAAATGAAAAAATGCATGACTTAAGAACTTATGAAATATATTATTACTATCAAATTTTCTGTATAAATATAATTTTAAAAAAAATGTTTATGTAGTTTCAAGTCGTTACAATACAATATTTTTTAAAGAAATTCAATTTTTTACTCAGCAAAATATTTTTTTGATTATTTTGATACATAATAATCAAATTTCGGACAAGTAGTTTATGAGCTGTAAGTATATAAAGTTAGTGCCGTTAGTGAACAGCTTCCTCCATAAGCCATTCCAGTGAACTTAGGTATTCTACGTTGTATCAAATTTACTTACTGTTTTAGTTAATAAATTGTAAATATTTTTATAAAAAAAAAAATAATAATAAATAAATTACATGAAGTACCTATATAGATGATCGGAATGGAGTGGTACGCGGTTATCCCGCAAAATATTGGTCCACTACTCCACTCATCAAAACTTTAAATACATATGTAACACATAGACTACTCGTCCAAAATTCGATTTTAATGTATCAAAATACAAAGAAAAATATTCTTATTTTTGAATATGAAATCAAAACTGTATGTTGTCATTCAAGAAAGTATATAATGAAAAGATTATCAGGATAAAACAATTTTTTCAAGAAAGTCAATACTTTGCGAAATAATGATAGTGTTGTGTGATAAAAAAACATACTGTATTATATAGAATACATAGGTATTAAGGAATGTACTATAAGCGTTTAACTTTAATAAATAATCACTCTGTATAATATGGTTTCAATTGTTGTATATAGTTTACGTGAGTGGGTTGATCTTGATACAATAATTAATAATTACTTTTGTACAGTGTATGTATTTGTAAAAAGTACATTTAGCTAGTGGGATTTAAACAGAACAAAAGTATTATGGCTTTTGGTGGTTCTTAACGCACCACGTCATATTGTAGAAAACACGATAATGGAAACCATTCCAATTAGGCGGAACAATTTGTTAGTCATAATAACAATAATAATAATATGGTAGAACAAAATACAAATTTAATGTCACACGACGCACAAATTAAAACTCTAAAACTCGTTTGTTAATTCGTTGAAGTTGCAGTTTAGCATATTATAGTAGGTATTAAATTCAATACTGCAGTACGCGTGGTACGACGAACAAAATTTGTATACATTTATATTATTACATTATAATAGGTAATAAAAGTTTATAATACATACTCGGCGGACGATAGATTGCAAGTGTGGGATGTTTCTTTTGTCCCATAACACTGCTATTACTCCTATTCAAATAGCCTCCCTAACCAACGCAAAAAAAAATTATTAAAAAATAATAATAATATAAATTGTTCGTATAAACATTAACAATATATTATACAATTTGTTATCGACATTACAATATATTATTATATTCTGTACTGCGTGTTAGATTCCTATAATGCATAATATATTATTATAAATACATATAATAATATTAAATTCGAGATTAAACGAATATTGTGTTATATTAACACGAGGAGTGCACAACGATCGTTACGTATTATTTATTGTGTGTCCTCGAGTTAAGTACAGTTTTATCAAACGTTTTCGGTTTCGTTCGCTCTGAACACAATATTATTATTTTATGACCCGTAAGTTCAGTAGGTATTTAAGTAAATCATACGCACGGGTACTTCTTGCGTGTTGCCTTGACGAGCAGCGGATGCATTTTGCGGGCTGCAAGTGACGAAAAAACTCCTCTGGCGGTTCAACTCGTTTTCTAATTGTTTTTTGGTTTTCGGATTCGAAGGGTTACTTCCTGTAACCCGTTTATACTTCCGGAAATTATTATTGTTGTTTCCACCGCCGCCGTTGTTGTTTTTGTTGTTGCTGTTGTTGTTGCTGTTGCTGTGGTTGCTGTTGTTGTTGTTGTTACCCTGACTGCCATTGGTATTCATATTGCTTATCCTTCGCGCTCCTTCGTCCGACAACTACTTCTATGCGATGGTTTACCTCTCGTACCTGAATAGCATAATGTTAAGAAAGTAAAAAAACAATTGTTTTATCAATATTGGGTTATCATCGCACGCGATTAGTGTTCAAAACCTTTTCACCGGCACCTATGTATTTATCATAGGGTCGGAAGTCGTCGCCGTGTGGACAACGATAGAATATCATAAAAAAAAACATTAAAAACGCCTAAACGTCGCGCGTAAGATGTTCGAATCCGATAAATATTATTAAAAAAAATGTATCGTGTGAATAATAATATATGAAACTAATGCATGATATTATAATATATTATGACTACGTACGGTGAGTAAAAAGTAGCCGCCGGACGACGAGGACGGACCGCGAAAAGCCGAACGCCGAGCAACTGAGCCAGCGCACAACTTACTAGTAGGTAGTCGTCGACATCGTCGTCGTCGTCGTATAATAATATTTATACGTGCCAGTATACAGTGTACATACCTACCTATTATTTTACGCACATAATATTATGTATTATATACACTTAAACATGTTATATGTATGTATTGTGTACAATTAAACATATATATATATATATATGTGTATGTATTATATACAATTAAACATTATATAAATATATAATGTACAAATGTTTATATATATATATGTACGTGTGTGTGTGTGTGTGTGTGCACCCGTACAGCGCAGTTTATACAGAGTGTCTGCGACGCAGAGTCGACCGACACTGTTCAGACTAGGTCCTTCGACGATTTTTGAGTATTTTTTTCGAAATTCATTTCGGACCATAATCAATATCGAAATCAAAAAACACGCACGCCAAAGGATTGCAGAAACCATATTTGCCACGACTGCCTCACGAAGTGTGTATTGAGAGCACTCTGTACGTCACATGTCGTGGCAGTGCTGCTGTGTACGCGCGCCGTGTGTAACAAGAGTAAAACGTAAAAACATCACTTAATTCCGGTGCAGAGCGCACACGTCTATAAATAACTGCACGCGCGTCCGACGATTCATTCTGCGGCGTGTATGCATTTTTTTCGTTTGGAACAATTTTACTCTGTACTCGAGTCGGCGCACGCGCCAAGTCGACGCTAACGTTTTTCGAGAATTTAGACGAGTCAAATGTGTATTATTATGGTTATTATGGTTACTTATTATAATAATACTCTGAACCACGGGAGGAAGACGCTGCAGCAGGCTGTGCCGTCGTCGGACGGGTCGTCTAAGCGTCTTTTGAAAAATCGTTTTCACTGAATGAAGTCTGATAAGTCTGTAGCGGACCTTAAAAGACTAAAGATAGGTCAGGTGAATCTACATTACGTCATTATCTAATGTGAATAATGTTATCGGAAGTGGACGGGTCTCGACTTTGATCAGTGCGAACCGAGTCTTACAGGACTTATAGTTTCACTGGAATTGCGCACAGAAAATTTGTTATATACAATATACCTACCGGCAAACGGACATTTTTGATGAGATGCCAGCGATTTCAGTTTCAACCGAACTCGTCTCAGAACTATTACCTATCATTGTATATTGTAAATTTACTATTTATCGTTGCTTTGAAAATGTATAGTATCGCCACCAGAGTTGAAAAGAAAACTTTTAGAAAGTATTTGAGTAATTAAACAAAATATCATTGAAAAAAGTATTTAAAATAATACTTAAATACTTATTTATCCAATGTATTTCAAGTAATTTTCAAATACTTAAAAACAATTTAAATGTTTTAATATTAAATGTATTTATAGCTTATTTCCATAAATATCCATGGTATCATTGAATAGCCATTCATTATGGCTTTAAAACGAACATTGATGACTGAATGACTACCAGTAATTAATGCTTTAATTTAAATCTTTGAATTTTCAACTATTATTCTATGATTTTACAAATTTATTTCCGTTTGATTCCACGTATTTCTTTCCACTCGTATGTTTTTCGACATTTAAATAAATTATTTTTAAGACTTTATTTGATAAAGTAATATCTTATATTGGTAATATTTTATATTGGGTAAGCACTAAAATAAAATTTCAACTTTAATATTGGAATTCCGTTTTTAAAAATATCGAGCGCTAACTAAATAAATAACAGCGCTTTCAACGGTACCCCGACAAAATATCGCCGGTAAAATATCGTACGACCAGAATATCGCAACTAAAATATCGCGAAACCATTATATCGTAAATAAATAATACCGCAGTACATTATTATCGCGTCTGTATACCTATTGCATTTAACTTTATCTTAGCTATAACCACGTATATTCGTATTCACCTTTTACCTAGCAATGCATTCAAGTACACTGGTTTTTCATTTTATAATTTCTATTTAGTAATACTTTGTACTGTCACTATGACTGACGCTTTTACAGTTTCACACTTTTATACAGTTTTGCGGAAATAAAAATAAGTCAAAGTATAGTAGGAAATCCAAATACTCCAAATAAAAAGAACAAGACAGTCAGTAGGGCTGAACGAGTAAAGAAAGTAGTAGCAGATTATCATAATCGAGAGTTTGAAGATTATCTCCAATGTATTTCATTGAATATATATATACTTCCATTTATTAATATACATATTTAATTTTTTTTTATTACTTATATCAATTTTATTAAATTATACATATTTTTATCATTTTCATAAATTCTACTATATATTAAAATAACAATATTATATGCTTGAAATATATTATTTGTCTATAATTAAATTACTGCTATATTTCATGCTGGCGATATATATACTGGCGATATTTATTCCATGCGATATAATGGTTTCGCGATATTTTAGTTGCGATATTTTGGTCACGCGATATTTTACCGGCGATATTTTGTCGGTGATTCGCTTTCAACAGCCTCATAAAAACGAGAAAATCCCCTTCTTTCGCAACCGGTCATTTCTATAACAACGATACGGACCAGGCAATCAAAAATACGAGCGCCTCTGTAAAGAAATTGCCTATACGAAAAAAAATTAATTTAATTTCTTTCGAAGGAACCTGATAAATTGAATACTCGAATATGAGTTAATAAATAAATTAATAATAATAATAATAATAAATAGTTGTAATTTTAATGTAAAGTCGCATTGTCATTTAACATAATAAATTTTAAACTTTTTATTTCTTGCTTTTAATCCGGACATGAGCCGTTTACCTAGCTTGCCCTGACCGCACGCCACTGGCCCTGGCCCAGGGTGCCCTCCCGGCTCCCTCTATGTAGTATGTAGGCCACTACTCACCCACCTTTTCATATTTATTTTATGTCTCTGGGTGGGTTATCCAAATAGGTTGTCGCACTTCCTGATATATTTTAGTTTGGCGCCACTGGTATTAGTTGTGAACGGTAAACTGTTAAGTATAATACATAGGTGGAGCTTAATAAATTTAGTTTGGAGGGGGGAGGTAGCTCAAGCCCCAAATTATTTTCTAAAAATAATCATTAATAACTACCTATGTAGTTTCGGTATACATTTTGGGTGCTAATCTAAAACCTGGGGGAGGGGGGCTTAGCTCCGCCAATGGTATAATAGTTGAGAGACGTCACTTGCCAGTTGGTACTCAAACGACCTAGTTGCTACAGGTGGTCGTTTAACTTCGCGGTTTTTCTCTGGACGTTTTTCAATATTGTGGCATTGTGTATATTTGTGCAATGTGCATTAATAGTGCAATGTGCAATGTGCATAATAGGCACAAATAGTAATGACGTCACGTTAACGATTGATAAGGGCCGACGGTTCAAAACAAATTGTTATCGCAGTTCACTTCATTAAAAATACATGGACGTACAATAATTATTTTTTAAATTAGTTTTTTTTATACTAGGGTTAATTTTTTAACATTTTAACTATCAAAAACGTATTGTTCATAAGTTTTTACAGAATATATATAAGCAAATCCCGCGTAAAGCTCACGATTTTTTCGTCATATAATCGATAAATCAAAATTGTGCCATATTTACTGCCATCAATATTACACAAATTAAAATATCATCAATTAACTTTATGATTTCAGTATAATATATTTAAACGCTTATAAAAAATAAATGTGCATACGTATTTTTAATATTTTTGATCTGCTCACAAAACAACTTATGAAGAAACTTTAATTCAATTTTCAAGCATTTTAACCCAACGAAATTTTTTATATCGATATTTATAACCAAAAAAAAAATTAAAAATTTCTTAGGCCTACAATAAGTTCAAAAAGTGTCAAAATATTTTTTGGTGTAGGCATAAAAAATGATAATCCCAACATTTGGTGAAAATTTCAAATGTGTACGGTTATTTCTTTTTGGATTACAATTGGTCGAAATGTTAACTATAGACGCTTATAAAAAAACTATTATAGACTTACGCTCAATTTTTCTTTTAATTTTCTCTTACAATGAAAACATTTTTATCAACAATAATAAAAAAAAACATCAAAATGTATTGTGCCTATTAATAGCTCAAAAAGATTGAAAAGATATTGAAAAATGTATTGTGTTCTGAAACCGATTAACGATTAAATAAACATTTGGTAAAAATTGAATGCATCTATAGTTTTTTTTTTTTTATTGTGTTTGCACTTTGCATTGATGTAATATTAAATAGTAAGTGGAAAGTGGTATAACATGGTATAGTATAACAGGTATACCACGAGTAGGATTGGATTCTCTGGTATATGAAATATACTGCGGTCGTAACATTGTAATATACCTTACTGACCGCTAAATTCAGCCAATCACGGCGCAGAATTTTTTTGAGGTAAATCACGGTTTACCGTTCACCCTGCGGTGTAAAGTCGCCTACTCGCCTGTAGTTGCAGCAACCCGGCCGAGCTGTGTACCCGGCCTACACGTGTAGAACAAAATATATTATTAAACCACCTAACCTGGTTATACCTACCGTATACCAGCTGTACCACGGTCACGGACCGGTAATCGGTGTAAAACTACGAAACCGCCAGAATTTCTTTATTCTTTCATTTATAAAAACTATCTGATTTTATAGCTACAGTATTTTAGCATTTAACGACAAGAGTGCAAGACAGCGATAACTGCCAAGTAGTAAGTAGTTTTGGCCGTTGCCTGTTGGTATCTACAGAAATATTAACAAATAACAAACAGTTCGTACATTTTTATAGTAAGATCGTAGGTAGTTAAGTAGGAAAGTATAGGTAGTTACCTACTCAAACTCTAGTTAAGTAGGTACATTACCTATTCTTTGTTTTTCAATTTATCTTTGAAGGGGTTAATATTGTACTTTCCACATTGTATATCTTTAAATCCTCTGTTAATTAAATTTTCAAATTCAGTCGATTCAGATAAAAATGTCAGGTAATGGTGAAAATAATTCAAGTATGGATGAACTGTCTAAATTCAATTTGACTTTTTATGAAAGTAGTATTGAACTCTGGAGAGTTGAAGAAAAGTGTCGTTGTAAGTATTTAAATTACCTAATTATAATTAAAATTTCAATTATTCTCTTAAAAAGTAAATTAATTATTAGATTAAAATTAATTGTACTTTTTATGTGATTAAATAATAATGTTATTAATACCAATAGTACAGGCACATTAATACAATACATATATAATATATAATATTAATTTTATGTTATAACTTATAAGTTTTAAATCATAAAATAAAGAATTAGAAATTTTTAACTATTTATGGGTAATATTCATTATAATTTATACAACTATATACCTACCTCATAATTTAATTTAAAACTTAATTTGATTTCTATAGATAATCCTAATTAAAATGTCACTTTGTACTTAAATAGTTTTGTATACAATTAATCCATTCCAATTGTCCTGAAAAAATCTATATTTTTATCTAAGAAAAATATGTTGTATTTAAATCTTTATATAATTTTGTACATTTATGATATAATTATTATACATACCTACATACATACATACATACATATTTATACTTTCTTATAAATTTCTTTAATTCAGTTAACTCTTAGCAGTCATAGCAATGTAAACTCTTTGTAATCCAAAGTTAGCTATAAATTTATAATTTTTTGCTCAAAAACAATTAAATTATTGACATACCTACAATCAATTGTACACAGTTTTCACTTAATCGAATTATATGTTATAGTAAAAGTAAAAAGTATTGAAGAAATCAATAATTCTACAGAACAAGTCACTGTAGAGAATGAATGGATTGAAAAACAACTGGATGATACTAAATCAAGAATAAATGAAGTTCGAGAAGAAATAGTGAGGTATTTCATACCATAATATTACAAAAATATATATATTTAAGTATAGTTTGATACTTATCTTATTTAAATTAAGTTTAAAATATTTTTATTTTAGAATTTAAAAAAATTCTGCTTAGAAAATTGTGAAATCAAGTTAAGAATACAATTTTATTGTTCAATTTTATTTTTTAGTATTGACAACATTGCTATATCGCTTAACGAAACATTGGCTCATCTAGAAATCCAACATGAAAAGAAAAAATTTACAGTTAATAAATCAAAATGTGAATATGAATTACAGCTATTTATAAGAATGGAATTGTGTCAAAAAGAAGAGGTTTGAAATTTCATTTTTATTAATATTTTATACAAACAATAATGTGATAGTTTATTGGACTTGTAGGTTCAAAAACTAACAGCATTTGCCATTTTGTCAAAAGCTTAAACAGATAATTTATTTAAATTCAGCCAATTGATTTGTCCTAAAACATTTAAAATACCAAAGTACAATATTACAATTCCATCGACTTTAACTTATATAACTTTATATTTTTAAAAATAAATCAACTAAAAAGTCTTATATAATATGTACCAAAATATTTTACAAATAAATGTACAAAATATGTTCTAAGTATAAAGTTAGTGAAATCAAGTTTCTATCAGTAGAAAATACAAATTTAATTAACTGTTTAGGAACGACTAAATAATATACCTGAAGTTAAATTATTAAAAATTGCTGAAACTGAACTAAAAAACACAAAATTAGAATATGAAGAGTTGCTTCTAAATCTACAAAATTTAGTTGATAAGATCCACAAAGCCACAAAAGAAAATGGTAATTATATTGCATTTTTACAGTCAAAACAATTAACTGCTAATTATTTATTCCTTCTAAAATAGATTAAGTTTTTTATTTTAATTAAAATTTAGCCAGGTATAGCAGAAAGTATAAATTGTTGTTTAAATTATTTTAAAACAAATTGTTATACTAATTGAAATTTTATTATTCTAGATGAAAAACAGAATCATATCATTCTACAATATGCCAAAGTTTATATTGAAATGCTATCTTTAAATAAAAGAGAAGAAAACTGCAAAACACTATTAAGGTAAATAGTTGGTTTTTTTATTCAATTTTGGAATGAATTAATGATTATTTTAGATATATAGTTGGTATAAGTATACATATTATAAATAAATTATTATTCAATGCTATAATTATATTTTAGGAAACTCAATACAGAATATAATGAAAAATATTGTATAAAAAATGTACTTCTTGAATCCCAAAAAAAAGTAAAAACAATTATTTACTAAAATTAATAGTTATTATGCTAATAGTATTACATTTTTTCAGAAAATTAGTAAAGTATCGTTTTGGTCACATACTCCTAGCAGATTTGAATCCAACATTTTTGATGTGAAACTTTCTTCATTGAGCCAAAATCTAAAACCTCACATAAGATATCCCAGTAATTATGATCATGCCAATGTTACTTATGATAACCTTGATATGAATATCAAAGATTCCAAATTAAGTAATAAACCAAAAAAAAATGTGACTTTTCATTCATCTTTTGAAGATAAGATATCACTGGAAACAAGTGATGAAAATATAGATACTTTCAAAAACGTTGATGCATTTATAGTAGAAGCAAATAAAAACTTAAATAACAATTCAGCACGGTTAAAAAATATTCCTAATGTGGAAGAGAGTACTGTTCAATTTACAAATAATGATAAAATAGAATCAAAAAACATGTGTTTTGAAAACATAGAAAAACATATGAATGATGGTGATCTAGATTCCCATACTAATAAACGTAAGACTATTGAAGTACCTTCAGACATTGAATTTAAAAAACCATATACTCCAGTACAACATAAAAATTTAATGAACTCAAAAATTATTCAACCAAGTAAAATGAAGTCAAATAAGGTATTTTTAATTTAAATAACTAAGACGTCTAATACTAGTTTTAAGTATAGATAATCAGTAGGGATATTGTTATAAAGCTAAGCAGGAAATAATGAACTAGAGTAATTTCTATCTCTAAACTAATTATTTGTTCATTTTAGATTTATAAAAATATTTTTTTATTCAAAGTTATAAATACAAGTACCTATTATATATAACATGGGTAGGATATATAGTGGAAAAAGAATATAAACATTTAAAAATTGTGTTTATTTATGAATCAGCCATTTATGAAAGACAATTGGTAAAAAGACCCAAACTTTTGGAAAAATTAAAAAAACAAGTCCTGGATAAATTGGGTTCTTTGATTTCTACAATACAATACCTAGGCATTGCTATTAAAACACGTTGACTGCCATGAGGGTCATTTTCGTCCCTCAGTAAAACTTTTAAGTGGGCCATAAGGGTTAAATTTGTCCCTCAAGGCTATGTTGTCTTTGTCGACTCGTGGGATCAAATAGCCTTTCAGTAACCGTCAAAATAACGCACTATCAGATTCTCTGTTATCTACAGAACAAAATGCTCCAATTAGCATTTAAATATTTGCATTTCTTATATAGGTAAATAATAATTAAATTATAGGGAGGTTGTACCCAATTACTCATTAATTAATGTTAATTTTAAACCTTAAATTTTTAATTGTTTTTAGTATCAATTATAACAATACAATTTTAATAAAAAAAAGGGGCTGATTATTTTATTATGTTTTACAAATTTATAAAACATTATTATATTAATTATTATATTTTATTTTTCATAAAGGAAAATTGTTTATGTGCTTAAGTGGTTAAGTTTTTAATTTCTTTTGTTATAATTATTATACTATTTAAATTTTGTTTTTATTATTGGTTGAATTAACAAGATTACATTCTAATAATTATGTTATAAAATATGATACATTACTAGCCGATCCCGTGACACGAAGTGTCAGCTATAATAGCTGTCCCTTCCAGCGTTGCCTGAATCATATGCCCATATATTATGTTAAGATTAACCTCAAGTGATTTACATACATCTAAGCCACCTAGGTAGGCAATCCACTGCATCGAAACGTGTATAATATATGCGAGCAGTAGTAAATTATCAGGTAGGCAATCCACCTGCGGTCGATTGCGGACCCCATGAGATGCGTAAGTAACTGAAATCAAAATTAGGTACATTAAAAAAAAAACAACAACCAAGTTAATAGATTGTAACCAATAGCAACCATTTATAAACAAATATTTCCATCGTAAATCTCAAAATCCCCGTGTGAGCACCACTTGGGGCTAGACCTCTACCTTTTTAAATGATTCTTCCCAGGTTAAGGCTTCTTCCCATTGGTCTAATCTATCTCTGTCCCAAATTTAATCGTAATCGGTTAAACGGTTTGGGAATGCATAAAGGACAGCCAGACAGACATTCATTTTTATATAGGTATATATAGATTTCTACTAATTATATAATAGTAATAAAATCTATAACCAATGGCAACCATTTAAATAAATATAAAAAACTACTGTGTGAACTACTGTTATTGTGCACTTAAGAGGCGATAACTCCGGAACCACTTATCGCACAACATACAAACTTAGATAGTAGCCGATTCTCTGACCTACTGAATATGCATATAAAATTTCATAAAAATCGGTCAAACCGTTGTTTGGAAGGAGTATTTTAACTAACATTGTGACACGAGAATTTTATATATAAGATGTTATATTACTACATGTCTTATTAATTGAAAATGCAGATATTTAATTTATATTTCATTATAAATAAAATTATTTTATTCATATCATCTATTTTTTTATGAATGAATTTAAATATTTACAGATTTTTATGATTTATATCTTTAATTTAGGTGAGGGGTCAAAACACCCCTCAAAAGCAAGAAATATGTGATTCACATATTTTGTGCTACTGAGGGGCATTATAACCCCTCATATTCTACAGGTGAATTAACACATGAAATGGTTTTAATATAGGTTTATGATTAATAATCATAATAGAAATAAGTTAAAAGTTTTAAAAAAATGTTGTGGCCCCAGTAGATAATACACTGAAATAGGAGTGGCAGTCAATGTGTTAAAAACTATTTTTAATAATAGACATGCTGAGATTCTGTTAAAATTTGTAGATCTGCATAAGAAGAATCTAAAATGTGATTTCAATTATTTGGACAAGTATAGTTTCTCAAAAGACTGATACAAACATTTGGAAATAGTTTTTTTTTTTAAATTTATTAATTCTATCTTAATTGTGTATTCTACTTTTTGAATTATTGATGTGTTTTAATTTTTTCTTTTCAGAATATTCATATGGATAACAATTTTAATCAAGAAAAAGTTAAAGCATCGAGCTCATCAATGAACAGTTATATCCATCATAATAAAAACAGTAGTCTTGATAAAGACCATTTACAGGAATTCAATTCTTTAAAATCTATTGAACAGCCAAATTTAAAAAATCTTGATCATGATATTGGCAACATATTTGATGATTTTTCACAATTTAATGAAAATGTATCTCTTGAACAAAACAGAGGATTATCCGGTATGTATAAATAATCTTGTTTTTCATACTTTAAGTCTATTTTTTTGTAGGTATATATATTAAATATGTTCCATAACATTATATTTAGTCAATAACTTATAACTGATAAGCTTTGGTATGTAAAATGCTACATTACAATGTTTATTTAATTATTTTATATATATTACAACTAAAACAATGTAATTTTTGATAAAAATAATGTTGAATTAAGGTATCTACTGGATTTTTAAATAATTATTTGATTGAGTTTTTAAAATGTATAACTATACAATCCAACTGAGGTTATTGTATTTGAATTTAAAAGTAAATTTCCAATAATATTTCAAATAGGTTAATTTTTTAATCAATTATCTGTTAGTTGTTATGCATTGAAAAAAAAAATAGGTCAAATTGAACAAATTTATTATATAATAATACATTTCTTATTTTTGTATTGTAATAGATTCATTTTGGAACTTTAACTCAGAACCGATATCTCAAAATAGCGCAAACAGTAGTTTCTGTGTACGTAAGTTAATTAATTAATTTTTCAACAACTAAAGTAATTTTTTTTAGGACGTGGACTTATCTGAATCATTTGAAAATTCTGATGATATTAGTCAATATCCAGATAATATACTATTCAATTTTTCAAACTCTTTTAACAGTAAGTTATTACTGTATTTATTGTATATTTAAATGTAATTAAAAAAAAAATTACAAAACTGCAGGTAACTTAAATGTATCTCCTGAATCAAACTTCCAAGGATTAGAAACACCTCAAAAATCTGGTAAGTCATGAATAATTAGCAATCTTGTAGAAAAATACTTTTCATTTGTATTTAAATAGAGATACAAATTCATCTACTTAAAAAGTATTTAAATAGTATTTCAAGTACTTTTGTCAGTAAGTATTTAAGAACAAATACAAATACTTATCTAAATAAATTTTTTTAACTTTATTATGAATACTTGTTTTTTTAATGTCTCTATGATTTTTGCAATAGTTTGTTAGAATAGTATAATTAGTACTAATCTAAAATATAGTGTTTAAATGTTCGGAAAAATATCTTAATCAATGAATAAACTTATAAACCTAAACTTGTATAAATTCGTTGAATACCGCCTGCTTTGTGTCGTTGTATTAAATTTTCATTAGTTAATTATTAAATTTTATCCTTAGATTAATATATATATTTTTAACATTTATATATGACAAATGCATACAACAAAACCTGTATCCTATAGCCGTTAATTTGTAGTTTTTAATTCATACCGTAATATACTAATATAGGCTTTGGCAAAAAAAAAATCAACAACAGTGTTTCCTTTACTTTTTTATTTTTGAAGGCTATGTCAAGTTTGAAATTACAGAATTTCAATGATTCTGACTAGAAAAATTATAATTTATAATTTAATGAAACAAAGACAATAATAAGTATTTAAATAAACGTGTTTGATTTTCAAATACAAATTTATCCAAGATAGTATTAAATATACTTTTTAAATACTCAATTTAAAAAGTATTTTATATACCAGTAATATTTATCCGATTGGTCGCGACCCAATTTTTGGTCTCTTGAACTTAAAAAATAAGTTTCAACAGGACTTCTTAATAAAAAAAAAGTATATATATTTTTTTATATCACATATTTTATACTACCAAAAATAAAAAATAAAATACTGCCTGTACATGAAGCAAAATTGGTATTTATTTAGTTATAATAATTATAACAGTTGTACATTTACAATGGTAAATTGAGCTATTTTGTCTTTATTTTTATTCCTAATATGGGTCGTGAAAATTAAAAAAAAAAATTATTGTTTGCAAGTCAAAAAGGTTGAAGACTACTGCTATATACTATAAAAGTACTTAAATACATTATTCAAATACTTTACAAGACTGATCATTAGCTAACAAAGTATTTTTATTTCTTAATATTTCATTGAAATTTAAAATTTTATTTTTCAGTAAAATAAAATACGATTTTTTTTAATTATAGAATAACACCACATTGTTAAAATAATAAAAAAAGTTAACTGATGTTAAAAGTTTTAAATAAAAAGTAAACAAATTACTTTAAGTGTTGAAACAAAGTAATTACTTAATGCTTTATATTTTATAATCATGGTTGAATTATATTTTATTAACTTGTGTAACCAAACAATTTAAAATTGAGGCCATTATTTTTATAAAATTACAATTAGATGTAGGTGTAATATAACAGGTTATAATGTTTGTATAAACTTTTTAGGAAATTGTATAATTCAACCTTCTCAAAGTGAAACGTTTAAGAAAATGAATACTAATAAAAATATAACTATGAACAGAACAACACCCAAAGCATCAAATGATTATACCCAACCTCAGAAATCAAATGTTTTGCCACCTGATCAATTCAGATTCAAATTTTCATAAAAAAAATGTACCTACTTTTTTTTATATTTATGTAAAAGTTAAATGTATATTTTAACAATCCTTATATTATGTGAGTGGTTAATTAGTAGGTATTTATTTATTTTTTGTTATTAATTTGTTAATTTATTTATTAATTAGAAATAAAATTAATTTGAATACATATTTTGTTGATTTTGACTTTGGAAGGTAATCGAGGTTAAAAATAAATTAACTTTATTGTTTTGTAAATAATTTTAAGAAAATTCATGTATCTATTTATATAATATAATTACTTACCTACATATCTATGACTTATATTTTGTTTACTCATTTACATTTCTTTTGATCAATAAAGCTATATAATATAACAAAGTATACAAATGTTTTATTAGTCCTTTAAGATGGTGTAGTATAGATCAATGTTTCTTAACCTGTGTTCCGCTGAACCCTAGGGTTCCGTGAAGATCACTTGAGGGTTCCGAGAAAGTTCTGTGCTGAGTGTGCTGTGCTTTTATCAAAATAGAAAAAATAGAATTCTAGAGGTAGCTAGTGTGAAAACCCGTTAGACGTGCACAATATATTGTAGATATTATATTGTTATATAAGAGTCAATAATTACAGTTTGCATTAACTAAAGTTTAGTGCATTGCTAATGTTGCCGCTTATCGCCAGGTTAGACGCCATGTTTTGTGTACCCTTCTTTTTTAAAAATATTTTCAGAGGGGGGTTCCGCATGAAAAAAATATTATTGCCTGGTGTTCCGTGATATCAAAAAGGTTAAGAAACACTGGTATAGATGATCCAGATTCTAGAATACATTATAAAGTACTATACAATCTATGAAAATCAAACATTAGACCTGCACATTTAGAACTCAAACATTTAAAGACAATACAATTTTTAAACAACATTAGTATTGATAGTTGATAATGTCAAATGTCAATGATAATTTATCATAAAGAACACTAACAATAGTAACTAGATAGCATCTGTTCATATATTTTTGAATAGGTTAGGTTTATTAAAAGTTTACTTATTCATGCAAGATTGAAAAAAAATATTCTATTTGTGTCTTAAAGTTTCTTCTTTTTGTTCTTTTTATAAATTAAATTTTATAAGTATTTAAAGGTAAATTTTTAGTACATGCTTATTCAACAGCTTTTAGGTGTAATTCAATTCACAGCGATAGATAAAAAGATGAGCTAATGGGTCCACCATTGGCACAACTAGGAAGGTGTTGAAACACCACCAAGCTCTAATTAAGCTAAAACAAAAAAAAGCTTGAAATATCTATGACAAAAAAATGTGTTTATATCTTTTTTTAAATTTATTTGATTACAGAATGTATAACATATTATGAAAAACCAGCTTGTTTTTAATTTGTAATAATTAGCTATAAACATTTAACAATTTAACTACAATATGATTTGTAAATTTTCTTGATTTTGTAAAACTTTAGCAAATTGTAAACTTCAAATGCATTTTAACAATAAATAAATTGAAACTGCAATTAAATAAATAAAATAATTAAAGATTTTTTTGTAGCATTCTTAGTAGCGGTAAATAAATTGTTGATTTTTAAAATCAATCTTAATTATGACCAAATTTTTCCGGTTTGTAGATTTTTCAAATCAACATCATAATAATCAGTGCTAACAGATACATGTTTTATTTACTAAATAATATAAATTAAATTTGACATAGAGAGGTACAATAAATTAATATAATATAGATATAATGTAATTTCTAAATTTTTTTTTTTTTTTTTATTGATCTTGAAATTTAAATTTAAGTTTAAATTTCCGCTTTGACGTCTGAGGCCATTAGCGTTACATTAACTATATAAAAAAAAGGTACATATATATATAATTTTACAATATTAGTGTTTTATCTTAAAGTAAATTTAATAATTTAGTTGTAGTTAAGAATTCAATTGTGTTGATTTCGTTTTCTGGGTTCGGGCCTAAGCTTGATCCGACGTCGTGACTTATGTTTAGTTCTTCTCTTTGTGTTTTGAATGATCTGCATTCATCAAAAATGTGTTTAATTGTGAGCGTGGTGCCTCATGCTTGACATATGGGTGGGTCATCTTTTGCCATCAAGTATCCGTGTGTCATTCTTGTGTGACTAATTCTGGCTCGATTTAATTTTTTTTCGTTTGGTATACTTATGTTTGGGTTTCTTTTCCATCTTTTTACTGTTTTTTTAATTTGGTTTAATTTGTTTGTTTGAATATTCCATATGTTTTGCCAAAGGGAGGTTGTGTTTTGTTTAATTTGATTTCTAACGTCTGAGTACTGAGCTATGTTGATGAATTGTGTGTTATTTGAGTGGTTTGCAAATTTTGCTTGTTTATCAGCCCTTTCATTGCCTTCTATTCCTATATGTCCTGGTATCCATACAAGGATTATGGTATTGTTCTTTTTTTTTGCTTCTTCAAGTCGGTTTTGAATTTGTATTGCTATATCGCTAGGATTGAATTTGTTTTTTATACTGATGAGAGAGCTTAACGAGTCACTTAAAATAATGTATTTTTGGTTTTCATTTTTGTTAACGAACTTGATGGCCAGGAGTATAGCCACTGCTTCAGCTGTATATATAGAACATGCATGGGGTAGTTTAAACGATGGCTGTAGGTTGTTTTTTAGTATGGCTATTCCTACCCCTTCGTCATTTTTGGAGGCGTCAGTATATATTTCGTGGAAATCGTTTAGATGTTCAATAGTACTTTTTAGGACATTTTTGTATGTGTTTGAAAGTGTGTTTTCCTTGCGTAATGTGTTTAGTTCTGTGTTTATAATGTATGTGCTTGTCCACGGGGGGCTTATTATTTTTTTCTTTTTTAATTATATGTGGTATTTTGGAATAATCATGATTATTTTGTAGTTCTAGTGTTATTTTGTTTGCTGATGTTTGATTGTTTGTTTGTCTAGAAAATCTTGCCGCGTATAGAAGTGTTAATTCAGTTCTTTTTAGATCCGGAGTGGGTTCTCCCGCTATATTGTAGATGCTTTTAATTGGGCTACTTTTAAAGGCCCCTGTAGCCATTCGTATTCCAGTATTGTGGTTTGAGTCTATGTATTTTATTAATGTGTTTTTTGCTGAGTTGTAAAAAATCGAGCCGTAATGGAGTTTTGCTTGAATTGTTGATTTGAAAATTTTAATCAGAGTTTCAGTTTCACTACCCCAAGTTGTATGTGACAGTAGTTTTAATATTCTGAGCGCTTTATTAGTGTCTATCTTTAGAGATTTTATGTGTGGTGACCATGTGAGCCTAGAATCGAAAGTTATGCCTAATATTTTTATGTGTTTTTTGTTGATTATATTTACATTGTTTAATTTAATATTAAGTTCACCTACATTTGATTTTCTAGAAAAAATTATGCAATTTGATTTTTCGGTTGAGAAACTGAAACCCGTTTTGGCAGACCATTTTTCTAAATAGTTAATTGTTTCTT
Source organism: Neotoxoptera formosana (assembly GCA_022818045.1). NCBI lineage: Eukaryota > Metazoa > Arthropoda > Insecta > Hemiptera > Aphididae > Neotoxoptera > Neotoxoptera formosana. The sequence goes on from CM040634.1 coordinate 28,741,772, forward strand.
GTAGATGATTTTGTACTGTTTTTATATTTTTACTTCTACAGGAAAAGTTGGCGTCATCAGCAAATATGTTGGCTTTTATCGGAAATTTACATTGTTTGTCGATTTTGTTAATTGCCACTAGAAATAGTGAGAAAGATAGTGTGGATCCTTGCGGTACGCCATTTTCTTGTGTGGAGTTTTCAGAAAGTTGATTAGATATTTTAACTTGGAATGATCTATTTTTTAGAAAATTTGTTATAAAATTTAGCATATTTCCGGTGCATATAATTTTATTAAGGTTCAATAGAATGTAGTGTCTCCATGTGACGTCATAAGCTTTTGATATGTCTAAACTGAGTAGACCTAGTATTTGTTTGTTTTGGATTGCTTGTTCGGCTTCATCTTTTATTGAAATGAGATTGTCATAAGTGGACCGGTTTTTTCTAAAACCACTTTGGTTCGGGGTTAGGTAATTGATTTTTTCTAGGAACCAGTTTAGTCTGAAATTTACAATTTTTTCCAGGACCTTGCACATTGTGTTTAATAAAGTTATTGGTCGATATCCTTCAGTTTTGAATCTGCTTTTTCCCGGTTTGTTAATAGGAATGACTATGCCATTTTTCCATGTTGATGGGAATGATCCGTCGCACCATATTTTGTTATATATTTTTTGTAATAAAATTTGGCTTTTTGGGCCAAAATAGTGTATAAATATAAATGGGATTCCGTCTGGCCCTGGGCTTAAACTTTTACATTTTTTTATTGTGTATGATATTTCGTCCATGGTTATCATTGTATTTATTTGTGCTTGATTTTCATTTTTTTTGTCAACAGAATTAATAATAGGTGTATTTTCTTTTTCGATTTTCATTTTGATAAAATTGGGATTATAGGAGTTATCATTACTGTTGGACTGAAAATATTTTCCTAATTTGTTTGCAATTTCATTTGTATTGGTTATTAGATTATTGTAGTTTTCATCAATTAGATTTATTTTGTAGTTTCTTTTGAGCCCTTTTAATGCGCGTATTTTATTCCATATAAGTTTAGTGTCTGCTTTTTCGTTTATATTATTGGTAAAATTTTCCCATGACATTTTTTTATTTTTTTTGATTATATATTTTGAAAATGCCCTATGTTTTTTTAGGTTTATGAAATCGCTTTCATTTTTTGTTTTTTTAAAAATATTTAGGGCTTTATTTTTCGATTTTATTGCGTTTTTTACTTCGTCATTCCACCATGGAACCTTCGGTTGTTTTGGCTTGCTTTTGTTTTTTCCTATCGAAAGTTCAGCTATTTTTGTTAAAGCATCCGTAAACGATTTTACTATACTGTCTATGTTTAATGTATCTATATTTTTTATGTTGTCGATTTCTGATTCTAATAGTTCCGTGTATAGGGTCCAATTTGGTTCTTTTAGGTTCCATCTTTCTGATGTTTCATTTTTTGAGTTGTCAGACCGAGATAGAATTTGTAATGTTATAGGAAAATGATCGCTGCTGGTTAGATTTGTTGATACGTTCCAGTCGATTCGTTGAGCTAGTGCTGTGCTTGCAAATGATAGGTCGATATTTGACAGGTTGCCGTTTATTGGGTTTAGTCTTGTGGGTTCAGTGTTATTTAGTAATATGATATTGTTGTTCTCAAGAATTTTTTCTATAACTTTACCCCTTTGATTATGTTTGGTCAGAACCCTATATTACATTGTGACTATTAAAATCACCAACTATTGTGAATGGTTGCGGTAATTGTTTTATAATATTGTTTATATCTGTTTCAGTGAATGATTTCATGTTTGGTAAATATATGTTGCATATATTTATGTCGTTATCTGTTAGCTTAATTGTTACTACTATCGCTTCAATATTTGTATCTATAGTTAATTGCCTGCTCGGGTACTTTGTTTTGACATAAATGGCCACTCCTCCGCTAGCTCTTGTGCTGTCTAATCTGTTTTTATTATAACCGTCATAATTGGTTAGGTTTGTGATGTTGTTGTTTTTAAAATTTGTTTCTTGTATGCATATGATGTCTGGGTTGTGATCTTGTATTAATAACGTGATTTCTTCGTATTTTTTATTGAACCCGTTCAAGTTCCATTGTAGTATATTTATATTATTGTTATAATTATTTTTATTATTACTATTACGATTCAATTTCTAAATTACCTACTTTAAAATTGCTTATACAAATTTCAGACTATGTAGGTACTATACATGTGGTTAATAAACTAAGAAATAAGTATAATCCACTACGTGTTTTTCAATAAAGGAGTAATCAGATAAAACAATAATTTTGATATTGTCTTGCTTTCGATAATATCTTCCTCGAACTACTGAAATCCGTCAAATCGGTGTCAATATCTCACGTACGTGGACTGATCTGCAATAAACGAATAATTTTCAATAAATTATTATTTGTGTAATTTTTTTAAGATTTAAGTACATTTTCGAATACACGCATAATATGTATTTAGGACAGTTGAACAAAATAAAGTTTGTCAACAATAATCTTGAACACTCAATGAACTTTTCAACAATAGTAAAAATGAATGTGAATTGATTACTGATTTAAAAAAAAATACAAATGTTTTTTATTTATTCAATACATAACACTATCATATGGTTAGTTCAAAGTAGTATCCAACTATCACTATCGTGATTAACCACATGGCCTGAATACTAATTGGAAAATAATGAAACCGTTTGAAAACAAGGACATTTCAAAATAAAATCAAAAAAGGTATTCTTGACAAACTGTATTTTAGTAGAATTATGGATTTTACCAATAAACCTCTTACGAATTTATTGTATTACCTACCTCAGACTGTGTACTACTTGAGGCATTGTCAACAAAGTTCCGAGTGGACTGCTCCTAAAAAATATTCGTTATTAATATCTTTGCTGTAACATGGATTAAATATACACATATTTTTGTATTTTTATGTCATAACTCGTGACAGCGGAAAAGTTTACATTAGTTGTTTATTAAAATGGATTTAAAAAAACATTTCTGAAATTACGTTTTACTTTATTTTATATTTTCAGTAACGGCAACTTATGAGGAATCTTGTATTAAAATTCCAAATTTAAGGTATGAATATATTAAATAATTTATGAATTTTTTGAAAACACGTGAAAACTACTCACCCTCCTCCCTTTTGGTGTAAAGTTTATACCAGAAGTGTGATTGTCAGGGGGGGAGGGGTGTCATATCCTCTCCCTTTTAGTAAAACAACAAACATCAAACTGCTATAACTAGGAAATCAAAGCTGACAAAGAAATTCTGACTCACCATAGTTTTTACCTTTTTAATAAGTAATCTATAGGTAGGTAAAATCAAAAATTGTTCAAATTATGAAAATAATTATAAAAAAATTGGAAGTATTTCAAGTCGTTCTTTGGAAAATCGAATGATACCACGAGCTTAACAACGGAGTATTTTAAAAAATGATAATGGTCGGTCATATCTTATATCTCATTAAATATAATAATATTTCCTGATGGAAATAATGATTCCATAGTCCACAATTGTGCGACTACCGCACGTGAAAATTGTTTACTGTACACAGGCGGAAATCGTGGAGGAGGGCTTACGGGGGCTTAGCCCCATCCCAAATCAATGAGCTTTTTAGTTATGTGGGATCAAAGCCCTCCCATTCACATTGATGTTAAAAATATTAGCATCCCCCCTCCCACTGTAATTTTACTGGATTTCCGGCTATGCTGCTGTGTATAAGCATCAGAAGTATAGGTACCTATATATAATGTGAACACTAAAATTGTTGTTTTCATTATACCTTCCACTTAACGGGTTCTCCTCGAGCTTTTCCAAGCTTGGAGTCTTGCACCTCGTCCTGCACCTTCGGAGTGGCTCCCTTAACCATCTCCGTTTGAACACCAGCAACGGCAGTTTCGGTATCGTCGGACAGCTTCGAGCTAGACAGATTTAATCCATACTTCACATTATCATGTATTAAGATGTCCATGTTCTTTTGCCATCGTTTAATATATACGTCTAAAATGTCCTGAATCAAAAACGTTCAGAAGTTAATAGATGAGCCATTCACTAGGTACTTGATCTGGACGCTTGGTTTAACTGCCGTTCCGAATCTTAACTTTTATTTTATTGAATAGTTTTACAATTTATTTCTGTTATTGTATTTTCAGTAGAATTAAACGAGTAAATATTATAATGAGTACCTATACCTACCATAGATTCTCTAGGATTAACTGCGGTATTGCCATGACCATTCCTGGAAGAATCCTGAAAAATTATTCTTTATTGTTAACATATTTTGTATTTTCGTATCATAACGTGTCAATATTATGTTCACATTAGGTGTTTAAGAAATGATATTAGGTTTAAGTTCGATGATTAGTGGTAAACGAAATAACCCCACATTGCCAGACCGACAAAGACTGTTTACTGTTTACCTTTACTGCCTTTAATCATGGTGATAGATAAAAAAAAAAAAAACCCACTCCCACTGTAATTTTACTGGATTTCCGCCTATGCTGCTGTGTTTAAGCTGCAGAAGTATAGGTACCTATAACCTATATATTATGTGAACACTAAAATTGTTGGTTTTTATTATACCTTCAACTTAACGGGTTCTCCTCGAGCTTTTCCGAGCGTGGAGTCTTGCACCTCGTCCTGCGCCTTCGGAGTGGCTCCCTTAACCATCTCCGGGTCGACACCAGCTTCGGTATCATTGGACAGCTTCGAGTCAGACAGATTTATTCCATACTTCACATTACGACGTCTTAAGATGTCCATGTCATTTTCCCATTTTTTAAAATATTCATCTAGAATGTCCTGAATCAGAAAACGTTCAGAAGTTAATAGATGAGCCATTCACTAGGTACTTGATCTGGACGCTTGGTTTAACTGCCGTTCCGAATCTTAACTTTTATTTTATTGAATAGTTTTACAATTTATTTCTGTTATTGTATTTTCAGTAGAATTAACCGAGTAAATATTATAATGAGTACCTATATACCAACCACAGATTCTGTAGTAACAACTGCGGTATTGCCATGACCATTCCTGGAGGAATCCTGAAAAATTATTCTTTATTGTTAACATATTTTGTATTTTCGTATCATAACGTAGCAATATTATGTTCACATTAGGTGTTTAAAAATTGATATTAGGTGTAAGTGCAATGATTAATGGTAAGCAAAATAACCCCACATTTCCAAAACTGTTGGTCTTTTTTAGCGGGAATATAATCTTAATATATAATACATATTAACATTTTCATTATCTCTCACGTAACGGAATCTGTTTGAATTAATCGGCCGCTAGCTTATCTGAGCTCGGCAAGGTTCGACGGTTTGGGTAAATGTAAACTGGGCCTGTGGTTACCTTTTTTGTTGTAAACTCGGCCCGGACATTTTAGGTAATAAAAAAGGTTGTTTGTAAACCTGGCCCGATAATTTTAACCAATAAAATATAATAAGCACGACATCATTTATCAAATGAAATTCAATACTAAAACATTTTACTTAAACATTTTTTATTATTTATATAACAAATTTCATTCTATGAATAATAATATGGAAATGAAAATAATTTTTAGAGGTTAATGAGAATTGTCTCCTCGTGGTGTCCTCTATGCAAGGTGGGGCATTAATGAGTTGCGGGCCAGAGTTTATACATAGACATTTTGAACATTTTTTTTCGTCGGGCCGAGTTTACAATCGCCCGACGGTTTAGAAATAACATTTTAAATATTTGTACAATTACTTCCTATTATTGTATTTTACGTAATTTTAATTGCATTGCTTAATTATTTAATTAATAAACCAATAAACAAGTTACATATTTTATTTAATACCTATGGGTATTGGTAATGTTATTTTAATAAGTAATTTTGTGAGTTGAAGGTTAATAACCAGTTGCAATCCCCCTCCCCCCCTACAAAAAAACTGTGTTTATAATAAAAATCGAATAGTAACCTCGCAACAATAATTATTGTAACTTCGGCGTCGGTATTGATGTTTACAAACTGAATTAATAAAATGAGTATACTTACCACAGATTCAGAAACTTCTGCGGCATTTTTATAATCATTCTCGTTGGAATCCTGGAAAATAATTCATTTTTGTATAATATCTTTACTACAATAACATATTATTAGGCTAAACACGTGAACATTTTGTACTTTCGTATCATAGCGTGGCAATATATGTTCACATTAGGAGTTTAAAAATTGATTTTGGTTTAAGTTTCTAGTCTAACGAGGATTTGTGTAATATTTTTGAAAACTGCCCCCCTGTGTATTCTGTACACGCATACCAACTAAAATATCTGCAGTACATTACCTCACTCGAAACATGTAGTTTCCTAAGGATTTTATACGGTACATATTTCGTTGGTCCGCGGGATGGTGTGCTACGAGCAAACGCGACGGTAACCACCCACAGCACTACCACGGCAACCAGTAACCGTGGAGTCATCATCATCATCGTCGTCGTCGCGGCTCAATCAAAAATCTTCGTAAAAATCTTTACCTAGAAAATTATCGAAACATCTATATAGGTACTTTGTTCAGCGAGAGAACACGCCACTGACCGACGAAAATCGGTTCTTCTGTGCTTCCCCGCACTACGCACCATGCCATAAAGGGACCGATTTTGATGGCAAAGTGACGCGGTGGGATGAGCTGAATCGGCGTGCTCTCTCACTGGGCAGAGGAGTATAAGAAAAAATATTGATGATTGGGATGGAGAAGGACAGAGACAGAACTAGTGATGCATTATAGATTTATATAGACCGGAGAATGTAGCCGGACAGAATAGAATACTATAGGTACTAAGATCTTTGGAAGTTAATAATATGATGTATTATATATATTATTCATAATTATTCAATAATATCTAATAATATCTAAATATCTAATATGTAATGGGAAAAGTATGGTTAAAATAGAGTTAATAATTAATTAAAATGTTTGTTAATTTTTTTCCCACTTTGCCTATGAGATTCAATCGGTTATAATAGACTCACTTTGTGCTGGTCGTCCCAATGTGAGTCTTATGAGCGGCGTTTACTGTACTTACCTCGAAATTTGTTACCTTAACAATGAGAGAAAAACACCAAACACAAAATAATAATTTATTGTATTACCAATATTTCTGTATAGTCTTCATAGGTGTGTCGTTTACCGCGTGGCTCGAACGATTGAACGCTATTCGTTCTGGCAGTAGAATTTTATATTATGCTACAATCGTAGATAACCATCGATAGTATAATATATATATATATGTATATAATCGTAAATTGAAATACAAAAATAAAATCATTACAAAACCCAATAAAATCGAATCGCTCGTCAAAGTTCGTAAGATGTACCATGGTCAATGGGCACGTCCTCGCGTTGTGTACGGCAAGCTCACGCGTGTAGTGTTGTATATTATTGATGTATTGATAATAATATGTAAGTATTGCAAAAGTCAAAGATTGTAGAAAATCAACATATTAATGGAAATTTGTAAACGTAAGCAAGAAATATATTATAAATGTTTATTTTTCTACTTACACGAGTGAAATACAAACAATGTATTGTTCGATAAATAATAGTGTATATAAATAGTTATTTAATCGAGCTTTTGATACGTAAGTACGACCTCCATAAGATCTTTAACGGATATATTATAGAGATATATTGGTACCTTATCGGAAAGCCCGAGTACAGAATATGATAATCCCAAAGAATAAATTTAATTGTTTATTCATCAAAATGTTATTCTTACTTTTTAAAAGATACGTTTTCGTTATAGTCAATAATTAACGTTCACTGTCCTGAATTCAATTATTGAATTATTAAATTATTTTACACGTCTGTATTTGCCAAGACGTAATTATATTGAGGTGCCTACGTTGTAAAATAAAATAATATTATGTAGATCAGTGGTTCTCAACCTTTTTACCACCCCGGACCACTTCGATAATATTTTAAAGGTCGCGGACCACCTCAATTTTATTACGAATTTACAAATTCTTGTTCATCAACAAGAATACACAAAATTAATCAAAACATGTTAATTTTTATTACTTTACGTATTTTAACTACTTTTATTACTAAACTACTATAACTACTTACTACAGTACTATACTACTACTATACTATAATTAATTTTTCTAGTTTTGATGGCAAGATTTAAGTATTATACTTTTAATTAATTGTTAATAATATTTTTATAAATCAAATATTACATTTTAATGAGTACATTTTTTATTAATTTTTAACAATATATTTATAAATTCGTTGCTTCATTAGATAAAATCACAGAACACAATACGCTTTGTGGTTTCGGTATGTCGTTAGAACCAGAAGAAAAACAAATAAATCAATACTTAATATAATCATCATTATAATTACGAACAAATGTACCTTTTTTTTTCTTCTTAGGAGGTGATGCAATGATATCATCAACGGATTCCGAAACTGAACTGGTGGCAATATCATTATTATTTTTTTTTGTAAAAATTCAATAAGTTCGTTTGTTTAGAATTCATTTTTATTAAAATAAAAATATTATATTACATATTATAATATTATATTATATTTTTTACACAGAATAAACGTCGTACAGCCGCGACGTCACAGTTGCAATTGAAAGCCGAATCAATAATGTAGATACGAAACAAATTGTTGCGATAGTATACGGGTAATATAATATACTAATAAAATTCCCAACGCTACACAAAAATAGATCAGATAACAACACAATACGGACCGGCATCTCTTTTATCGCGGACCGGCGGTTGAGAACCACTGATGTAGATAACCACACAGGGCAGTAGGCGAGCAGAGGATCAAACCCTATAATCATTTTGATATTATTAAATTCACGAAAGATTGTTATTGTTATACTCGGTAGAAGCCGCCTTTAACAATCACATTAGAGGACCAGCACAAAGTCTGTCTTAAACCGATTGAATTTTATAGGCGAAGTAGGGGGAAAAATATGAACAAAAATTGCAATTAATTACTAATTAGGTATCAACTTTATTTTACTACCTACCTATACTTTTCTTATTACATATAATTAGATATTATAAAATATTAATAAATAATTATAAATAAATTGTACATATACACAATATATTATTATAGTTAAATACATAGACACATCGTCGTTCACTGGAACAAACCACCTCCTATGTAAAAAAAAGCGTAGTTTTCAAGAAACACAAAAAAAAAAAAATCACATAGTAGTTTTTTTTATAAACGATTTATAGTTGGTAACACACAGGAGGATTTTTCTACGATGAAGATAGCCCCCATAAGAGATATTTCGTACACTTTTTATTACGATTTATCTTAGGTTGGGGTGTCCATATTTAAAAAAATAAAATACATAATATTTTTAAATTAATAAGTATATTTATTAGGTATATATTTTTTGTTGTTATTGATTTTTAATCGTACGGTAACCTACGTCGCCGACAACAATGTGATGCAACAATAGGTAAAAACAAAAATCCAAAAATACAACTGAAAAATATAGATTTTTATATTATTATTCTATTCAATAATGTCGTACAAAAATATAGAAAAAAACCATTTTTTTATAAAATAAATTTCAAAAATTATAAATTGACAGTAAGTACGGCAAAAAACGGGTTAATATGGTCAATAAAACTTTTTTTGCTCTGTCAAAAAACTTGAAATTTTAAAACAAGGTTCTTCATAATTTGTTGTTAGTAAAGATTAAAAAAAAAGTTTTTAACAAGCCTCTGGAGTTAAAATGTCAACAAAATCACAAACATTTGTAATTTTTTTTTTTATTTAGAATTTCAAAAAACACATTCAATTTCATTCAAACAACTGTTTAAATCTAGTGTTTGAATTTTTAACTTAAGATTTTCCATAGATATTCCTATTTTTCTGGTAAAAAAAAATTTACCGGCAGTCCAACTATTTTTTTTATAATTGTTTGAAATTAGACATTGGATTTTCACCCAACATGCATAGTGATATATTTTAATATATTAGTTTGGAAAAGTCAGTGAACAATAAGAAGCAAAATGATGGTAAATAATAATAATCATTGCTAATAGATACATGTTTTATTTACTAAATAATATACTAAATTTGACAAAGGTAGGTACAATAAATGAATATATAGATATAATGTAATTTCTAAATTACCTACTTTTCAATTTTTTATCAAATATTTCAGACTACATGTTATAAGAAGTAAAACAAACTAGGTATAAGTCACTACGGGTTTTCAATAAAGGATTAATCGTAAAAAACAATAGTTTTGATATTGTATTGCTATCGGTAATGTCTTGCTCGACCGACTGAAATCCGACAATAATGTTTCAATATCTCACTTACGTGGACCGATCTGCAATAAACGAAAAATTTACAATTATTATTAATATAATTGTTTTAATTTAATCACATTTACGAATACATACACAATATGTATTTAAAACAGTTGGTCAAAATAATTTAATCAAAACTCAAAATACAAAAAATGTTTTTAAATTTATTCAGTAAAGCACTATAAAAATTATTGTAGTTAGATCAAATTAGTATCTTAATATCGTTCGCGATAAGCCACATAACGATACCTGAATACTAATTGAAAAATAAAAAACCAATTTCAAAATAAAAGAAATTTCAAAAAAAAAATCAAAAAAGTTATTATTTGACAAACTGTATTTTCTTAAAATTACGGATTTTACCAATAAATATTTTTACGAATTTATTGCCTTACCTAACTCAGACTCTGTACTACGAGAGTCATTGTCAACCAAATTCCGGGTGGACGGCTCCTAAAAAGTATTCATCATTAATATCTTTAATATTACTCCTAACACTAAATATAGTGATATTTTTGTATTTTCATGTCATAACACGTGGCAGCGTAAAAGTTTAGATTAGCTGTCTAAAATGTATTTTAGGTTTTTTATTCAATGATTAATAGTACCTACATTAATTGTCGTTATTAGTAATACATTTGTAGGTCAGTCAGGTCAGAAAATTTATATTTTGTTCCTGATATTTCAGGGGGGAGGGGGTTAAACCCTCCAACACCTCCCTCTGCGTTCGCCCCTGAAGTATACGAAACTATATAAATTGTAAAAAAAAAGAAAAGTAGGTAACCGCAGTTTGTTCTGCTGTTCAAAATTATAGTGTTGAGTGTATCTCGTCATTATAATATAAGCCACGGCAAAAATTTGAATTCAATGACGAATACCTACGAAAACCGAATCTGAGCAAAGACAGAATATTTTATGATAATATATTTATACTGTTACTTGAGTCATTTATTTTACAATAATTGGTATAAAGCGTGGTAAATGTAATTAATTTAAACATTACATACATTATTCTGTATTTATATTTAATCAATATAATTTTTTGGTGAAATTTCATGTCCTCTCTTTGCCTTGTTTTTGTCATAAAATATAATATGATTAAACAATGAATGTAAATTTACCGCGGTCTAAGAATAGTCAAAATCTTCCCCCCTCAAAAAAAAATTGAGCACGCCACTGTTTTATATATACGTAACAGTTAAAATAGCTGCGCTATATTACCCTTCTTGGAGGAATGGTTTCTGTTGGTTCTACTCGTTTGAAGTCTTCTCCGAGCCCATTGTTCGGCTCTGACGAATTCTGCTGCACGACCAACGATGGAATGTTTTCCTTAAACTTGACGGGTCTGGATATGACCACCATTTTTCTAAGTTTCAGGAACGGATCGGTTTGATTAAATACTAACACATCGTAATGCTTCCCAATACAAGCAGGGTTTTTGGACTTCACCCGCAATTTACAAAAAAATGTCCAGGCGCTTTGCTGTTTAAAAATTATAGAAAATTATTATCTGTGTAAAAACAATTAAATATAAAAATGCTGTTTTTAAAAATATTATAGGTAATGCGTTATTGGGGAAAATAGTATACATAGCAGCTTATATGTGTTTAAAAATTGATTTTATGTTTCTGTTCGATGATTGATGATACTTAATAAAACAAAGCCCTTGGCCTGGTTGATAATATAATTACTATTTATATTTTATTCTGGCGTATTTATAATAACAGGTTGTTAGCAGTAGTAACAACTATAGTTACGTGCATTTAATGATTAGACATTCCTTGTTCAGTGTTCAATGACTAAATTTAATATATTCAATGTAACTAAACCTCTTATATACCTACATCAGACTGTGTAGCACGAGTGGCATTGTCATCAAAATTCCAGGTGGATAGGTCCTAAAAAAATATTCGTTATTAATATCTTTACTGTGACATGCACAGTGGCGGCGTGAACTATTTTATTTCATGAGGCAAATATAGAAGCTAGAGGTTAACCACCACCACCTAAATTTCATTACACAGACCCGTGGGGGCTATGCCCCCACACCCCCAATTTACCATTCTACAACAATAATATACTTTGTCATGGTGGCTCTGAATTAAAGTTTTAAGTAAAAATAGTAAAATTACTTATGTTTATGTTCCTCATACCTCATATAAATTATTATGATAACCATCATTATTTTGCTAACCATGAATCTAAGGAAACAATTACTGGACTAACAACTCAAATACCAAGCGAAATGAATGTGCCTCATGTATTATTGTATTAATAATAATATTAATTATGATCGAATAAAATGTCTAATATAAGTAATATATCATAAAATATAAATCAATAATCGTACATTGTACATATTGTAAATACTAAATGATAATTATAAATTATGTTATTAAATTGTTACCTATTGGCTATTGCTTAACTACATCATAGTGGTTTTAGAAAACAACACTTAATATCAATTTGAAGCGTATATAAATACAGGCATAATTTGTTATATAAATATTAAATACGTAGTATGTAAAGAATTAAAGAAAATATGTTTAATCTTAAAATAAAAATCGTTTTTTTTTCATTTTTTTAAACAATTTGAAAAAAATGTTTCACGGAGCTATTGGTAATTTATGTAACTATCTTAAAATGTTTAAAAGAAGTGATTTGCATGTATAATCTATTTTAAACACTGAGATCAGAGAGGTGTTTAGCTTACGTTTAGCTATAACGTAAACCGAAAAGACCTATATTTCTCTATTAAACAATTTAAACATTTAAATAGGTACCTACTGTTATTAAAATTGTATCCTGTAATATTATAGAGTATACTGTTTATAACAATCTTATTGATGTTACACCTTAGTACCTTACACAGTACGAGTACCTAACCAATCCATTTCTCGATAATGTAACGTAGAGTGCCTAATATTTACCCAGGTATGTATGTCGTATGTGAGTATGTGACTATGTGAGTGTAAATTATAAACTAGGAGTCAATGGGATACCCACCCACCCCTTTTTTGCATGAGGCGGCCGCCTCATAAAATAGCTATTCACGCCGCCACTGGACATGCATTTATTACATAATATTTTGTATTTTCATATCATTATATTATTCGTAAGTGTGAAACATTTTTACATTATAGTTTCTTAAAAATCGATTTTAGGTTTTTGTTCAATGATGATTGGTAAATAAAACAAACCCTTTATATCATCAACATTTACTAGTTTTAAATTCTGCGATGTTACCATTTACCACAATACATTTTGAATTCTATACCTTTCATAGTAAAGAACCATTGCATATTTTCGTTACCTTTCAGTCAAAACGTGTTGAAAAATCTTACCGTGTATAAGTAGTTCTGATATAAAAATTTGGTCAAAACTTCAAGCACGTACAGTTATATGGTTTTGAATTACAATAAAATAAGAAAATCGTTTGATGAGAAACTAGACTTGTGAATATCGAATTCTGACAAATTCTAAACTTCGAACGCTCATAAAAAATATTTATGGATTTACGCTCAACAATATTTTGATCCCGGTGTCCAACACCGACAAATTCTGCGACACTCCCACCGATTGAATATACTCCTTAACCATGACCGCGGGTCTGGATATAGCCACAATTCTCCAACGTTTCAGTAATGGGTCGGTCTGATTGAATTTAAACCACTCGTTCTGCACCAAACCACGCGTGCTATTATAGGGCTTCACCAGCTGCCTTCCGATAAATGTCAAGGTGCTCTGCTGCTTAAAAAATTTTTACGATATTAAATATTATTATAATTATCATGAAAAATTATAGATATAAAAAATGTTGTATTTTCATATCATCTTTGCGTAATTGCACTCAGTGTTTACATTGGATGTGTTAAAAAATTGATTTTATGTTTTTCTGTTCGATGATTATTGCTGAATAAAATGATAGATGACTGTCAGTCGTATGTACGACTTCTAAATGTATGGGCATACTTGAGTACTTGACAACTTAAAAATCACGGGTGTATAATATTAAATTTCAAAGAACCTAGAATAAAAATTGTTCCTTGTAAAGTTTGAACTCTGCAAGTCTTAGAATTTATTGAATTCAGGCTATCTATGTTTACTTATCTAGCAATGAAAGTATAATCACCGCGGTCTGAGAATAGTCAAAAATTCATATATCCCATTTCAAAAAAGATGAGAAAGCGTCTGCTTTATACGTAACCACTAAGATATCTGCTCTACATTACCGTATTTGGAGAAACAGTTTCTGTTGGTTCTACTCGTTCACCATTTTCTCCGAGCTGATAGTTCGGCTCCGACGAATTCTGCTGCACGACCAACGATGGAATGTTTTCCTTAAACTTGATGGGTCTGGATGTGGCCACTATTCTCTGACGTTTCAGTATCGGATCGGTCTGGTTAAATACTAACACGTCGTAATGGTTCCCACCACAAGTGTTATCTTTGGACTTCAGCTGCGTTTTAAAGAGAAACTTCCAGGCGTTCTGCTGCTTAAAAATTATAGAAAATTGTTATCCACGTAAAAAAAAAATTAAATATAAAAAATGTTGTTTTTCAAAATATCATCATAATTTATGATTGAAGAAAATAGTATACATAGTATAGATGTTTAAAAATTGATTTTATGTATCTATTCGATGATTGATGATACTTCATAAAACAAAGCCGTTGGCCTCGTCAATAATAAAATTAGTGTTTATATTTTATTCTGGAGTATTTATGACAAAAGGTTTTTACCATAAATTACTATAACTACGTTGATTCAACGATTAGACAGTTCTTGTTAAGTGATTAAATTTAATATATTCAATGTAACTAAACCTCTTATATACCTACCTCAGATTGTGGAACACGAGTTGCATTGTCATCAAAATTCCAGGTGGATGGTTCCTAAAAAATATTCATTATTAATATCTTCACTATAAAATGCACTAATTAGATATATAATATTTTATATTTTCATATCACATTACTCGCAAGAGCTGAAACTGATTCCATTATAGTTGTTTAAAAATCGTTTATTTGTTTTTTTCAGTGATTAATGATAAATTAAAAAAATATTCGTTTCACACCCTGTCCTAGATTCTATCCATTAACTATATCGTTTTCTTTCTGCGATAATAATTTATTTACAATAAAAGTGAAAATTGATATTCAAGCATTACCATAAAACGACCAACTTAAAAGGAAATTATATAGAAACTAAGAGCCTTACAGTAAAATGCTGACTTTTCCGTCAATGTCAGTGCATCGATATTCATAAATTGAAAAAAATAGTTAAAGAAATAGAGGCTATTACACGATTGAGATTAAAAAATTTTTTTACGGCACGATTGAGTAAATTTTAAGGGGCATAGAAGGATATAGAAAAACAATAGAAAACCTTTATGGTTAAGCATAAAAAATTCTGCTGGGTTTGCCATACACCACAATTTTAAACTGTATCAAAAAAAAAATATATCAATTTAAATAATTACAATAATTTTATTAGTATGGTATGAGTTAAAAAAACTCGATTTTATGGTCATAACCTATGGTAGGTATATAATTTATACTTTTCATAGTAAAGAACCAACTCTGGGTTTCGTTACCTTTCAATCAAAATATGTTCAAAATCATACCGTATATAGGTAGATTTAATATAAAAATTTGATGAAAACATCAAGTATATACAGTTATAGAATATAGACCTAACCTAACGGAAGGTTCAAGAAACAGTGAATGGTGTTAGTTTCAATGGAAAAACACATACATTACTAGTCTAGAGCTAATGAAGTAGTTATACTTGGATCAAATGAAGAAGACATAAAAAATACTACGAAGGAGCTGATAACCAGAGTGCAGAGTATGGGACTAACGATAAATAAAAGGAAAACTAAATATATGATAGTTGCAAGAGGTAACCAATTAGACCAAAGTAGAAGCTTGGAAATAAAAAATTATTGTTTTGAAAAAGTAGAAAGATTTTAATATATGGGAGTCGACATGAATAGCCGCATTAATTACAACGAGGAAATAAATCTAAAGGATAAAAGTTGGAAACAGGAGCTATTTCGAGCTACAGAAATTCTTCAGGTCTAATTTATTATCAAAAAATTAAAAATGAGATTATACAAGGTTTTAGTAAGACGGGTAATTCTATACGCATGCGAAACGTGGCCCACGTCAAAAGAGGACGAAAGAATACGGTCAATTCTAGAGAGGAAATTCCTACGGCACATTTTTTGTCCAAAAAAATGATTAAATGGATGATTATGAAATAAGATCCAATAAGGAAATTAAAGACCTGTGGGGAGAAGAGGACTTCATACAGATTCTTAAAGGAAGGAAAATGAGCTGGCTTAGACACGTATGGAGATCGAGTGACATAATAAAGGATGCGCTTGATTGGAAACCAGAAGGTAAGAGCCGAAAAAAAGGTGGATAGATGAACCCAATCAGAATTTCCGGATACTTGGGATCGATAACTCAGAAGAATTGGCAAGTGATAGAGAGAAATGGAGGAGGCTGTGTGGAGAAGTGATGGACTTTAAAGGTCTATAGAAGCTGAAGAAGAAGATACACGGTTATATGGTTTTGAATTACAATAAAATAAGAAAATCGCTTGATGAGAAATTTGACGCCTTATGTTACCCGTGATTATCGAATTCTGTCAAAGTTTATACTTCGAATGACGCTCATAAAAAATATTTGTGGAATTACGGTCAACAGTATTTTGAGCGCGGTGTCCGGCTCCCACAAATTCTGTGGCAAGCCCACCGATTGAATGTTTCCATCAACCATGACAGCGGGTCTGGATATAATCACAATTCTCCAACGTTTCAATAATGGGTCGGTCTGATTGAATATAAACCATTCGTTCTGCCCCAAACCACGCGTGGCATTATTGGAATTGGTCAGCTGGCTTCGGATAAACGTCCAAGTGCTCTGCTGCTTATAAACATTTTACAATATTATTATCTTTGTCATAAAAAAAAAATATACATATATAGAAAAAATATTGTCTTTTCATATCATCTTAATGCATGATTGTAAGCAGCTTACATATTGTGGGTGTTAAAAGATTGATTATATGTTTCTGTTCGACCTTATTTATTCTAAACAAAATAATCCCTCTTATTGGCTCCATCAATGATAAGATTATAACTATTTTTATTTTTATTTTGTATTCTGGAGTATAATTTTTAGTGACGGTTTGATGAGAGTATAGTTACTAGTTACTTACGATCAATGTTAAGTGACTGTCCTAAATATATACACAACTTCTAAATTTGTGGGCATACTTGAGTACTTGTCAACTTAATAAACCACGTATATAAAATATTATAATTTCAAATAATCTAGAAAAAAATTGATTCTGTTAGTTTTTGAACTCTGCAGGTACTAGAATTTATTGAATTCGGCCTATCTATGTATAGGAACAGTGTGTTAGGCAATAAAAGTGATTTAGCCATCAAACTGCAGTGGTAATAAGTACCATATTATAGTAAGACAACAAACATTTTATGGCTATAACTAAGAAATTAAATCCGACCAAAATATTTTGATTAGCCATAGTTTTCAATAAACTAAACTATAAGTACAAAAAAAAAATTGCAGAAGAAAATTGTTGTACTATGAAAATTGAAAATTGTTTAAGTCATCCTAAGGATTATAGAATGAAACCATGAGTTATACATCGGAATATTGCTGAAAAAATTATAATGGTCGATCAAAGCATATATTTCCTGGTCTAAAATACTTCCCCAATCCACCATTATGGGGCAACCACACGGTTAGGTTAGTGAACATAGGCGCAATTAGGGGGGGGCTGGAGGGGCTAAGCCCCCTCAAAAACATTCAAAGCCCCCCCAAAAACCATACAGAACTTTATATTATTATATTGATAAATAAAAAAATATTTGATTACTACTGAAAAAATGAATAAAATAAATTTTTTTTATTTTTTTTTAGTAACAATATTATAATCGTGGTCTTAAATAATAAATCTATTATTTCTATAGTCCTATAGTCTAGACCGTGCTTATTATAGCGCACCGCTGTATATCATTATCAATAACCAAAATATTATCCCCGACTATATTTATAGCTTCCATTCTCGGACGTTTTGCGAGTGGCCGCAATTGACAATTAATGACAATTACGATAAGCCATAACCATAAGGTACACTAGGCGAATAGTTCGCGTGCGGGACACGCATGCGTGTGGGTTCGTTTCACGGGAAACACGCGCGAACATTCGCCCAGTGTGAATATACAGTCACGTCATATTATTATGTAGGTTTATAAATAGCTCATTTACGGAAAGTACAAAACTGTATTGATGCTATTAAACATTTGATCATACCAAACGACCAAACCGTCCTTAGCAGACAAGCATTACAATTATATACCACCATATATTGAGATTGACCATTCAATTACGATTGCATTCCTAATACAGACGTACTCACATTATTTGTTCATTCCGTTCATTCGTGCATCGTGCTTTGTGATTGTGATAATATTTTGGCATTTGCTATTTAGTGAACAAAAAAGTTATTACCTACCTATCATTATTAGGTACCTAATTTTCTTCTTTTTTTAAAAAAAAAATTCAAAGTTAGTAAACTAAAAATGTTTTCGATATTTAATTTAAAAAAAAAAAAATCAGATTGTATACTAATCAATGAAGGAAAAAATAATTCAAGTCATTCAGAAACAACTATTTCAACTTCTAATAATGATGTTTCTATGTCTCCTGATGTGAATAATTCTTTAGTTGAATATGAGACAAGTCAATCGACATTATTAAGTCCTAAAGAAGGAAATAAGTTGGATATTGTCGATCTAGGTAACTTAGATTCTGGCCCTGTGCAACCTATTTTAAAGGTAAGCTATATTAATTTTAAGAGTACTAGCTCAGGCACATAGCCAGACATTTTTCTTTAAGGGGCCATCATTTTTTGGCCCCTTTCTGTTTTTTTTGTACCCAATACCACTCCTCTCTCTATAATATAATAATAATATTAATCTATAATAATATTTTTTCTTCTTCAATATTTAATAACAAATGTAAAATAATAAATTTATTGTATATAGGTTTATCCTAAAACAGCATTTGGATCACAAAATAGATCTTTTGGTTCCAAATATTTCAAGGAGTATAACTGGCTTGAATATAGCATAGAGAAAGATGCTATTTTTTGCTTTCCTTGCAGAATGTTTTCAACAAGTTCTGGTCATGTAGAAGATGTTTTCGTAACAACAGGTTTTAATAATTGGAAAAAGGCAAGCTTAACCATTTTAAATACACTGATTTACAAATTACATTAATAGATCATAATTGTTTAATATTATCTTTAAAATGTATTATTAATAATATGTACCTATTTCTATTATTAAAGTTGAGTGGAACTAGAGATGCAAAAACAGGAAAAACAAAATTAAAATTGCATGAAATTTCTGACCACCACTTGACTGCCAATTTAAGATGGTCAGCTTATAAAAAATCAGTGAAAAATGGTGATGTTATTTCAAAGATGTCTACTGCTCTTCAAAAAGAAATACAAACAAATAGAATGTACATTAAATGTTTAATTGATATTGTTTTATATCTTGGCAGACAAGGAATAGCGTTTAGAGGACACCGTGAAGATGAGACATCAGTTAATAAGGGTACTTATTATATTATTTAAAATGTACCTTAAAATTATTTAATTGAATTTCATTGTTAAAATTTGTTTGTTTTATTTTTGTTCTAGGTAATTTTAAAGAAATGTGTGAATTTTTATCAAAACATAATCCAGAGTTTTGCAATGTATATAAAAATACCTTATTGAACCATACAAGTTGGAGTATACAAAATGAACTGATAGAGACGTGTGCTGAAAATGTTAAATCTACCATTATACAAGAAATTATAGATTGTGGAATGTTCAGTATCTCGTGCGATGAGGCTCGGTAAATAATAAATACAATCTTGGAAGTAAAAATTGAATTTTTAATACTATGTTTTTGTATATTTAATAAGTTTTCTATTCTTACTAGGTCTCACAAACAAGAGCAATTAAGTATTTGTGTAAGATATCCCCATGGAATGGACATCTGTGAACGATTCTTAGGATTTGTTGACGTATCAGAAAAGCAAACTGCAGATGCTTTGATTTTAAAATTGGTTGAATTTTTAAATGCATCTAAATTAGATAAAATTCCCATCATAGGACAGTCATATGATGGAGCAAATGTCATGTCAGGTCACATAGGAGGTGTTCAAGCAAAATTGAAAATAGTTCACCCTCCAGCCAAATGTGCAGTATATGTACATTGTATGGCGCATAAGATTAATTTAGTAGTTATTGATATGTGCAAGCACTTAAAGGTAAAATTCATAATTAATATTTTATTATACCTATTATTCTGATTTGTAATTATATATATTTTTTTAAGGATGCTAGAAACTTATTTAACGCTTTGGAGGCACTCTATGTTCATTTCTCTCATCCAACAAGAAACTTGAAGCTTACTGATTTACAACTTAAATTGAATATGAAAAAGACAACACTTTCTCAGTTAAGTGACACTCGTTGGATTTGCCGCTTTAAAAGCTGTGACGCAGTGATAAAAAATTTTAATGCCATAGCTCAAGTTTTAAATGATGAAATTGATGATCAACAAAGTAAATGTGTTGCCCAAGCAATTGGTATGTTATGAAAAATATTAAATAACCATTGGTTTCATATAATGCAACTGATTTTATTGTGCTTTTTATTTTAGGTATTGTTTCTACAATATCAAATTTTAAATTTGTAGCATATTTATTCATTCTGCATGATATTCTAAAAGTTGTTAATATATTAAGTATTCAACTTCAGTCAAAATCAGCAACACTTGGAAATTCTGCAAATTTGATAAAAGGAGTAATTGATACATTAGAAAGTTATCGTTCTTCTATTCACTACAGTGAACTGTGGGAAAAAATGGTTGTATTTTCAAAAGACAATGGAATTGAAATTAATGTTCCTTTTCAAGGTACCTAGAGTAAATTTTTACATTATATGATACTGTTAATTAATTAAATATTTTAAATTCAATATGATAATATATTTTTTTTTATATTGATCTTAGGTGGCTCTAAAAGGCAGAGAAGGGAGTCCACTAATCTAAAAAATTATGTTGTTATGTCATCAACTTCAGCTGAAAATAATCACCAAAGTGATAATACAAGTACCACTACATTAGAACCAAAAGAATATTGGAAGATTCATGCTTTTTATCCAGTAATAGATACAATAATATGTCAAATGAAAGAGAGATTTTCTGAAGAGAGCATTCAAATTGCGACTTGTGTAGATAACTTGTTAAAATTAGACTTTAAGGGATCATCATTACTTATAAATCAATATAAGGTTTTTTTTTTATATATATAATTTATGTTTATCAAGTACCTATTTCATTTAAAAACTGTATATTTGTATTTTACTTTACAGAATTTGTTTGAAGTCATCCCTAATGATTTGCAATGTGAGATGACTGTTTTGAAAAATATGATTAAAGGAGTTCCTAGCTATTTAACCATAAAAGAAAAATTATCTAAAGATACTTTTCCAAATCTTTTTAAAATGATCCAAGTAGCTATCACTCTTCCAGTCAGTTCGGCTACTTGCGAACGGTCATTTTCGGCAATGAGAAGAATAAATAATTATCTTAGGTCTACGATGTCACAAGAACGGTTCTCAAAATTGGCAATACTTAATATTGAGAGAGATATAATTGTTGACACCGAAATTATTTTAAATACATTTGCTAATAAAAATAGAAAAATAAGATTATAAAATGTTAAAAACTAATTAAATCTGTTACCTATACTTAAAAGTTAAAAGTGAATTATTGTTTTATTTTTTATTTTTTAAATTTTACTTGCCATCCAATGAGCACATTTTTATAGAGGGTTAGGTTTAAGGGTAGAAAAAAGCTTCTGAGAGGCAGAGATTGAAAAATTTATGTGAGGGGCTGAAGCCCCCCCAATATTTTTACTCTAATTGCGCCTATGTTAGTGAAAATAGTACCCTATAACATATATATAAAAAAAACGAATTAATACGTTTCATTACCTCCCACTTAACGGGATCTGTTAGATTTAATGTTCCGCGATCTTGTCCCAGCTTTGTCAGCTTCGGCGAGTCCAGCTGTTCGTTCACCGATGGAGAATCTCCCTCAATTATGGGGGCTTCTGTTGTAACCACTTTTCTCCGATGACTCACTAATTCGCGTAAATTATTTATGAATTTATCATGTTCGATTTTTCGGATTCCCAGCTATAAGACATAATATTTTTAATAGTAAATAATTGCACAATAAATTTCTTTCAACTATTGTATCTTAAATAATTTTAATTGTGTAATAGCTTAATTCAATTTTTAAACCATTGTAAAAGTTGTTTTATTATTTCCCTATAAATATAACATATGCTATATAATATTTTAAATTATTTTTGTATGTTAATGGTTGTTATTCAAAAACGAATAATCGTAGACACTAGAAATTTTCACAGAATGTTGAGAATATCGATTTCTACTCGTTATACAATATGAAAATTATTTTGACACTTTTTAAGCTTATTGTAAACATAAGAAATTTTCTGTTTTTTTAAATTTTTTTTCTTTAAATATTGATAAAAACATTTTTGTAGGGTGAAAAACCTCAAAAATCCAATACAAGATCCTCATAAGCTTTTATAATAGCAGTTAAAAAATTATAAAAATACATTGGTTTATGATTTTTGATAAGCATTTAAAGTTAAAATGTCGACTAAAATATTTGCAAATTATTTTGTAATTAATAATGTGTAAAATGTTCAGTTTTAATAATGAAGGATTGAAAATTTAAAACAAGGTTTTTATAATGAGTAGTTTATAACGAAACTATCTAAAAAATATACTAACATGGTTGTTTTTATAGACATTAAAGTTCACATTTTGACAAAAATTCATCAAAATATCGAACATTTGAAATTTTTTTTTATATAAAAATGTATAAAATGTTCAATTCTTATAGATTCAGGACTGGGAATGTAATACAAGGCTCCTCGTAAGTTATTCTAAAATCAGTTGATAAATATTTAAGATCCATAGTTACACTTTTTGCTTATAAGCATTAAAAGTTCAAATTTTGACCAAAAAAAATTTAAGTCATTCTTTGGGATATTCATTCTACTGAATAGTTTAACAATTAATTTTTACAATTGTATTTTCATTAAATTTAACTGTGAGTAAAATATATAATAAGTATACCTACCACTTGTTTGGGCCATAGCGCTTTGCCATAAAATCAGAGAGGATAGAATTTGAAAAATTATTCATTATTGTACAATATCTTTACTATAATAGCTTATTAGACTAAATAAATAATCATTTTATATTTTCGTATCATAACGTGGCAATATGTTTACATTAGGTGGGTTGGAAAATTGATTTTAGATTAAAGTTTGATGATTATAATTGTGAACAAAATAACCCTTCTTTGCCACTGGCAGGCACACAGACAAAGACTGTTTATATTTTGTTCTGGTGATTATTAGCGGAAATATAATCTTAATGTAGAATACATATAAATTTTAATTATCTCCCACTTAACGAGATCGGTTTGAATTAATCGGCAGCGAGCTTTTCTGAGCTTGACCGGCTTCGACGGCTTAGACATGACACTTAAAATAATAGTACAATTTCTTCCTATTATTGTATTATTGTACAAGTTATTATATTTTATGCCATATAATATTTTAGTAAGTAATTTTTGTTTATTTATGATTGAAAAACCGATGGAATTCTACAAAAAACACTGTGTTTAAAGGTAATAAAAACCAAGTGGTGCCTCGAAATAAAATTGATTTGAACTTCGACAACACGCCGGTATAAATAGATAAAAGTGCATACTGAGTGAATATATAACAAATTTATACATATATACTTACATCGGATGGTTTAGGAGAGTCTGTAGTGAGCGGATAGCGGCTAAAATCAGTGCTCGGTCTGTAATAATAATCATCGTGGATCCTAGTGTTAAAATCCTCCTGGTTATCGTAAGAACCTCTGTTATGCGATGTCTAAAAAAATATCCGTCGATATTAGTATCTTTAAAATAAAAAAGACCAGATATAAAAATATTTTGTGTTCATAGTGTGTGCTGAGAATTGTTGATCGTTATATTTAAAAAACTGTATTTAATGTTTATTCGATTAGATTATTGTTTTCGATTCTGAGCCAAACGACGAATGTATTGATTCTACAATGATGTGTGTTTTTTTTTTTGTATCTGTCACCACGTTTAAGGGCAGTAAAAGTGTTCCGATTTTCTTCATCGGCATCTTTTCTGATAGGAAAGTGAATCTAATCTAGTTGATACTTTGGGGGAACAAAAGTAAAAATTTCTGCATTTCTCACATCAAAATATTTATATACCAGAGTATTAAGTAGGTAAATTAGTACAAAAAAAAAAAAGTTGTGCAATAGTTGATGTCGTGCGAATCTCGTCACAGGTAAACGTGATTTAGTGCAATGGATATGACGTGTTAAATTCCGTGCTCGCATAATGTTCTTATAATAACGTTATGATGGACTATGGTTATAACGTTATCACGATAAAAATTAGATTAAAATTTGCAAACGTAATTAAAACGGAAAACAGTTAACGAAAATAATTAAATATAATATCATAAAACAAAACATAATGACTAACAAAATATCGACGATGATATATTACAATGTACCGCATAACGAAACAATTTAAAATCCATTTGCTTAAAAGTTGTAATATTGGTTTCGTACTAATATTTATGTCACGCGATTTCTTTTTATCAATCTAAGAACTTGTTACACATATTCCGTATCAAACGAATTTTATTTTCCAAATGCAAGCCTTGGTTAATTTTGAATTAAATGAAAAATCATTGAAGACGAAAAACGATTTTAAGCAAAGACGAGAATGTATTGTATTATTAAGTTTGAATAGTATATATAATTATAACATGTTAGTTTTTTGTTTTTAACTTTTGAGTTCATATACTGACTTGCAGTAGAACGGTGTGAATAGTTTCGTGGGATAAATAGTCAATAGTTCAAAATAATCTAAATATTTTGAAAACCTCATTATGTAGGTAGGTAAACTAAAATATAAAATGAAAGCAAGAGTTTCAAGTCCCAAGGAATAATATTTTTGAACCACAGCAAAATAACTGAAATCGTTATTCTTCGTTTAATTATCCAATTTCATATTTTCATCAGAATTTAAATTTCAAATTCATATAAAAGAAAATCGTGCACATTGTAAAGAAATAGTTTAATTCCTATACAACTAATGTTGGGCCTTGTACCTATTACATTTTCAATGTTTTTCACCAAACCTTAAAATTGTTATCAATACTAAAAAAACTAAAAAAAATTTTAATTTGGAAACAAATTGTTTTAATTGTTGTTTAAATATTTCGAAAACTTCCCTGGGTTTAGGATATTATATCTTTAAATGACAGTGAAACATTTCGATTTTTATGATAAATATAATATATTTTAATCTTATAAAAAAAACTAAAACTATTTGATGAGAAATAGTTAGTAAAAAAAAAAGAAAATCCAATTTCGTTGATATTTAAAATACCGACGCTCATATAAAAAATATTTGTGGAATTACAGTTTACTTTGTTTTTTTAGATCTTGTAATTAAAACATAAATAACATTTTGTATTAAGGCCCCCGGTGCCGGCTATTTATTAAGGAGCAAATCATTGGCAACCTTAATCACATATTGTTTCGGCGTCGCACGAACTTGTCAATGTGTTGGATCGTAAATGGTTATTAGTGTGAGAGGACGCTCTACTAACCGCATATGAAAGACGCGAACGCACTCGCAGTCACATGTCATAGAATTAACAAATGACGAATTATTAGTTGCCCATTTCGACTGACGTAAATGACTTCACGGGAATATGGATAACTCGTTCACAAATGAATATTTTCAGATAATTTTTTTTTTTAATTGATAAACAACAATATTCTACACACCGCATCGAACTCAGATTTTTTATTTGATTTTAAATAATAATATAAAATAATTGATAAAAAAAAGATAAAAATTGTCTTTTTTTTATGACTTATTATAAAGTTTGAGATCAAAATATTGAAAAACGGAGATCGATGTGGCCTGTAAAATATTACCCTCTATTAGTTAAAAAAAATTATCAAATTTGGTTGATTCTACAGCACAGGATCCCTATTCCCGTAGAGCGTATTTTTGTGTACAAAATCGCATTGGCACCGGGCGCCTTAATTCTATTTGTTTTTCGAATTATAAAACTTTATCAAAATTAGGGAATATAATTTGTGTTGTCATACTTTTTGAAAGTGGACACCTGTGTAGCCTGTAAATATGTAACCACTAACCATTATAGTAGAGCTGTGGTACTTTACCTATTGAATATTTGTACCTATAATGACGTCAATAAACCAATTTAATTTATAACTTTTATAGTAAATAATACTAATACGTAAATACGTAATACCTACTCTACTCTGTATATTGGAAATCTACTGAAAAATTCAATACAAATAAAAAATCGTAAAACTCTTAATTTTGCCAAAAAAATTGGGATAAATCACTCGAATGAACATTGGTACCTAACCTAACCTATTCTTGGGTTTTTAGATGTTTGAAACACCTGAAAACTACAATCCACCCGTGCATCCTCCGTGCACACACGGATCAACTAAAATATCTGTGGTACATTACCTCACTCGTATCATGATAATGTGATGGTCGTTCCTCCACGCGGAATTCCGACGGTTCATAAATTCGCTCGTGGGGTAGTGGTTCGTGGGGTGGTATAGTGCGATGTGGTATCCGATATGGTATGCGAGGTGCGAAAGCGGCGGTAGCCACCCACAGCATTCCCAAGGCAACCAATGACCGTGGCGTCATCATCGCCATCGTCATCGTCGTCGTCTAGTCGTAGAAAGCTATATCTAAAAAATTATCGAAACTCTCTAGAAAAAATATTTATGTCTGTGTGTGTATTTGGGAGGAGAGGATGCGAGAGAGTTCGAGAGAATATAGATATTGATGTACACCACGACATAACGCTACGATGGAATAATAATCGTAATAATTAAAAAAATAACACAAACACAAAACATGATTATGTATATTGATTACCTATATAATTGTTGTAGTTATCAGGTGTGTCGTGGTCCGTGTGGCTCGGACGACTGAACGAAGCGTTCTGAGTGTTCTGACACTCGACGTACTATATATAGGTACTATAACCGTGGTAGGTGATATAAATATAAAAACAAAACAAAAATATAACAAAAAGCTAATTAAACCGAAGTGCTGGTCAAAGGTCGTACAATTTATTTGACCTACGCCAATTTTTCGTGTATGGCAAGCGCGCGCTTGTAATTGTCTATGTATACATATTATTACTATGAAAGTATTGTAAACAACGATGGTAGAAAATTCAAGAAAAATATAATTGTCCGTTTACTATGTATCATAATGTTATTATTAACGACTAAAATACACACAACGTATTCGATAAGAAAAAAGATATTTGTAAACAACGTTCAAACATTTTTAACTTTCCGTATCTCCATAAGTGCTCTACAACGGGTATAGATATTATATTTGGTACCTTATCGGAAATCCTACAAAGAATGTGTATGATGACGTTTGGACCAAAGAATAAATTTAATTTGTTTATTACATTTATTCTGTGACCGCACACAAACACGGGCAGAGTAGGCCATAACTTATAGGTAGAATGTGACTGCAGGTGACTTTGATAATTTTTCCATGGTTTTTAGGTTTGTTTTCCAATATTATTAACAACAGTTAAAGGAAAAAACATTAATAGTCTTGTTTATTAGATTACCTCAAAATAAGGCTCAAATATAATATTATTGTCTTAATTAATAGAAGACTTTTTTTTTTTTTGATAATCGTATCATATTATTTGTGACTCTGTCGACGTAATGCGCAAACAGTTCCGACAGCGTGGCCGATAATACGATAAAAAAAAAAGTATTTAATTATTCAATGTAGCTATATCAATGATAAACCTCAATTGGACTAACTTTGGTAGCCTTTTTACACCGTTTCAAATGGTGTAGTGGTAAAACTATCAATGTTTTTCTAACCATACTAGGAATTAGGATAACCTATAGATATAAGTGAGGAAAAGTAAAAGTAATTATACAATTTTTATAACTTCATTTAAAAAAATATAATCAATACATCATTGAACTTGATATTTATTTTATTATAATAATTGTACCGATTATGTATAATATAGTGTGCCGTACATTTTACTAGCAGCTAGAATTCAGATTTCACTATAAGCTATTTTTGTCAATGCTTCATCCACCTTGTCATTACCATCATTTCTACAAAGCCCCGACTGCCAGGTTTCCTTTTTAAAGAACGAACAAAAAATAAAAGTTGAAATAAGTATGTATTAAAGTTACCCCGCGCTAATAAATCGTACGCGATTTGTCAGATTTAAAATAAAAACTTATTTTTTAACAAACAATTTAAATGTCCGTGATATTACCGAACTATATCGATATATCTAAATTAATAGTTCTTAAAAATGTTCTTACTCTGCTTACAACTTGAAAAAAGAAAAATTCGTTTCTGTAAGCATGTGAAATAACAACAGAAACACGCAACTAATGATGAGAAAGATTTATTCAGAACCCATATTATTGCTAGTAAACTGTGTGTGCCAACCGACAAAAAATTAAAAACCACAATATTATCCCACATATTCTACTGTCACTATCAATGTTCAGATAAAAAATGCAAATTGTCAAAGTTACCCCATTTTACGCTACCTACCTATATGAAGTAGTTTTCAGGTCGCTACATTGCAATGATACTCTCCTTCGATCACAGTAAATTAGTTATAATTCTCTGTTAGGTACTACATATTATCTCATCACTTCTCTGGGGTACAATGTCATTATAAAAATTTTAAAATATATTTTATTTTATTGTTTGATACCTTAAAAATTACATTTCTGTTATAATAAAGTTGTAATGTTAGATAACTGTTTTGAGTCCATTAATTGTTTAAATATTGTACAAAACTATATTATACGTGTCTGTATTTGCCAAGACATAATTCAGATGCCTACGTATAGGTTCAGGGATGTATTGGTAAGTAATGTTTCGAGTATACGTCATATTTTTTAAAAGTATCTCAAATTCTCAACATAGAGTATAATTTAAAAATATATTATCGAAATATCACTTAAGTGTTCAACTCAACAGTGTAATTAATAATATTATAATGTATATAGGTACGCCAGTGCAGCTCGGGTGATTGCTCGCGGCTTTCTGGCACTCGACGTCTGTACATACTATAATCGTTAAAAAGTAAAAAATGAAAAATAAAAATTATCATTTAATTTTCTCGTCATATATGTTTGTATAGGTAGATAAGTAGATTGTTATTGTACTAAACCTTTGCATAGGGAAATATTTGAACGTGAGATAGGTAGAGAGAGAGTGATAAGTATATAATATTATTTACTAGTTACTACACACAAAACAATTATAATAATTCATAGATTTGTATAAAGTGCTGTAATCAGCATTTAAGCTTTTGAATACGTTCAAGTGTGATCTTTAAACGACCACACAGGTTGGGTAAAACCAATTGCCATTTTCCGTGGTATCATATTATTAGTATAATATTCACAATTATTCAACTTTACTATCACTACATGTGGTAAAGACAATTACTTTTATGTTTAATATTATAATATATAATTAGATTCTATACCAATGTTGTAAATCGTAATTGATAAAAAAAACATTTTAACTCCGAAGTAAATTCAAATTATTATTTATTCATTTTGAACCGATATTATACGAGGTAAAATATTTATCTATAATATTAATTATTGAAAAAATTTGCCACATTTTTGATTATGTACATAATAATATAATATGCATAGTATTATAGTAATATAACATAACCATAAAGGAAACAGCAGTGTTCTATCTTAATGTTCAAATCAATATAATAATACTAATACAAAGTACAAACACAAATTGATTTCTCAGTTTGAAAAAGTTTCTTTATCGAAAATCCTATATGACGTATAGATATAATATTATGATAACGCTTGCTCCAGAGAATAAATTAAATTGACAATTTCATATTTTATTCTGAGACTGCTTAACTGGTAGTAAACAGACACGATCGGAATATATAGGGTGACCATACGTCCTTTTTTATACAGGATTGTCCTTTACTTCGGATTTATGTCCTGTTTTCCTAGCAAACTTCTCTCAGGACGCGTTTTGTCCCGTTATTTCAAGTCTGTCCCATATTAACCCTCTTTATTGCCGTACTTACTGTTCATTTATAATTTTTGAAATTTATTTTATAAAAAAATGGTTTTTTTCTATATTTTTGTACGACATTATTGAATAGAATAATAATATACAAATCTATGTTTAACAGTTGTATTTTTGGATTTTTGTTTTTACCTATTGTTGCATCACATTGTTGTCGGCGACGTATACCGTACGATTAGAAATCAATAACAAAAAATATATATACCTAATAAATACTTCTTAATTTAAAAATATTACGTATAATATTTTCGTCCTGTATTTTATTTTTTTAAATATGGTCACCCTAGATTATAAGCTCGTTGCCCTTAGGGCTTAGAATCAGATCTAGTATTTACAAAAACTTTGTAATTGAATTGTATTTATGAAAAATATAACCTTTCAAAATGTAAGGGGACTGCTTACCAAATCAGGTACTTTGCGCCTCAATGAACTCAATGAACTTGGATTTTTATGTAATCGTCGAGTCTAACTCAAATAGTAATTTTAATTCCGTGGAATTAGGATTTTCTTCGTTTAATAATTATAGATGAGGCAAGGACTGTGTATAATGATATAATCATAATCACTGGTGTTTATTTCCCCCCTAACAGTAGCAACGACACGTTCATCTCTTTTTTCAATTCTTTAGAAATAGTGAAAACTCAAAATCCCGCTGGTGAATTGTTTGTGGTGATTTTAATTTACCAGATCTTAATTGGGTCAAATCTGATAATTTTACTGCTAATTGTATCGGTAGTGACGTAGTGTCTATAATAGCGCTGCAACTGTGTTAGACGGTGCTGCTTATCATAAATGTTGTCAATTTAATAGCCATTACTATTTATCTGGTTCTTTACTCGATTTGATCTTTTCTAGTTTATCTAATACCTCTGTCTAACCTCGAGACGCTCAATGACCACCCAGCTCTCTATATGTATAAGCTTCTCGATAAATTCAATTATCAAAACTATTGACTCTAATGAATATATTTTATTTGATTATGCTCATGGTGACTATTCTAAAATTAATTTTTCTCTTAATAACTATGATTGGCATAATTTGTTTAATAATATCGATATCGATGTGGCTTTAACACGATTTTATGATATCCTTAATAATTTTATCGATATGTTTATCCCTCAATACTCTAATAAAAGATCTCATTTCTCACGTTGGTACGGCAATCGTCTTAAAAAACAACCATTCCGCAATAAACGAATAATTTACAATTATTATGTACACATTTTTTTGTGGTTAACCACGTTAAAAATGGTACAATATTATTTAAATAAATAATAAACAACTGGTATGCACTATGTAGATACTAGGTAAATTAGGATTTTGAATTTCCCAGAATATCTAATACCAAATTAATAGTGATTAGTATTAGGTCATTAACTAGTTTGATTAAATTTGTCAATACTTATTACTTATTAGTTCTTAGTTATTACTATATATTATAGCGTACAACGTTGACCAGTCGCCATAATTCGTAGTAATTGGGAAAATTATATGTACAAATGAAAAATAGCTCGTATATTTAATTTAAATTATCGATTCACGATACTTCAATTTGGTATTTCATATCTGCAATATTATTTCAATAACATGATGTTTTCGATAAGTAAAGTTATAGCTGTTTATAACTAAAATAATTAAATGTTGATACTATTATCATTTATCATTGGTTTGTTGCTTACAGCTGATAAGAATATTACTCTTAATAATGTTCGGCAATTATGGTTTGTGATTAAATATTTCCGTGATTGGAATTTGAACTGCTTTAGCGTCAATGTTTATTCGCGTTTAGTAAAATTTTTTTTTTTTTAAACCTGTATTTTATGATTAACCAAAACCTCGAAATTTGTTTTAGTGTTGTTTTGTTTTTCGTGCTTAGAACCGGTTTTTTATCAAATAAAATGATATAGGCATACAATCATAAAGAACTTTAGATACGTCATTATAGTGAATTTAACATGTCCATACTCAATGACGACACCTACTGTCCGACAAAGCGGTAACCTACCAGCTTTTTCGATTTTGATTTTTCTCAATTGTTTTGAAAAATATACTGGTAGTTTTTACTTTTGACCTCCCAAAATTACTGTCTAGATCTAGATTGCTATCAGTTGAAGCTTGAAGCATTCCGTCTAAGACTCGTACACACAAAAATAAAACACACATCATTGTAAAATCAATACACTCGTAGCTCTTAGTCTATTATACGTAACATAATATAGGTAAGTTTTTCGTTAAAAGTAAAATATTTAATATCGTTTATCGTTTTTAAAATTCTATTAAATTAATCGAATTTATGATTCAATATTATATGATAAAATTTGTCCATTTCATACAGATTTTTTAAACCAATAATGAAATAAATAAACTTCATAATAATATCACTGCTGACTCGGAACATCCTGATTTATTTTCTTTAAACTATATATTTGACATTTGTACAATAAATGAATATATATATATATATATATAATATGTACATTTATATTATAATTATATTATAATATTTAAAATTCTAACCAAATTGTCGAACTATTATGTGTGATGTAATTCAGTTAATGTATGAACAATAATGTATCTCGGCAAGGCTGGTTTCCGGAAATGTTTTTTTTCTCGATCTGACATTTTGAATGCATTTTAAGATTTACATGTTGAGCCTGAAATCGATCGAATAATAATTAACAGTAAATGTTAGAAGAATTAATTTTTAAATTTTAATACTCATCATCGATGCTGAAGGTTGTTGTCTCGGCCATCATCTCCTCCTCTAAACCGCCCTCGAATTCGTACGCTTGTCGCTTTTCCTTTACGGTGGACTGCCAGTCACGAAAGTTCTGGCCGGTAAGCCATTTCGTCTGCGATGTGTCTTCGGGCGACAAATCTTTCATGTCAGATTCTGCTTGTTGGTTTTCGATTTCAGGGTCGGACAAGGGCACGGCGGCGGTAACCACACACAGCGCGACCACGGCGACCAGTAACCGAAGTGTCAGCGTCATCATCGCAAAGTGTTATACAATGTCGTCAGACAATAAAAAAAAAAATATTACCGAAATATCACTCAAACTCTAACAACAGAGTTATTATAATTTCGTCCGTGCTGCTCAAGTGATTGCTAGCGGCGTTCTGCAGGCACTCAACGTCTGTACTATAAAAGAAGAAAAATGAAAATTATCATTTAATGTCTTTGTTTTATGTATAGGTATATATAAGTAAATTTGTATTGTAGTAAACATATATATATATATATATATAGTATATAAATAGTAATACGTGATTGTAAGATAGAGAGATATAACTATTATATACTTACTAAACACAAAGTAGTTTTTTAATTAGTATTTGGTAACGTAATCAGCGTTCAATTACGACCTTTGTACGATCAATAATTCATGTAGGATAAAAAAATTGACCGTAGAATCATATTAATATCTAACACAATATTTAAAAATGTACTTATATTACCTATGCCGCAGTAATAGTATAAGTCTCAATCGGGGTGACAAGTCACTCAAGGATGACATGGACCCATCATAAGAGTGCCATAAAATATCCACGGAAAAAGGAAAAATAATAAGGGATTTATTTATATGAGTACACTCATAAATATTAAAACAAAAAAAAACTACAAGGGCTCATAAAAACAACTCTAGAAGACGATATAAGACTGGCTCTTTTCACCATCAACTCTAGGATTCCCCAAATTTGTGAAAACTACCATAGCCAAATTTTTAATTTTTTTTATAATTCATTATTTTTTTTTTAATATATCTATTTTTTTTAATTTGTCAATGTTTATTGAATCCTGGAACTCAAATAATGTGTATAATTATAATTTTTCGGTGCACTTTTTTTTAAAAAAAATCATGTTCAGTCAAAGTGTTTAAACGTTGATGCTGGGGCGACCCAGTTTGGATACCAACGGCTAGGGACATAAAACAAAAAAGGTTGAGAACCACTGATCTATGGTAAAGATAATTACTTTTTTGCTTAGGATTATAATTTATAATTAGATTCTGTATCAATGTCGTGACTCGTAATAGATGAAAAAAACATTTTAATTCCGAAGGAAATTCAAATTCTTATTAATTAATTTTGAACTGATATTATACGAGGTAAAATATTAATCTATATTAATTAATTAAAACATATTATGCTACATTTTTGATTACATAATAGGTATGCATATTATTATTATAGTTATATAATATAACTAGGTCACAGCGTTCTGTCTTAATGAACATATTATAGATAACGTAAAAAAGAAGAGACGCTTTCTAACATATACAATAGACATAATGCAGTAGATGCACCAAAAAAACGAACTAGAAATCAAATCAATATAATACTAATACAAAGTACATACACAGATAGACTTCTCGAACTTTAAAAGTATCTGTTTGTTTTTTTTAAACATTATAATAAAATAATATATTATGTTTTACGTCGGCGGAGTGTCTTATGGACGTTTTTATTTATTATTTTTTTTTTTACTGTGGACTGTATCTATAATTTCTCTCCACCGCCACTGACGTAGACGTTCACCATTATTTATTAATATTATAAATCATTTTAAGTACAGTGTTTGTAAACTTGTAATTTAATGTAAATTGTTTTGCTAATTTTAACGGCTCAATCAATTTATGGGCCCTGCCCGTGTGTTAAGGGGCAATATTTAGGCAATACGCAGTTTCGTTGCCGCCGCCCGTGGCATTTGTTTTAGTCGTCAATGACGATAGTGTGCTGATTTTTTGCTCAAAACAGGCTACACCGGAAAAACGTTCACACCTCATAGATAGTGGTCTGATTTTATGTTAATTTTTTCTTTGTCAGAAAGAATACGATTTTCTACAGGGCACATTATGCTTACAGGACATTATGGTTTTTGATTTTGTATATGCAGCTGAAATATACCTACCTAACCGTTAAACAGTATCACTTAGTATTAATTCACTAATACTTACTTACATAAATAAAAAGTTTTTCGTTAAAAGTAAGTATCGTTTATCATTTTTTAAATTCTATTAAATTAATCGAATTATTATGATTCAATATTAAATGATTAAATTTGTCCATTTCATACAGATTCTTTAAGCTAAAAATGAAATAAATAAGCTTTATAATAAC
This sequence comes from Neotoxoptera formosana, assembly GCA_022818045.1. Lineage (NCBI taxonomy): Eukaryota > Metazoa > Arthropoda > Insecta > Hemiptera > Aphididae > Neotoxoptera > Neotoxoptera formosana. Next base: position 28,777,618 of record CM040634.1, read on the forward strand.
ATCAGTGCTGACTTTATACCAGGGCTTGAAACCGGTTTTGAATACAGGTTAAAACCGTTAAAAACCGATATCGAAATCGAAACCTCAAAAATACAATACCGGTATTCAAAATTGAAAACAAAATCGAAAAAAACCAAGGCCGGTTATCAATATCGAAATCGAAAATAATAAATACCGGTTTCTGAAAACGAAACCGAAATCGGAAAAGGTAAATACCAATATTCAATACCAAAAAAAAAATTTAAAAAAAAAGATAGTGATTTTTTAAACTAAAAACAGTAACTGGTCGCGTTGTATTGTGTTTTGATAATCTGATTCCAAAATAATAAGCTCTGAAGTATATAGATATTTATATTATTATGTATATTTTCTGACTTATTCTGTAGTAATAAAATTGATATTAAGAATGGTGCTTAGTATATTATATTATAATTTATAATTAATATTTTATAATATATATAATATATGGGTATAGCTGCAGTGCCTAGTCGTCGTCTGCGGGCACCACTATGTTTTCATGAGTAATTTCACAGGGTATTTTAAATATTTAATATTATACGTACCTATGGTATAAATGTATACTATACACAATATAATAATATATAATTAGGTAAACAGATTAATTTCCCTAAAACGGTATTCGCAGAATACGCTATAATAAAAATTGTATAACAATAATACTATTACTGTATAAGCTCTCTTGTATTTCTGCCGCCACAGACGATCAGAAATACCCATGTGCCTACATTAAATTAACACAACAGCCAACAAAAAAATTATGGAATACTGAGTATTATTAGTATATAGTAATATAGTATATAATACTAAATAGTAGGTATAGTTATAAACTTATAAATTATAATTGTGATTGGGATAACATCATCTAGTTGCATTATTCCTTATATTTAGTTCTTTTTACAAATTGTTACAAATCAAAAGAAAAACAACAAATCTCAATCGATTTGGTTAATATTGAGGGGGTCTTGATTAAAGTTAGCTCTTCATCGAGAAACTAGTTTTAACTAATTATAAAAGATGAAGTTACAAATTCTAAAAAATTGGTTAGAAAATAAAAAAGTTAGGTTGCAAATCATTTGGAAGTTGTGTTATGAAGTGGATCAAAACCGAGACCGGAAAAAATCAATACCGGTAACCGAAATCGAAATCGGAAAATTTTTTCCTTGCTTTATATATCCTGTATTATTTTCTTTAAACTATACTTGACATTCGTACAATAAATTAAAATAATATAAAATAATATGTGTAAATTACATTATAATATTTAAAATATTTAATGAAACTGAACCAGACACAGCTGGTCTTCCTGTTTAGGTACTTCAATATTGACGATATGACATTCATGAAATGTGCTCCTAACTTCTGTAAATGTGGAAATCAATTTTTCGTAATAAAAAACATTGCTATCAGAAAATCAGAGATTTTTTTTTGAAAATACATAATATGAAGGAGTTACTAATATTGTAGAGTGTAACAATCACATTTAAAGGTAATTTCTAGAATAAAAAATTGTTTTAGTTATATTTTGTTTATAATTCTGTACGTAGTAGTAATTGACAAATTAATAATTAATATTTATTATATATTTTTTTATAATATTTTAATGTAAATTTTAATTTTTTGGGCAATTTTTAGGTAATTTTTAAGTTGTTTTGAGGTTACTTTTTTTAGGTCATTACTCATTAAAATCTTAGCACTACTTATTATACTATATAAAAATTAAATTTGCAACTTGCAACTTGTAAGTATTGCAGTTTAACCCCACATAATATGAATTATTGGATTTTTATTACTCGATACCCGAGTGCAGATCAAACATTACCTACTTTTATTCCGAGTGCAGTTTGATCATTACCTATTTTTAAAACTAGTGCAGACGTGCAGTTCGACCATTACATTTTTTTAACCAGTGCAGTTTGACTAAAATAAGTGCAATTCGACTTAACCTCTAAGATTCTTAGAAATATTAAATACTGATGGACGTACATCGCTCAGAATCATTCTTCATCGAATATAATTGTATAGGTACATCATAGTGAATTTAACACGTCCCCGTACGCAATGCCTAGGGCACTCGACACTTACTATCTCACAGAGTTACATTCCTGCCCACTTTTTGTTTATTATTATTCCCCAATTATTTCAAAAAGTACTGGAAATTTTTACACTGGACCACCCATGAGTAAGTACTAACTAAATATAATTTGCTGTCGGTTGAATTTTAAAGCATTTCGTCTCCTATAAAATGTATACACACGAAAATAAAAATAATAAGTTCACACATAATTGTATATCGTTTTTAAAACTATATTAAATAAATAAAATTTATGATGCCATATTATTATGATCACATTATTCCAGTTCACAAAATTGTCAAATCATTAATAAAATAAATCAATTTCAAAATAATATCAGTGCTAACGCAGTACGACATGTTTGATTTTCCTTAAATTTTTATTTTACACTTGTAGTTAGAATAAACGAATATAATATAAAATATATATGAGTAAATTACATTTTATTTAACTTTTGTTGTGTATGCCGATAGTTTTAGGCTAATAAACACACACAATTAACATAGAACACTCAATAACATTTTGTTCAGCAGTGACAGCATAATCATCCTTATAATATGACGCATTCCGATTACAGGTATACCTACGTGGGTTGCGGGCAGTCGACTAGTCGACCCTCTGCTGTGGTACGTTCGTGTAAATTCTATATTGTTTATCATTACACACTTATGTGCTTCTGCAAATATACCTACTCCATTCAGCATAATATGTTAAGATTAAAAAAAAGATACCAAATTTCATATTAAGGCCTTCCGTCGATATTTTTATATTTATGGGTACGGTAGGTACGTAACGTGTAAACGTTAGAAGTGCAATATTTTTTTTGAAAGTTTTAATTATAAAAATTTAGAGTCAGGCAATAGTTATTTAGGTCAACCCCTAAAACCTATCCACCCGATGCCAGGGCCCATCAAAAGTATCTAGGTTTTGGATCATAGTTTTTCATAGGGTCATTGGCATTCGACGTTGCGCGCCTTAATCTCAACTGCTAATTTGATCAGTTTAGCCATAGAAACATTGAATCATAGAGGATCATCAGCTGTTGCTAAGATAGCATGTCCAACATCCTGTGGCATGAACCATCTTCTGTTATTGTCATGCTGTACATATTCATTTAAATTATGTTGTGACAGTAATAAGATCCAAATCGACGCTGGTTAACTGGTTGATTGCACTCAACGACTACAAATCTAGTGACCTAATCAGAAAATCACTTAGTTTGTGGTTTCACTGTTTGCGTCATATCAGACATCGTTGTTTTGAACATGGCATGGCACATTTCCGTGTTTCTTGTCACTTAGAATCACCCTCGCCATCAGAATACTCAACTGATGGAACTATGTATGTATAGGAAAACAAATAACATGTGAGCCTCACATGTCGATTGCCCCCCTCCTGTTAAATCTTTACATACATAGTTCCATCATTGAAGAATTCTAACAGCGAGGATAACTTAAGTTACAAGAAAAACGAAAATGTGCCATTCCATGTTCACAGCGACGTTGTCTGACATGATGAGAACTGTCAAGCCACAAGCTGAATGATTTCCTCGTTAAGTCACTATACATTTGTAGTAGTTGAATGCACAACCACCAAACAGCGTCGCACTAGAACCCATCATGGTCACAACATAATTAAATTAATTCGTACAAAATGGTTATAACAGAGGATGGTTCATGCCACAGCTGGTCAGATATGCTGTCTGAGCATCAACTGATGATCTCAGATGAGTCCATGTCGTTGCTGCTAAACAGAGCCAATTACCTGTTGAGGAAAAGGCGATCAACATCGAATGTCACAACGATAGTATGAAAAACGATGATCCAAAACCTACATACTTCTGGGCCTTGGCAGTCGAGTTGATTGGTTTTAGGTATTGACCTAAATAATTATTATTGCCTGGCTTTAAATTTTACAATAAAAACTTTCAAAAAAATATTGCACTTCTAACCAATAACCGGAATGTGTCATATACACATGTATATCACATGTACGTCATTTTTTACTTAACTAATATATAACTATACTTAAATATTACAATATTTTAATAAAAGTATAACAATAATTAACGTGTAAACAGCATATTCCGGTGCAGTACAAAATCTGGGTACACACACACATACTTAATATAATATTTGTGGGAAGTCGAGGGACCCGACCTATTGCCGTAGCTAGTATGTTCGTGTACGTATCAGATTGTTTTAATAGAAGTTAACGGTTCTTTTGTTTCGGACACTATGGTTCTTCTTCCACCTAATAATGGAAAATAAAAATAAAATGTATTAAAATATATTTACTGACTATATTTTTTAAATGAATACAAGAGAAGATTTGAGATACACACCATCATTATGTTCTGAATGTTCTTCTTCTATTATATGAACGACCGGTGCATGCAAAAGATCTCACTAAGGTCAATAGTATGTCTTATCACCCAAGTATCTATGTATTTCTATGAATTTTTATACTCTATTAATTAAAACAGTAATATAATATGTAACAAATGGCAGTCCTATGAATAAACAAAAAAAAAATAGTGAGTAAAAAACAACTAAATTCATGTATTAGCTACCTATAAGGATTAAAATAATAATCAATAAATATCTCTCCCCTCCCCCTACCTAATTATCAAAGAATATATTGATATAACTTTTATTGAAAACTGTCTAGGAGTTTTTGAGTCTCTAGCTAACAAACGGACAAACGGAAGTGTGTCAATAGCACTTATACTTAGTAAGGTTCAGATAAATTTAAATGTTTACGATAATTAATTTTTTTTTATTGTAGGGTATTTGTTGAGCAAAGTACTTCTACTGATAAGTGTCTACTAACACACTTTCTAATGGAAATGTAAAATGTTTTATCTAACGACTTCTGATGTGGGACAACTTACATCAACAATTGATCGGCTGAGTAAAGACCATGCTTAAACAATAAATACAACCTGGTTGACAAAGGTATTGAACAACGAATGAATGATAAATAAATACCACAGAATAATTAGAAAGCAATATATTTGCATTTAACGTGGGAGATGATAAAACCACGTCAGACTTTTCGAGAATTTCAACGTTCTGTCACATAACAGAAGATCTTTTTTTCTTTTTATCTAACAAAAACGCATACTTAGCAGATTACAATACAAACAAATTGAGCTTGCTAGTTTTAAATGTTCTAAGTACTACTAGGATGTTTACTTAATGTTTTTACTCAATACTACAATAATTATTTTACACAATTATTATGAAAAATTGAAAAGTTCTTCTTAATAAATGTATTGTCACGTTTATGTGTAACGTTATGTCAAAATTTTGAGATTAGCAGTGTACCCACTAACAACAAAAAGGAAAAATCTATTTCGTGGTGTCACTGTTGAAATTTAGACATGTTTGACACTCGGATCGTCTTTTGATAACCAAAGGGATTATTTTGTGTTTATTCCATGTAAATACCTCAGACAAAATAACTATGGACCTCGCATTCCACCCTCTCACCAATTGCACAACAAATAAATATTGAGTGAGAGAGATAGAAATATCCGTTGGTACTATCATGAAAGATAATATATTGTTATTTCTTTATTCAATATTATATTATATAATTTCGTTGTAATTATTAACAGTCAAAATATGATAGCACATTAATATATCATCGATTACAATTATTTTGTATTGTTATTCTCATGATTTTACCAACGATGTACTCTGTCTCTTTTGCTAGATATTCACATATGATTTCTCTCTCCATGAGTGGTCCTTAGTTATGATGTCTGTGGTAAATACTGAGTTTTCCCATTTAAATGATAAGGAAATAACAAAAGAATACCTGTTTTGGCGGGACCACGAAAATTGCTCCGACGATGGCCAATGGGTGGCACCGACAATTCCACCAACGTCTGGAACGGATGATGCGACAGCTGTCCCAACAATGCACGCTATCACTGCGATGACGATGGCGAATGAGTGGCGCTAATGACTCATATACAAGACTGCAACAAGGTGGTCATAAACCCACACCGGTATTACACAAGTGTCGAAATGTACGACTAACAGTGGTAACAAGGAGACGATCACACCACACTCATTGGCACGTGTGGTAATCGATACAGGAAGCACTTGGTCTCAAACCTACAACAGTAAGACACGTGTATTAAGGCAATAAAGCACATGGTTAACAGCGGCGATAAAGAGATTTACACACATGGACGTATTCACCAACATGTATTAGTACACGATACCTGAACAATGCGGTCATAAACTGGAAAAATAGTAAAATTCAAGTGTTAATAAAAAAAAATATATGGCGTTTAGGCATCGCGTGGGCTGTAACGCTGCACAAAACAAAAGCGGTCAAAACTCACGGAAATGGCGTCTGCACTCGAACGACGAACGAGTCAAAATGGCAGACAAAGCAATTCCCGGAGGTGGCAACAGGTTCACGTGACAGGATGGCCAACCTAATGGCAGTGCATGCACTTGCTTCAACAGTTGTCAATAATCATAAATCAACGAATACTTACTATATCCATCTATCTAACCAATCACATATTAATAAACGGATATTATAAATAGTTATAATATTATTGTTAAAAGTTAACAGTTTTTTACCATCCTTGGAAATGTGTGAAATAGAGAAACGAGTTACTTTTGAGTTTGAATGGGTGCTTACATACTTAGGTGTTAGGTTAGTTTAAATTAATAATAAGAAGTGTCTTTTGGGGAGATGTAATGGTAGTAAGATTTCAAGCGTATGCATTTATTATAATGTAAATGTATAAAGTTAATAAATTGAACTTATTTAATAAGAAATGTATGGTTATTTCTAAGTCATTTGTATGAAAAATGAATAATTAAAAATGAATAATTGCACCTAGGTATGGTTTTTGATTACACCAAAACACGAAAATGCACTGGTATATAATGATAAATAAAACAGTAATTCAACCGACAAATGCACTATCATTGCACAATTAATTAAGGATATTTTTGGTACAGTAATACTGTTATTGAACCTAGCATCAAGCGACCACCGCTAAAAAGCATCTTTCCCTATATACATTCCTATCTCTTATATATTACAGTTCAACCTAATTCTATGTTGCTTATTTGTAATGTTTATTAAACTTAACCTATTTACAATATCCTTACTGACTATGGAAAATGTTGTATGGATTATTATCTAATTGTTATCTTAACCTAGTTTCTAAATACTAACATTTCTTATTGCTATTTGCTACACATTATATTCTATACATTTGTTTTATACATTACAACAGTATTCACAGATGTCCTGCTCACGGATGATATTAGTCTATGATTCCAGCACTACACAGCGAAGAAAACTCAAAATGTGGCGGTAACTTTATCATTATATCAAGTAAGAATGATTTAGAGATGGGCAAACATTTTTTACATCGATTTCGATGTATTCATACACTGACATTTAAAACATCGTTTGCTTCAATGGAGTGGTGACTCGCGGGGTTAATTTAAGGTGGGGTACAAATATTTCCCTCATTTTCCACTATCACAACTTTGAACTTACCACCAATTCCTGTTGATTTTTTAAATTAAATTAAATTAATTTTTTGTATACAAAAACCTTTTAATATACGTCTTGCACAACAAATAGTTATAAAAAAAATATGTATAAAATTAAAAACTTAATTAAGGATTATCAACCATCGCATGATTACCATACAAGACTAAAAAATATTAACAACCTAAATATTCCTCATAATAAAACTAATTTTGGTAATCAAAACACTATTATTAAAGGTGTTTTACTATTACGAGTATATAATATAAATGTTTTTTCTTTTATAAATTTTAATCAATATAAAAACCATGTAATTAGTGTTCTTAGATTTATTGTTTTTTTTTTTGGATTAATTAATTTGTAACTAATTTTTTTTTCTCTTCTGTCTATATCTTGCACTTTTGTTATACGCCTTAATAGAACTCAACTCGTATGCATTCAAGCTTATTTGCTTATAGGATGAGTTGCAATTTTTTGTAACCTTTATTGTCATCTTAACCTTGTAAAATTGATGCTATTGCAATAAACTTTATTTTACTACTACTAGGTACTTAAAAAGTAAATTATCGTTTACAAACAAACAAACGCTAAGACAGACAAAATCCCGTAAATCGTAATAAAACTAGAATCGCTGTATTAATTTGTGTCAAAAAGTGGGTCAAATCTAGTACCGTTGATAGGGCCATCGGGGCACAACGAATTTGTGCCCACCGCCCAATATACCCGTGTAATATATATGTGCGCAGGAGTGCCCGTATTTGATAACATTTTTATTTTTCGATAATATTTTAAAATAATATTCCAACTTTATTATGATGGAAGAAACACCTACTCAATTTTAATTTGGCCCATAGACACTGCTTCAATGTATTGGATAACTGAGGAAAACGTCGATGGTTTTTTACAACTGGAAACGGGTGGTCACTAATTGCTCAAATATTTCAGAACAACTTATTTATTCATTATAAAAATAAAAAATAAAAACACTATTGATTATGGAAGTTATAATATTGTGTCCAATTTGTGTGTGCAGTTGAGTGACCCAAGAGCAAAGCTAGGTAACCGTTTTTCGTAGAGACTAGTGATAGAAAACCGTGTATGCTCGATTGCATTTAAATATTTATTGGGCGCCAATAGCATTTAAAATGCAACCTAACCGCAAGATAGCGCCATGGAATTCACCTATACAGCTATAACACATCATAAACTTTGGCCCCCTGGTGACCGTTTTCGGTTATTGGTCATTGTTAATCAAACTTTGCCACATTGGTAATTTAAAAATTTAAAAAAAATTTTAATTTAATATTTTTTTTTGTGAGTTTGACTTAATTTATTTATATATTCTTTATTTTTACTATGAACACTTTTCAGGATATTTTGGATGATCAGAAATTTTAATTTTAGAAATTTCCTATTTACATCACTAACTGTAGGTAATTATGTGTTTTGTTATAGCCCAGTAATGGATCCAGAAGCCACCCATGGAGGGGTCAATTTTTTAAAAATGACATTACCTTTTTTTTAAATGTATTGAAAGCAATAATTATTTGCATTATTTTTCCTATAGAACTAAATAACGTCCTAAGCGGGAAGGGCGATCGACTCTTCGCCCCCCTTGTATTCGCCAACGATATAGGTAGCCTATAAGGGGATTCCACACTATCGCTTTTTAGAGTAAAATAGACCTATACGCGTTCCAGCGTACTAACTTGAGTTTTAATCCCATAATAATTTTGAAAACATATTTGAATTTGTTATGAAGTCTATTTTGAATCCTTCGAAACAGAATATTAAAAAAATGTTTTTTGAACTATTTATGTTCATTTAAATTTTTAAGAATACAAGATTTTTTTTCTAAATTTCAAGTGAGGTTTTTTCTTTTTAAGCATAACAAATTAAAAATGTGGCTCGAAGGATTCAAAGTTGATTGAACAACAAAACAAAATTTGTTTTCAATATTATTATCGGTGTAAAACTCAAGTCGTTATGTTGGAATTCGTTTAGGTCTATAATTTACAATATTTCACCATGAAAAAGATTCGTTGTTAGACATAGTGTGACATGTGCATGCGAGTGCGCAACGCTTGTCTAGCTCGCCGTCAGATAATCGCGACGTCGCTAACGAATTACCGGAAATGTAAATATAATATTACCGATAATGATCGAAGATAATTATTGGCGCCGTCGCCGACTATATTACTATATTACATGACGTGTACATCGCGCTCCCGCATTCAAGCTCAAATATAATGATTACTTTATGTTATAATAATATTATGTGATTTTGTCTACCGTCAAGTCGATTATCAGATCTTTATTCTATAGTGCACCTATAATAGTAGCATTTAGTTGTGTAGTTAAACAGTTACAGTTGCACTTAGTTTTTGTAAGTCCGAAAATTTACCAAATTTTTTAAAAATGGGAAAATTTAAAAATCACTGTTTATCGAAACGAAAAAAAATGAAAAGCAATGTACTTAATTTCCAAAAGAAAATAGTGGAGATATCAAACGACGGCTTAGTTGATTTGTAAGTTTATTTGTATTTAATTATTTAGTTTAAGTTACGAGTGAAGCAAGTTTATGTGCTTATGCTATACAGTATGTCCTAAAAATCCTGTATGACATTGCGAATCTCGACGGCAACTCAATATTTTTGAATGAGTTTTTTTCGAAAATAAACTATAATAAAAATTCCACATCAACAATTTTTTGTTCAAAAAAATCAAAATTGTTTTTGTTAAATTTTCAAAATAGATATTATTTATTCAAAAGTAAATTAAAAAAGCGTGGTCAAGTGCGTAACACTCTGCTGTATAGTAGATCACTGTAATTTATGTATTCAATTTGAATCCAATGATAGGTATCATTGTTTACGAAAAACGATTCTGAATGGAGATGATTTGACAGCCTAGGATATATTTTCCAGTGGTTGGTGAAAAAGGTAGTTTATGCGTTTTAATGGTCGAAATACACCAAACTTTATGTTCTTTTATAATTATTGTGAGACAAACTTATCGAAAATCTTGTATTAAATTTTCAACTCTTAGCTACCTACTTATACAAAAAATGTTATGAATTATACCTACAAAATAATTTGCAAATATTCATGATTTAATCACTATAAGACTAATATAATATGAGGAGTTTTGTATTTAATTTTCAAGTATTTTGACGATGAAAAAAATGTTATCGAAAGTTAAAAAAAAATAAATAAAGAAAAACGAATATTTCAAATACCTATATATAGCATTAAAATAATCGAAATATTTTGAAAATTAAGTCATGTAAAGAAAATGCCAATCTAAATAACTGGTGAAATTTTCAAGTAAGTATCTACGACTTATACTTTTTGAATAGGCAATAACAAATATTTAAAATTGTTTGAGGATAAATCGTTATCGTTACTCGATTTCGTAAAAATATAAAATTCAAACGCTCATAATATTTTTCCTATAATGACGCTTCGTGTTTTCTGTATAGCTTTTTGAAGGAAAACTTAGTGTTGAATTTTTTAACTTTAGATATAAATAAAAAAAAATGTATGAATTTTCAACTACAAAATTACTTGTAAATTGAAGTATTATTTCGACAAGTTTTGCTGTACACAGATACAAAAAAAAAACACTTATCATTGTAAAACCAATGCATTCATCACTTTGTTCAATATCTAAAAAAAAACAAATATTGAATTCAGTTAAAATTAACCTAGTTACAGATCGTAACATTTTTGATTTTTTTAGAAAAATACAAAAACAAATATAGCATTTATCTAGATCAAACGCCAATTTATTCATAAAATGTCAAGAATGTATTTTAGATTAGGTATTCATTAGTTTTTATCTTTATAACTAGAATCTCTAATTCGGCTTCAAATAATTCCATCCCAACTGCTGTAAAAGAAAACATCCATGGAAAATATTCAAATACATTTACTTCAGATGATATGACGTTGGCTGTACCGTTGAACAATGTAAATTATGTTTCAAATTTAACTGTGAATGGAAATAATATATTCGGCACTTCTTCCCCTACAGAAAAAAGATTTATAGATTCATCATCTTTTCTTAACTTAGATGCCAATTTATCGCCAATTAATAAAAAAAATAGTACATCATCACTCCAAAATAATAGTATGGAAATTGAAATTTGTGGAAGAAGAGTAGTAAATATATCACACTTATTTCAAGAAATCAAAAGTATTGATAACCGCAAACCATTTGATTGTGGATTTAAAAATATGATATTAATTGGTCAAAGAAAGCTAGGCCTAAAATCAATTTTTAGCTTCAAATGTTGCATGTGTAATATTAAAAGAACTATATCGTCCGAAAATAATGATCTTATGGCTATAAATACTTCGGCGGTAATAGGTGCATTGAATATTGGATATGGTTTTAGTCAATTGCAAGAAATTATGTCTGCAATGGAAATAACGACTTTAAATCAGAAAACGTACAAAAATGAGCATGATCGGGTTTGCAAAGGATACGAAATAGCTGCGTTAAAAGCAATGGATAATGCGGCTAAAGATGAAGCAGAACTTGCAATATCAAAAGGAGAAGTAGATGCCGATGGAATTCCATTAATTACAGTGGTAGCTGATGGGGAGTTGGTGTAAGAGATCGTACCGAACAATGTACAATTCACCATCTGGAATGGTAATTACAAATACATAAGTTTTATTTAGAAATAAGAAATAGTATACATTTTAGTGAGAACATAAACAAATTAAAAATTGTTACTAGTAAATTCACCCTGTATGTATTTCTCTCTGAATATAATATATAATATATAATGTATATGTCGTAGAGATATAGTCAAATATATCTGATCTGATCTGATCTGGTGCGATAGCTTGACCACATATTTATGCATATAATATGCATTTGCAAACAACACACATTTTTGTTTATCAACTTAAATAAAAAATAAATTAGACACCGTAGTGATGTAACATCACTACGGTGTCTAATTTATTTTTATTTATTCACCGTAGTGATGTAACATCACTACGGTGTCTAATTTATTTTTTATTTAAGTTGATAAACAAAAATGTGTGTTGTTTGCAAATGCATATTATATACATAAATACGTGGTCAAGCTATCAGTGCTAAGATAATTTGAAAAGAACGCTTAGATGCAGTCAAAGCATACGAGCGCATTATAATCCTACTGTGAACATATTATTTTGGCGTTTCAATGGCCAATTAATATGTTCATAGAAGGATAATGCGCTCGTATACTTTGACATCTAATGCTATCGATCCAAAGCGTTTTCCTTTTGATGCGAGTATCGTCTTCGAGTAGCGAACGCGCTTCTTGCAAACCTAAATGTCCTGTTCTGGCACAGTGCAACTGATAATTGAGCGTGTTTAATTGATCGGTTAGATTTTTTACTTCCGAAATAAGGCTAAAAGAAAATAATATTATTTATTTATATAACATACACAATATAATATACATTATAACTACAAAGCCTAGGAGAATAATGGTTTTTTTAACTGTAATAGAGGTAATGCAAAGTACCTTATTTGTGCATTATCCTTGACGTTCTCATCCCCCGGACGTTTCAGCCGATTGTGTAACCTTGTTTCAGCAGTTTGTTTTGCTTTTTCTAAATTCATTATTACGCGAAGGAGATCTCCGGTTAAATTTTCCGAATCACCCAACCGTTGAACCACCTAATTTATTTTTAATCAACGAAACAAAATATATAAAATTATAAAAGTTACTTACAATATAAATATACAATTTAGATGTAGGTACATATTAATAATTAATATTAATATTATCTATATTGTTTCTATAGTTTAAATTTATTACCGAATATGACTAATGTACACATATGTATTAATGTATACAGACACATATAGTATACATAAACATAATAATATACTAAATGGACATAATATGTAAATATATTATGACACATTATAAAAAATTATTGAAAATAACAGTAAAATTGTTCAAAATAAATTTCATTTAAACAATATTATTATTAATAACAATAATCGTAATTATTATTTAGCCGAAATTATTATCAGATGTTTCTGAAATTCTGAAAATTGTATTTATTTTTGAAAATGTAATATAACGTGGAATGCAAAAATAATATTATAGTGTTTTATTTATATTTTGTAATCGCTTCGCTAATCTTAGATGGTCTCGACTCTCGATTATAATAGTGTTGGTCAGGGGTCTTCAACTTTTTGAGGCAGCGGGAAAACTATAATTTTTTTTAAATCTCTAGGGTCTTAATAAAAAGGTCTTCATTAATACATAGAAAAAATACAAGCTATATTTAAAATGTGTTCGTGGGTCACAAATAAAAACATGGCGGGCCGCGGGTTGAAGACCCCTTGTGTAGTTACTAGATCACTTGCTAGTTACTATCTATGGTAACCCAACACGAAAATTATTTCTATTAACGCCATTGACGCAACATCATGCACAGGTTAACAGGGAAATAGTGTATACAGTTCTAAATAATTGACCTACAATTGTAATACAAAGTTTGTTTTTTTAAATTTTAAAATTTGAAAGTATCATACGATAATACCTAAAACAATTTCATTGCTATGCCGTATTCCAAAGATGAATAATTCGAAAGTGAAATAAGATTTTTAAAGGCTCGAACAAATGAGCCAATTTTTACACAACACAGGAATATGTTAACAGAATTGTCAGTAATACCAGTAACCGAGTGATTCATGTGAAAGAGTACATCAAAGCTTACATAATATTATGTTAAAACTAAGCTTCGTACACATACAGATGATATATTTATTAATTGAAGAATGGAATATATTTTTAAAATTATTTTATTACTACTTACTTGTTTCAAATCATTCTCTATTGCTTGTTCAATTTGTCGTGTATCCGATATAAACCGTGCCAGAGCAATATCAACTGCGTCAGCTTGATCTCTTAATCTATTTGCGCTTTTCTTGAGTACATCGTCGACTATGGATCTCAATTGCCTTGATTCACTCAAAACTCGTTCAGCTTCTTCATATAAACTTTTAGTAATTGTTTCCCATTCTGGTACTGACAAACATGTGCTAGAATAATAATAATAATAATAATAATAAATATTAAAATTTCAAAATATTTTGTGTCAATATGACGGTCATACTTTTCAGAATCTTTGATAACATCCGTATGTGACATAATGCTAGGCGTCTGAATATTTAGCCCTAAATTTATGGTATCAATTTGAAATGCCTGATATTTATCACTCCAATTTTTTTCGAGTCGAGCCTTTACATTTTTATTGCGGTTTAATTGAACTTTAATCTGGCACAACGTGCGGCAAAATAAATTTCCGATTTCGGTAATTAGTTCTTTTTCCTATTTATACATTATAATAAAAATTAAGTTGTCAATATACAACTGTAATTTTAGCGATTACAATAATACCTTAACAAGTTCTACTTGTCCAGGATCTAAAGTGAGATCTGTGTCCAGTCTACACGATCGTCGTTCTAAGCACTCAGTAGATATAGAACATATGATACGCAATGCCGTTTGGGCTTTTTGAATTTTTTTTTTACTGACTATTAGTAAATCGATTTCGTTCTGTGCGTTCTCTATAACTTGGTACATGTATGATTTCCATCTATCTATGTTTCTAGCCATACCAGCGATTTTATTGGTACTATCTAACATACATTTATCAACATACCCGGACCATGTGTTTATTGCACGCTGCACATTATACTCAACCCTAAATTTATATTTAAATATAGTACATAATATCATTATTAGATAGTTTTAAAACGATACATTTATTTAATCAAATCTTACACATTTGATTGATGATGCCCTTGAACTGATCGGACTAGTAGTTCCTCGTTGTGTTTCTGCCATTCGGGAAATGTACAGAAATTGTTCGGCAGTTCGGCATTATCAGCTGTACAGATATTATGAGTGACACATGGTCTGTGGATGCCTCGGTTGTTAATTGGAGATAAGTCATTGGAAATCATATCACACATTGAGAGCTGACGGTTAGGAGTTGACAATTTCTCCATGATGGTGAATTATCTTAGGAAAAAAAACCTAAAAAAAGATAAGCTACATATATAGATCATATTTTTTAGATTATGAATACAATATGTTTGTATGTGTTAGTATAATAATATAATAAATACCTGTATACATCTAAAATTTAAATAGCTATTAAATAATTTTCGTAATGTGCGCAATAAGTAATATAATAATATTATAAGCTATAGTTTATGAGTTTTAAATATCATGTCGATGACCTAAATATTGAGGCTAGATGTAATTATAAAATAATTACTAAAAAAATAAAATAAACGAAATAAAGTAGTGATGAATGATCATTATTCATTAATATATCTATAATTTAATATTTAGTAATGAAAAATATATCATTGTATTAAAGACATATTATATAATATACTTTATAAATTAATAATTATATCAACACTATGAAATGTTTGATTTTATCATTTAAAGTGTTATAAGTAAAGAATATAATATACTATTTATTAATGATAAGTATGATTAAAAAAATACAGAATATCTTAGTTCACAGTTTTTAAATAATACTTTAGTTACTTAACATTTTGGAACACAAAACAACTTACCTAAAATAAAATGAATAAACGCAGTTTCGTTGGGTTTTCTTTAAGGAAGTAAACGTCTAATCAATAACATTAACATTCAACAGTATCGTAGCAACGTATGTTATAACTTAATATGGAAAAATAATAATAAAACGCTAGGTAATTGTTGTAAATTATTCATAATAATTATAAATGTGTGGGTGGGGTTTTAAATGGTATAATAGACCTATGATTTAAAAAAACTGCACGCCCATGATTTAGTACGAAATAGTTGGCTCTCAGACGGCACCTATCATGGTTCAACAACCTAAACAAAAATCTCAGATGTGCTTGTAATATTGCATATCTCATAAATGTCAGGGCGATTTACAATAAACAATAACATTAATATTATTATGCACTATGTTTAAATTATCGGAATCAGTTAGTACAAATATTAAATTATTATGATACACAAAAGATTTAATTTGCTAATTTATTCTCGTGCTTTTAGATATTATTAATTGACTTTACAATAATTGTATTATTATATGTAAAACTGAAATGTATAGATGGCATAGGTAAATTAATTTGTTTCTTTTCTAGTTTCTACTCTCCGAGTCAACCTATAATAAAATAATCTCTGTTTTAAATTTTTTAATAATACAAAAATGATACAAAACAATGCTGATGGATATCAACATAATGAAAAACTATAATCTAACCTAGCATAACCTTATTGTCAACAACTATTTAATTATCTTTAGAGAATATTGATTTAATCAAATAACATTTTAAAAATAACTTATTAAGTGAACTTGAAATAATACATTTGAAAATTAATATTTATCAAGTTCTTTTTTAAAGGTCCACTCCTAACATAAAAAGAATACACTAAATACATAAATAATAACTATCAACATTAAAAAATAGGCAAGTATACTCTATTCAAAATAAGACCGTGACCCGGCGGCGACCAGTTTTCGTTCGTCGACGGTCAGCGCTGTGTCCCCACCACGGAGGAGCGTGAGGCCGCACCACGGAACAAAGCCACGCCCATGCGCACAACTCGGCCGCCTGGTCACGGTCTTATTTTGAATAGAGTATAGATATTTCGACAGCTTAAAAGAAGTCGAAATGCAATTGAAAATTGCCTATTTTCAACTCCTTAAAAACGGTCGGTATGGAATCCCCGTACCTAATGTAATTCAAAGAAGAAGTAATAATAATAATGACCCAATTTTAGTTAATAGTGTTCACAATAATGGCATAATTCAGTATGGAAAAGTAAAAGAAAAACCATTAATAATATTTTAAAAGCGCAAATTCATTATTCATTACTAGTGTAACATTATTAAATATTGTATTTTTAACTTAATTTTGTTTACCATATAACTAGGTGTTTTGATAATTAATGTTTAATTAGCATGATACATCTAATTTAAACAGTAGTCACATATCTTAAAAAAAAATAATTAATATTTTGCAATTTCTAATGTATTTTATGGTTATATATTTCACAGTTCTAGAGTGTTGACGGTCCCACGCCTAAGATGTGACAATCAAGTATTTAATAGAACTATTAAACAGGAAATTATTGATGTATCCAACCATAATAATGAATATTGATGATCAATTATTACAACAATAGTAAGAATTGTATTTTTGTAATAATTTAATAAGTACTATGAAATTGAATAAATAACAAAAATACAAAGTTAGGTTAGGTTACAATCACATCATGTTAAATTGCCTATACTAATTTCCTTAAAACACAACCGACTGCATACCCCTTAATGACTAAAGATGTTCCCCCAACATTATTGAATCAAACTATAGACATAATTAGAGCTGGGATTTCAATGAACTTTGCATTGTTTTCCAAAACTTGATACCAGAGAAAGTTTTTATTTTGCATTTTTTGGACAATTTTCAATTTTGAGGTCATTTTTTTAAAACATTATATGGGTTTTTGATCATTTAATACTGAATTCCGGTTTTTTTCAAAAGTTTTTTTGACTTAGAAATTTATAAAAAACTAGCTGATCCCGTGCACTTCGTTGCACTTTAAAAAAATGAATAGGTACCTAATGCAAACTATTATGCGGGCAGTAAATTATCAGGTAGGATTGCGGATCCCATGATTTGCGTGAGTGAAATCAGATTTAGGTAGGTACCTACATGAAAAACATTTCGACGGTGGCCTAAAATTTAGGTTAAAATTATAATTAATAGATAGATGGCGCCACTGGCAATACATAGGATATTCAAATTTTCCAATTTTCATACTTTTCTTTACATACGAACCTTCTCCTGGCAATTATGAACAAATGAAAAAAAATTTGAGCCAAATCGGCCCAGCCGTTCTCAATTGATGAATTGTTATACATTTTTGGCTCCATTTTTATACATATAGATGTCTGCTTAAACCTAAGATTAAAAAATTTAACACAAGATTCTTCATAAGATTGTCTACCATTCACAACAAGTTTACCGGAAACTCAAACAAATGTTTTATGAGCGTTTGAAATTAGATATTGGTTATTATATATTAACCCGTAAACTACATTCTTTAGTGAACGATTTTCTTATTTTGTTGTAATTCAAGAACAAATAACAGTAGACACTTGGAATTTGACCGGGTGTAGAGATTATTAATTGCTTGCCGTTATACAATTTTAAAATTATTTTGACATTTTTTGACCTTATTGTAGACATAAGAGATGTTTGTCGTTTAAAGAAATTTTTTTTATAGTTTTTACTTACTAAATATTAAAATATTAAAAATATATTAGCACAATTCTTTTTTATAAGCATTTAGAGTTCAAATCTTGACCATAATTCATCAAAATATCGAATATTTGCAAATTATTTTGTAGTTAAAAATGTTAATGTTCAATTTTTATATCTAGGGATTGATAATAATTTAAAATAAGGTTTCTTGTAAGAAGTTAATGTTGTATCCAATAAATGTAAAAATATATTTACACGGTTGATTTTTATAGACATTTAAAGTTCAAATTTGGACGAAATTAGATATTTAAATGAAGAATAATATTGTTAGTTATTTCATGGTACATAATTAAAAATATTTGTTGTGGGTGCTAGAAACTTTTAAAGTATATTATTATAATTTGCACACTCAATGACATTTTTAAATGCAAAGTTTTCACAAAAATTAATTCAATCTACTGTATTATTAATAGCAAAATTAATTTTGTTAATAGCAACATCATCAAATATACTTAGTAATGTTGGCAAACAGACGGTCTTCTTTCAGAATCGTTTCTGGTATTCAATGATTTTATTTCATAAAATTCAAAATGTGTCACAACAGTGACCCACTCGACTCCTACTGTACTGCAGAGTAGTACCCACTCTGCCAAACTTTTTGAAACATATTATTATTATTATGTATCTGTCGATAATTTCTATCAGTATTTTAAAATATGTTGTGATTGTTTGATTTATTTTTTCATCTTTGTACCTATACATATATTGTTATCAATCATACATGGGTTGCTGTGTGTCTGTTTTATTGATCAAATAAAATATAAACAATTTAAGGAGTGAAATATATTTTACATTAGACTTGACTTCCATATCTTAAGTATTAGATATACATTAGATAACTAAAACTATGATTTTTAACAAAATTACCAGCAAAAATACTGCCAATCAATAAAAGGAACCCCACTACCTTACAAAGCCACAACATTGTCAAATCATATTTCTTGTTCTCCTCAAAAACAGTTGAAAGAAAAAGTTTTTTTTAACACATAGTATTTTTAATATATTGCCTATTATAATGAAACAAATTTACTACACTAAGTGCTCTTCTTTTATTTGTTGATAATAAAATAGGTGTTATTAATTTATTATGCTTTTTTAGAGTAATTTAATAATAATAAGTATGTGATTATAACAACATGAGTACAAACTACTTTTGATTTATCTAGATAAATAGGTAATAAAAATGTAATTAGTCTTTTGATAGTGTTTAAAATATAACTATAAATATAATAATCAAACAATAATTTTACTAAACATTTACTGCATATTTTTCACTTCTGTTTGATTCTAAGGATAAATGGTATCTAGGAATTTCATTTTTTTTGTCATTAAATTCTTCAACCCTCTGATCTATACACCGAAACTGCCATGGCCACATGACATTGTATAGAAATGGACGATGGTCAAACCTGTTATCATCTGGACTATAAGCTTCAGCGTGAAAACTAGGAGTTAAAATTGTCATTTTGTGTCTGTTTATAGCATAACATCTATAAAAGTGTTTTACTTTTTCTGCAATTTGTTCGGCGGTATATTGATCACCCCACAATAACAACAACTTACAAAACATACTGTACGGGCCACAATAATTTTGCCTCCTCAACTTCCCATAGATACTGAGCTCATCATAAGTCATGCCCATATCCACTTCATCTGACTGTGTAATGCGCCCAGCTATCAGGGGCTCTAGTTCTGCAGTAGGAGTAGCATTTATTATCTCATCGAGTGATGACAACGAATACTTAGTTCTAAAATATCTAAGAAACATTTTGAGATCAGATTTTGAAATGCCACCAATCGGATTGACATCAGCACTTGAACAGTCATATTTTGTCATATAACCTCTTAGAGCTTCATCAACATTAGCTGAACCTAAGACCAACAGTCCTCCTTGTCGTCCACGGACCCAAAGCATTAATTGAGCGAATAAATATGTCAGGACCATTCTTAATCGGGCCTGTACGTTTTGCATGGCAAGAGATTCACGAGGAGATCCACCATATACAGCAAATTGTGGTGTTTTACCAGTTAAACCAACAAAAATAGAGATCACAGATGATACAACCTTATCAAAAACAATGCTCAAATGATAACTGCATATTTCGGAAGATAATTCTTCAGCTCGTTTTTTAGTTTGTGAAGAAGAACTCTCGGTGGCCATGTAACACGTTGTAAACAATTGATTGCACAAGTCTCTCGCATTTGGAGGGAAATAATTTTGTTGACCAACTATTGTACGTACTTCATTCAAAACTTGTGTGTCACCGTCTTTACACGCTTGATATATTAAATTGCACATTGAAAATACTATGCACGCTGTACTTGATGAATCAATACCACCACTCAATGGCAAAAAGTATCCACCTTGCTTAGAACGTCTCAAATAATCCCAAAGCCAACATGCTGGTCCTTGCGTGATCTCTTCTTCAGGAGGTAAACATTTAAATTCTGTCAAAATGGGATCTGGTGTTTTGCGTGTTTCTCTTGATAAACTAAAGTCTTGTACATAAATTCTGTGGTACGACTCTGAACTAAAGCTAGACCTAGACCTTATAGCATTTCTATAGCTGCGAATATCTTCTAAATCAATTGTAGCGCATGTGACTTCTACTTCTTTTAGATTAAATTGAGTACCGACTTTTATCAAAGAACCATTCATCACGATATTCGAACAACCATTGAAGTAAACACGTTGGCCATCACATCCTCTGAGATTACTGTACAAATAACATCCACCATTTTTAAAAGTGGCAGATTTAATCAGATCTAAAACAATTGAAGATTTCCGCAATTCCATATAAGAGCCAGAACTATTAACAATTATTTCAACGCCGTCCATACATAACGGGATATGTGTACTATTTGGGGTCCACAATTCTTCACATATCTCATATCCAATACTTGTATCGGAGGTGGCAATAACAGCATCTCCGAAGGGTACAATAGTTTGGCCTGTATGTTTTTGCACAACTCGAGGTAGGTAAAAATCTTCAACTGTGCGTAATTTCCTCCATGGAGTAAACCAACGAGATTCTCTATAATTACCAGAATCACACATAAGTAATTTAGGTCTAATCAATAAAATACGTTTGTTAAGAAACACAACTCGGCAATTGTAGGTGAAATTTTTGTGCATCACTGGCATGCCCACGTCAATCTAAATATGTGTACATTTAACATTATTCATGTATTAAAAAAATTTAGTGATATAGTTTGATAAAATAATTTCTGTTACAAACCAAAATATCTGATGAAGATTGATGAATCATTATTTCAACCAGAACTTGCCAAGAGTGTAAAAGTGTGTCACTCTCAAAGAAGTGATCTTCACAACTGTAGCCACATATTTCAAGTTCAGGCCCACTGCGATATGTTGCATTTAATTGCTTGGCAATTTCAATGCTTTCCAAAATACGACGTTTATTACCATCAAAATCTAATGACCATTGATTCAAGCAGCTTACGGCTACAGTAGCTAAGCGACCCATCTTTGTAACTAAAACATAAATTAATAAAATAATTAGGTACTTGAGTAAATGGGTAAAAATAAAAATATTTTCAATGCATCAAACTTGACATTGGAGAGTTAAGTCCACAGAAAAAGGTTACATACAATTCAATTCGCATTTAAATGAGTTGATTTAAAATTGTGGAAAGTTTCTAATTGGTTACTACTTATTTGTATGCATTACAAATATTCTAAAATAATACAAATTAACATTTATACTAGTGTAAAAGATACCTGTACATAACAAATAAACAAAAGACTTAATAATAATTGGTGCTATTTGGATATGTAATCTAAATATTGCATACAAGGTTCAGTGTTTACATAATATATATATAATATTAGTATGCAAGTTTCATTTTAGGCATTCAATGTCCCCCACATGATTACTCCCTAGTCTCTAAGACTCTTGACCTTCAATCATTAGCTAACCGTAGGCGGATGTTAAGTAAGACTTTCCTAAGAGGTCTCTTATCTAATGTTGTTGACTCTCCTACTCTTTTATCCCTTATAACCTTTAAAGTTCCTCAATTTCCTAACCGAGCACCTATGTCCTTCTATATTCCCCATTACAAAAGTAATTATATAAAAAATGAACCGTTAAGAAACATAATGTCCATCGCCAATGAGGATACCTCCTTTTTAATCTAACTACCCTTATTGTTACTACCTTAAAATCTTTTATTTTCTTTTTTGTTCTCTTTTGTTATTCTATTTCTAAGCATTATTATTGTTATTATTATTTGTGTTAATGTATATTTTCTACTCTTTACTCAGAATTTAAATGTATTATCTATTGTATTCAAAGGGCACCACCCGTTAATTATTATTAATAAATAATAAATAAATAATACATCAATATACAGTATGTCAATTAATTAAAAACTCAGTATCTCTAATTCAAAATATAATGCAGATGGTTTAGTGCAGTTTTTTTAATGTAATATACTAATAACTTTTATTTTACTATGGTCTTAAAAATTACAAAAAACACTTATCTTTTAATTGATTTTTTAAAAATTTTAAAATACCTAGCTATTTTGTAGAATTGTTTATTTAAAATATGGAAAAAAATAATTTTTAAATTGCATGAATTTTAAATGAATGAAATTAACTTACATATTTTAAATAATATAGCATAATATTGTAAAATTGTATGGTTTTCACACTTCGATAACTAATGCTAATCCAATAAGTAATAAACAACACACTACCAGTTGAAATTGTAAGTAATATTTTTTATTTGTTTTAAAATATTGTTTAATATATCCACCATGAACTGCTATGCATTTAATTTTATACATCGATGAATTTTTGTAACAAAATTAACGTGTCGCTGGAAATATCTCACACATTTTTTAAGTTCAAATTCCATTACAAAAATCATGGGCCTATAATACAACTGACTTGTGCAGTTGTGCATAGCAGTTCATGGAGAATATATTGAACAATATCAAAAAACAAATAAAAAATATTACATACAATTTTGATGAGAAGTAATAATTATAAGTAGTTCTTTAATACTTATTGGATTAGCATTAGTTATCAAAATGTAAAAGCCATACAATTTTGCAATATTATGCTATATTTTTGAAAATATAAGTTCTTTTCATTCATTAAAAATTGTTTTTTTTCTTTAAATTATAATAAATAAATATATAACTCTACAAAATTGTTATTTTTGAATTTATAAACACATTTTCATTAATCAAAAAAAGATTTTGAGCATATTTTGATTTTTTTTTTAGATTGTGGTAAAAATGGGGTTCTTAGTCATATATTACATTAAAAAAAACTACATTACTGACTGAGTAACTGACTTTCCAATTAAATAACATGCTATATATTATGTATGAATAGTGTCACTATAATCACAATTACGTGTACACTTAAAACAGAAAGATATGTTTGTGAAAACAAAAATTAAGAAAACAATGAGACTGGGAGGCACTAACACCAGACTGCTTCAATTTCGCCTGGACCATCATTGTTTTGGAATATCACTAGAATTTATAATATAATGTATATAATTTCTAAAAGACATCTCAAACAGTTTATTCTTGGTAAGTAGTATGTGTTAATTGTATAATATTTTTTTCAACAAGCCTACTACATCTGCATGATATTGTTGTATTAATTAATATAATTTTTTTATAAACACAAATTATTATGTACAACAATAATAATAGTACCACATAATAATAACAGAGTACAATTATACTTGATTGTTCAATTATTTAATTGCCGGTGAAATATTATTGTAAATAGGTAGGTAGGTATGTCAAATTAAAACTAATATTTAACTATATTTTCACATTAAAGGTACTCACCAGTCACCAGTCACCAATTACGACGTAGGTATTGTGATTCTTACTTTAATCAGCAAAGTGCGAAAATATTATTATTGATTATAAATTTTATTATTAGTGATATATTTTAACACGGTTTCGTGTTCTGTACTTACGACAGTGTTTGATCAATCGGTTACCATATTTTTAAAACGTTACAAAAGTACAAAATGAATGAGGCATTGAGGCCTGAAGGGATTGCGTTTCCTTAGTTACAGTTACACTATCACAGTACTACCAGAGAATATATATTTTATATATTTAAATGGCAGTGTAGTCCACAGGTCTGAGGTCATCGAATAAAATGTGATAGTATGAAACACTTGATAGGAATGCGATGATAACAGGTTCATTTCTATACCGATCCAACTTTTTTTTATAAATTCCGAAGACGTAATTTGTGAACATTTTACCTAGTGGTAGTCCCATGGTACTGTGGTAGTATGTACCGAGTGGTCATCGGTAAAAAAGATCAAGGAAAAAAAGAACAATTGTTTTGTTCCAATTGAATGGTATAAAATTCAATTTTTTTTCAAAAATTCAAAAATGTTCAGTGATAAGTCTAGTGTCTACTAGATTATCCATGTTTCATAAAATTAATAATAAAATTAAAATCTGTAAAAATTAATTTATCTACAAATATTGGATTCTGGCCTATTCTATGTGGCTATTGGCCATTATAATAATTAGATATTTACAGATTGTCATAAAAAAATATTGTTCTAACTTCTAATCGAGATTGATTAAGGCATGCAAGAATTTTTTTAACTTAAAAAATTTGATAAAAAAATGGCTATCTCAAAAATTTAAAAAAATCAACTGTATGAAAAATAATATTTGAATTTTATGCCATTCAATTGGAATTTTTATACTTATTACTGTAAAAAAAAACGCATTTAAATTTTAAATTGATTGATTTTCAATGGGTAATATGGAACTTTTGAGACATGAACAAAATAATTGTTCTTTTTTTCCGGGATTCGTACCGAGTACTTCCCTGCAGTGGTATAATTAGGAATTTGTCTTAGGGGGATAGACATTTTTTTACACACAAAATACCAAATTTTCATGTTCGATTTTTAAAATTCTACACAATTTAGTACTTATACAATATTAAAATTAATTCTTCAAAATGTAAATATTGAATATATTTAAATTACATTTTACTTTTAAAATGAAATAATAATTATTAAAATATTAAATTAATTTTATTTGTAATATAATATTATAATGTACATAGCTCTTTTTTTTGTACTGTTTATAAAAGAAATTCTAATTTTCTTGGCTGTTTAGCCAACTTGTCAATCATATCGTCAGGATTAATTATATAGGCTCAGGGGGGGGGGGATTCTAACCCCCTCATTACTCCCTTAATTATGCCCCTGCTTACCTGTCACCTGTTTTACGACTTAATTATTTATTGGAATTAGTAAAACTGGTGACTATTGACAAGATTGTCATTCTGTGTTCATACTAATAAAATATACTAAATATCTAACTTCCACACTCCATATGTCTGTTAACTTGTTAATATTGTTATACAAGTTCAGATTTGGATTCTTTGGATGATAAACGTATGCATTTTGGGTATAACCTTAATATGAGGACTTTCAAGTGACCATTTAGATGCTACACGTCTTTTAGATCGACTCATCATCCGGGTAGTTAATAGACAGGTGCATAGCCAGGATTTTTTTAGTGGGGTGTTTTAATTTTATAAATAAATATAACATGTGGGAGGCTCCATAGTAGTCATCATTTTTGATGTTAATTATATTAAATATGAAATAGAACCATATAATATGACAACATATTTTGTAAAAATCTGAATCATTAAGTACATTTATTTATCACATAACTATATCCGATGGAGGGTGTTCCAATTAACAAAACACCCCACTGGCTATGCCGCTGCAAATAGAACCAAATCACTTTACATTTCTTATTTGATCTGGGCAAACTAACTTTTCCAAAAATGTTTCTTTTATAAGAACTATGAGTAATGCTTCTCATTAGCATGTTGACCACATTTACCTATAATTATCTTTAGTATCTCTTAATTTTCACCGTTAATAACTTTCTTATCTATATGTCAATTATTATTATTGTAACTAAAAACCTTTTGGCATTAAAAATTTCAAATTAATTCTGGATGTTGTTGTTTTTAACAATGTGCAATGATTTATAAAGTCATATGTTTGTACGCTTACATACAATATGATTTTACATAGAGTATAGTAGATTGTAAATTATTTTTTGAGGAAAGAGCCATTAATGAAGTTGAACCTTAAACCATAAGGATTTTAAACTAAAGCATATGAATTAAAAATAAATATAAACCGATAATTAACTAGTAGACTAGCACTACTGCAGTATACTTAGATAAAAATTAATATAATTTCAATGTTTTTACAGTTTTATCTCTACAAAAACACATAACATCTTGATTTAATATATTACACAACTTACAGGAACAAGAATGTACTTGTACCTGAAAAAAAAAAATTGTTAGATACTACATCACAATATATTTTATTCGTATTGTGTAAAATTGTGTAAATTTGAAATTTTGTGATTTATATGACCTATTGATTTAGTCATCAAAATGAATTTGAGAAATTTTAAAAACTAAATCTTATTTCTTATAAAAATTAAAAAAATGTAATATAACAAAAGAATATTTACTTATTATAGATTTGTTACCTTTTAAACATATTTGTTAATAACAAGTAAAAGGATTGGGATATATATATATAACCATAGCTCATTAAATAGTTATAAGAAATGATTTTATTACATTCTATCAAAAATAATAATATAATTTGTACACAATGAGTAAAGAACACTATATAATATTTATATAATTCAATCTTGCTTTTAAAATAATTTTCTAGTTTGCTTAGCTAAAACAACTATTAAAAATCAAATGTTTTCTCAAACATTTTATATTAGAATAGAAACTAGCGTACACAGAAAATATTCAATCTTTACAAATAATATATTGTAACAGGAAAATGTACTTATATACGAATGTTGTATATCACATTCACATGATTAAGAATAATATACTGGATAATCTGGTAAATACAATAATTTTAGAATCAATAAAATGCGTGTACGCTAAAAAATAATTTATTTTTAATCATTATTATTGAATAACAAATGATATTACATTAAATTACTTAGCTTTAAAACAAGAATAAATATTTACTCACCAATAAATATCAGTACAAATACTTAACGATCAATTTCACCAAACACAACGTCAAGTGTTCCTAAAAATACAAATATTGAATGTAAATGAGACACAGTTCAATACTCAAAAATAATAATTGAAGTTGTTGAAATAAGTTAGTAATTACTAATTACCAATAATAGCGACAATATCAGCAAGGAAGTGTTTTTTTCCAATCTTCTCTAATGCAGCAAGATGCGCAAATCCAGGTGCTTTGATTTTACATCTATATGGTTTAGAAGTACCATCAGAAACTAAATAGACACCAAATTCACCTACAAAATAAAATTTATAATTATTAAGAACTAAAGTAAAAACACAATTATTCTTATGTTACCTTTGGGTGCTTCAATGGCAGTATATGTAGCACCTGGAGGTACTTGATAACCTTGGGTAAACAATTTGAAATGATGAATTAGGGCTTCCATTGAGTTCTAAAAGTATAAATAAGTTAAAGTAGTTTTAGTACAAAGGTTATTGGATATTGATTTATTACTTTCATTTCTGATCTAGATGGTGTTGATACTTTCATGTCATCAGTTTTAATTTCACCAGCTGGCATTTGATTCAAACATTGTTCAATAATTCTAAGTGATTGCCTCATTTCTGCAACTCTACATAAATATCTGAAAACACAAACATATATGTTATAATATATAAAACACATAACACGACATACAATACATAGGATATACATATTAATAAAAATAAATTGAAATTTCCTCGTGAATAGTTCTTTAATATAACAGATGTATTAGATTATTAGATTATTCATTACATAACAAGGACATGTTTTTTCAATTCATTTCAAGCAAACTTTATCATAATAATTATGATAATTCAAAACAAGTGTTGGATGGTTTAGATGACAAAAAAATTAATTAAATATCAACTATAACAATGTTTAACTATCCATCGATACTTCTGCCATAACACTTGCATTCAATTTCACACATATAATTTTTGCCGCATAATTTTAACTTTTAAAGGAGTATTTGGTAGTTTTTTTAGAGCATATAAATCTTAAAATTACTCATAACTAACCTGTCATAACAATCACCACGCGTGCCAATAGGTATATCAAAATCGACAAGGTGGTATGCATCATAAGGTTGTGTTTGACGTAAATCCCATTTGATACCAGAACCACGTAACATAACACCACTAAAAAAATAACACTATCTTAATTATTTCATTTAAGTTTTAATTAGCCCGTATGAAACTAACCTAAAACCTAAATTTAGAGCGTCTTCAGCACTCACAACACCTATATCGCGTGTCCTAGCAATCCAAATTCCATTGTTAGTAAGCATATCTTCAGTTTCATCAATACGTTCCCCAAACTTTGCAGAAAACTGATAGATATCATCCATCAATCCAAGTGGTATATCCTAAATAATTTAATTTTGATGTAAATATAATATATTTAATGCTATATATGATGTTTACATACCTGAGATACGCCTCCAGGACGTATGTAGGCAGCATGCATCCTAGCTCCAGATACTCTTTCATAGAATTCCATCATTTTTTCTCGTTCTTCAAACAACCAAAAGAATGGTGTCATAGCACCAATATCTAAGGCATGTGTGCCAATAGCCATAATATGATTTAACAAACGGGTAATTTCCGCAAACAAAGCTTGAAAAACACATTAAAAAAAAAAATCATCATTATTAATATAAAAGAAGTTTTCATCTAGGTGATTTATATTCTTACTTCTGATATACTTGGCCCTCAATGGTATATCAATGTTTAACAATTTTTCCACGGCCAACGAGTAACACTGTTCATTACACATCATAGATACATAATCAAGACGATCGAAATAAGGCAATGCTTGAGTGTATGTCTTGTATTCAATTAACTTTTCTGTACCACGATGTAAAAGTCCAATATGAGGATCAGCTCGTATAACGACCTACAGTTTAGCAAACATACAATGAAATGATGGTTTATTTGCTATTCATAAATGTTACCTCTCCAGCCAGTTCCAGTACTAATCTAAGTACGCCATGGGCAGCTGGATGTTGTGGTCCAAAATTGATGGTCATGTTTTTCACTTCTCGTTCAACTGGCTGAGGATTAGAATTCCATGCTTCCACCTTCCAATCACTCACTTCTTCGGGCACAAACATTACCGGTCGCTCAAATCTTTTCATTTCTTCGACACCCGGATACCATTTTGATGCACTCCTAACATGTCTGTAAATAATAATTAGTAGTTGTGAGTATTATGCAATGTAAATAATTTTATATTAATCCAATGTTTACTTACTGGAAGATTCGGTCATTTGCGGCCAAATATTTCGATAGATGGCCCAAGTTATTTCTTTTCACTAAATTCAAAACTGAAGCCATTTTTAATGTGAAAACTACAATGACACAATAACACCGAAATGGGAAACTTTGGAGAAAAGTTCCCTAGACCCTATACCTTTATCGAAATTTTTTAGTGAGAGATTTAATTTTATCATTCTCTATCACTTATTTCTGTAGGTCTTCCATGGAAGAATAAATTAGACTACCAGGTTTTTCAAAATATTTGATAATAGATATTATGAGCCGGATTGATAATGTAAATTTAAAATTTGATAATTTGATATTAATATCTACAACTTACAACTTACAAGTTACAAGCCTAATATTGCAATAAAATTAATAGTTAATACATTTTATCCGAATCAGATTGTTTAATATTTGGCTACTTAGATTTGTTGAGTGTTAGTTTTTAAATTCTCTATTGGTTTTCATAATGCTAGGTAATTTGTCATTTCCCAATCTCATTTCTTCAGTAGGGACATTTTTATGTAAGTAATGAAAATTTTATTATTATATAATATTTTATGAAATTTAAATAAAAAATGAACTAAATTCACCTAGGTATATAGACTGCAATTAACTTATTAAAAACTCGTGTGTTTAAATTATTTATTTAGTACGTAACAGTGTTCGACATGCGTCAAAAAAATCTGGTACAAGTTCTGCCAATGTCGGTGGCCGAGTTCGTCCTAAACATAGAGGAATTAGATATAACGATGGAATTGAAGTTCAGGCTGGTACCATGTTAGTGTTGCAGAGGGAACTGAGATTTCATCCAGGTCTTCATGTAAGTGGCTACCAGCTTTTTTAATTTTTTCAAATATTGTATTAATAACTATTTATATATACAGGTAGGTTTTGGGCGCAACGGCACATTGTTCGCTTTAGAACAGGGTAAAGTGGTTGTTTCATGCGAAAAGATGGACCCAAATTGGAATCACACTTGGGTTCAAAGATTCTATGGAGACCGCAAAGGGCAAACAATCTATAAAAAATTCTTTAATATTATACCAAAGGCACAACACAATCGATTTAAACTTGTTGAATCTATTTAGGCTGTTGTTAAAATTAAGGTTTCAGCCAATGAAACCTATTATTGTAATTTTATTGTAGAGATTTTTAAATCATATTTCTATATGTAATAAACATATTATATAATAACGTAATACTTTATTTAAATTAATTTTGTTGTATATTTATAAAAAATTGATCAGTCATCATATTCAAATTAAAACTAAAATATTATATAGTCGCATATTGTATTTAACTTAATTAATATTATGTTCTAGTTGAAGTGAGGAAGAAAGGTTTTATAAATTTGAATTTCTTTTCTTTAAACTGAAGACTTAAAATCATATATTGCTATCTATTGATTTAAAAATATAATCTAGTTAGTATACCCATGGTTATAGATATAGTATATATAGTTAACAGTAAATGCTCAAATAACGTTTTTTCAATTTAAAATTTTATTAAAAACATAAAATATATAATTAAGTTTTTATCTATACTATAGTTTATACATACTTTAGTAAAAAATTAGATAAGTTAATAATATGAAAAAATTATTGGCAATCAATGCTAGCACCTACAGAAATTTCATTTTAAAAGCAAAACAGGAATTTAAAAAAAAAAGTTATAGGTGAAAAAGAAAAATTGAGAATGCAGTATAATCAACCGATTCTTAAGGCCAAGAAATCACAAAAAAATAATAAGCTTAAAGTTAAACTAGTTTTTGATTATTACCTAATAGAGATCACTCTTACCTGGCTGGCTAATAAATTAACAAATATTATATTATTTTAAAAAAGTTTTAAGAATAAAAAAAAATATTTCATTTAAACAATTAGTCAAGTTAATAATATGAAATAAAAATGTGTATGGGACAAGGGCGCCTGCATTTATCTTCTTTGTGATATTCGGCTTTCAAGACCTTATCGTCCAGCATAATTGCCTCTTCTCTATCTAATGATATTATTTTCCAGTCCTATCCTGCAGGTCTCACTTTTTTCACGTCCTCCCTTACCCTGTCTGCCCAATGTAATCTCGGGCATCCCAGTGGTCTTTTTCCTTGTGGAGAGTTTAATAAATATAATAATACTAAAAAATTCAATTATGTCGGATACGTCCTTTTTTTTCAAATATTGGCATGAAGAGTAGAGTGATACGCCAAAATAATATCGGCATTTAACGTGTTAAGCAAAAGAAATTACAAAAAAGAATAATTTTTTATTAGTTATTGATTATTAATAGACCTTAAAACCCTTACATAGCTGGGTAAAGAAAAACAGGATATCAATTTAAGCTAAATTTCAAAAATTCAAAAAAAAAATTGGAAGGGGGCCAGGGGCGCCTGCAGAAATTTTGATTTTAAGGAGCAAAAATTGTTTATAAGTATAAAAAAATTGAGTATGTAGGGCGTAGGTGGTGTCTAAACAATCAAAAACAAGTTTGAACTTATTATTTTTGTAATTTCTTGTGCAAATGTTTTTAACATATTTTGTCATTTTCTGGGCATGAACCAGATATCAGCTCCGGAGCAGTATCTGGCTGTTATCAACGCGTGATATCAATTTTTCAGTTTGGATTTTTAGAAATGTTTTGGTCGTTTTCAAAATCACATACCCATTACCTATTAAATAATTAAATATTAAATATTAATTTATTATTATGTTGAATGTTTATATTTTTCAATTTGTAATATTTATTACTGTCGTTACAATTTGTTGTCGACAAGACAGTTGACAATATTGACCAATATATTGACAATGTATTTATTCTAATACCTATATAATATTATCGGAGTGGAATATTATATTATTATTCTCTAAGCGATCACACAACGATGGACCTAATAAAGTGTTATGGTGAAGAAAGTGACGGCGAGCATGAGTAACGTTTTAAATTTACACTATTGTTATAGATTAAATGAAACGTATTCTATTATATATTTATTTTAAGTTTCATTTAATCTGTGATATTATAACTAAACTTATTATTTTGTTTTTAAATTATATTGTGCGTGTGACTTGGACGTTACGGACTAAAAGTTTTGTCTGTGAATGTCGAGTTTTTCGTTGTTGTTTGATGATACTGATTGTTGTTTTACACCTTAGTGAACCTGAACAAAAAGTGTTGCCAGTACCCGAAGCCATTACCTCAATGTTTAATGGTAGACTGTATCATCCAAAGCCAAACGACGAACCTGAATCCCACCAAGGACGCGCTCGATTGTTTGAACATGAACGTGGTAATTGGGCTACTTACATATATGTACCATGTGAGTTGGTAGTTTTACATCTTTGTCTCTACTGTCAAGTGGTTCCTTAGTCTTTACCTAAATGTTTGGTTTTAAGGTCCAGATATGGATTTAGTAGAAATTGTTCAAGAAAAATTGACTGAATTTGGCCTAGAAATTATTAAAAATCCCCACATCAGCCTAACAAAAACAGTTGTATTGCAGTATCATTGGATACAACGATTTATCAGTGATGTAAAATCCAAATTGTCAACAATTCTAAGGTTTTTATATAGGTTTTCCAATATAACAATATTGATTTATGTTTGAAATAATTTTAATATGTGATTAACATTTTTTTCTAGATTTACAGTCACTTTTGGAAACTTAGAAGTATTCTGCAATGAAAATTGTAGTAGGACATTTATTGGTTTCCTTGCACATCCTGCAGAAGTTTTATCTCAATGTGTTGATCAACTAGACAATGTTATGTCCGATTATAATTTACCAAAATACTATGAAGTAAGTGTATAGAAAGTAAATAGTACCTTAAACATTTATTTACATTATTGATGTTACTCACAATAACCAATTTTTAAAAATAATGATTTTATTTTTATTTGATATTTTATTTATTTAACGATAAATTTTCTTTTTCTCGCTAATATCCTATATTTTTTTTTAAAGAGTTGATTAATGAGATTCTGTCATTTGCCTGGCTGCCCACATACTTAAACAATACTTATTAGTTTTAATAAACGTATTGAATATGTTTTTGTTTAATTAACAAACTGTTAATTTTTGTTCAAGGATCCAAAATTTCATTTGAGTGTTGCTTGGTGTTTGGGCGATCAATCTAGTCTGCTTAGGACTAAATTAAAATCATTAGAATTAGGAATTGAAGTTGACACTTGTCGTAGTTTAAGAGTTGATAAGCTAATGTGTAAAACTGGTAATAAAAAATATAACTTTGATCTCGTTTAATAATGTTTTTAATGTGCATGAAAAAGATATTCAACCTATTAAATACTAATATATTATTTATTATTTAAGGTAATGTACACTTAATTTTTTATTCATACCAATTTCCTTAACAGTAATTATTAATGTGCTTATTTGAATCAAATCAACTTTTTAGAATTTGTAATATATTACAAAATAGTTTTAAGAAATTAATTTTTTTGTGGGTATTGATTATATATATATATTTAATCAATGCCGTTGATTAATAGTACATATTAATTATTATCGAGGTTGTAAAGAATACTTTTAAATAGTATTTGAGTAAGTAAACAAAATATCATTGAAAAAAGTATTTCAAATAATTTTCAAATACTTAAAAATAAAAACGTTATTCTTATTATTCATTTTATATTTATCCCCAAACGACTATTACATTTTAAATACATGTCATATGATATGTTCAAAATGTTTGTCAGTCATTGTTATTTTTT
The DNA here is from genome assembly GCA_022818045.1 of Neotoxoptera formosana. Lineage (NCBI taxonomy): Eukaryota > Metazoa > Arthropoda > Insecta > Hemiptera > Aphididae > Neotoxoptera > Neotoxoptera formosana. The sequence continues at coordinate 28,812,721 of CM040634.1, forward strand.
TTTACTATGGTAGCACCACCTATGCAATAAGTGGATACCTAATTTTGTTATAATCTGACAATAACTCTCAAAAAGTCTTAAACATAATATTCTCAAAATTGTCCATAAATAACAATTTTAACAATTTTCTAATTAAATAATAAAAGTTTATAAAACATGAATATAATATTGAAAAGTATTTAAATACTACTCAAATACCAGAAAGAAATAAAGTATTCAATGCTAAAAAAGTATTATTATTATAGTAGACGCTGTTTATAAGACTCACATTGGGACCTTTTATAAATTTGTTGTGCATACACATTACATAAAATGATTAAAACCCAGTAATAAGTAATAACCAACACAAAAATTTATTTTCTATGATTTTTTTTACCAAATTTGAGTTTTATAACAGAATTTTTTTAATGAATTTGGATACATCTGGACTATTTGAAGTGATTTTGAGTCTAATAAGCATCTGAACCTTTTATCCACGAGTCTTATAAGCGGCATCTACTGTACATAAATGTGCTGACGATATATTTTAATTTTGTGGAATATATATTATGTTTAAATGTTCAACAGGTAAAACTAAATACAATGGTATAAAATAATCAAAAATATTTCCTACAATGTTAATAAATATAATTGTTGCAATATCATACAATAATTTATTTATTTATTTTAATACAATAACGGGCGAAGCCCAATTTATACAATGGCACGTTTGAATATATACATAACAAAATCAATTAAAAAGAAAAAAAAAAAAAAGAAGTAAATATATACAAAATTGGAAAAAGTAAAATAATACGATAACCTAGAAGGAGATCGACGGATCCTCATTGGCAATTATCATCATCCTGGTTAGGGGTTCATTCCTTAGGTAATTGGTTGAGCAATGTGGTACATGAAAGAAAGCATTGTTGCGGGTGTTTCTAATTAACTATAACTTATCACCGTGTAGTCAACTAAAATTCATGTTATATACATTTTCGTATTTAGGTGGTCAAATTTATGAATTAGTTAAAATTTTGAAGAAATAGGATATTTAGGCATAAGATACATTACAATGGCCAACTAAATGACAAAGTATAATCAATGCTTTAGACTTCATCACAGTCATTTACTTCCCCTTTATACAAAATTGCTGATTTGTGTTTTATATAAAATTAATAGTTTAATTGCAACTGCCCATTATTTTAGTCAATGGGTTCAATGATTAGGCAGTGCATAATTTTCTACATTAACTAATGCATATAAATATATAGGTAATGCGCTCATTTTATACTTTGAAATTAATGTACAAACAGAAAAGTTAATCTATTGTAAATTGTATTATTTAGTTAATTTAAATATTCTATCAGACCAGTTTGGGTTCAGGAAGAATATGGATACAAGGGCAACGATACTAGCCTTTAGAGTAATTTATGAGAAAATAATTAGAAAGGATAAGTTTATATTCATTTCATAACTTTTGTGGATCTGGAAAAAACATTTGATGTCAAAGCTTGGAGTACATACAACAAATAGTGAAAGGCCAAGAATTCAGTTCATATCGGGAAATTAAAAGGTAGGCGTTGTAATAGGGAAGAGTGGATAAAGGCTGAAAACCAATCTTAGGATTGAATACAGAAAAAAAAGAAATATTGTATAGATGTCTGATTTGATGATTAAATGATTTTATCTAATATGATCAGTGGTTAAAGTTGGGTTGGGAAGGGGAGATACAAAAGGATGGAATCCCTCTACTTTTTAAATTAACATTTTTAATCCCTCTACTTATTTTGCCAAGAATGACACATCCCCCATAAGATTTGTGTTTTGAAATTAAATATATATTAGCAAAGGTTATATTTTTAAAATTATTTTATTTCATATTTAAATTGGTACTGTACTGGTATCATATTTTTTATATTAATAAAAAAAATAGTATTATTAGATTAGATTTTATTTTATATTAGTTTTGATTCATATACAAAATGTGTTGAACTACATTGTGTCTCTGTCTTAAATTCAGAATTCATCAGTTCTATGCACTATTTTCCCCTCCCACCGATCTTTACTTATGCTGACATGCTGTTATGTGTGAGAAGCACGCTGCCACCCGGTATATTCTAGTTTGAGACGGAGTATGGTGTATAAATTAGTGCTTCTTAACCTTTTTTTTTTACAACAACACCCTAATTTGGATCTATAAAAATAGCAACACTTAGAAAAATATTATAAACATATTTAAATTATTGTATGGATGAAATTATTATATTTCACCATTTTATTATAATATAAATGAATACATTTGTTAACTACACACGTCACGGTAATACTTAACATACCTGTCGAGAACCCATTAAACAAAAAACAAAAAAAAACCCACTAAAATAAATATTATAGAAAAATACAAAGTCCGAATATTTTTGAATTAAAAAAGTTAAATGTATCTTTTAAGTGCTTCCATGGAAAGTAATTTTGTACTTATAATTTATAAACAGGTGCTAATATAATTAGTTTTGAGAAAATAAATACAATACTATTTTGCAATGAGAGACTATTTTTGGCTTGGACATGAATAAAGTTTAAAAAATATTGGGGCTATTTTGTATTCATAGTTTCAAATTTTGAAGGAGCTGTTTACCGCAAACCTCAACCATATTTGCGCCTTTGTTAACCTATATTAATAATGTTATGATGATATGAAAAACATTTAATTGTAAAGCATCCCTTCACTTATTTTAGCCACTGAAACCACTTCATATTATGAGTCAGGCATACAGAAACTGTGAATGGTTCAGAATTAATTGTATAAATATCTTTTCCAATGATGCTCATAAGATAAACTGAAAATTTGTTAAATATTAAGTATGTAATTCTTAAGGAATCATACTAAATAGATTTGTTGATAAGTATGTTTTTGAACATATGAATAGAACAAATGCATTTAATTCATATAATGAATATCTATATCAGTTTAATAATAATAATAATAATAATATATATAAGTATCAATTATATTATGTACATAAACACATTTTATTGATTCACATCAAATACAAACAAGTTTAGTAACAGTAACACCCAAATTTAAGCATATTGTATATTAAATACATTAAAATTCAAAATGATAGATCTTACTCATTACATTAGAATGTCAGTCATTCACGAACAATTGTTACAAAATAAATAGAACATTACGTTATTATGAATTTATCATCATGTGTTCTGTTGTGGCCTAGGTCTAAGTATTAATTTTCCAGAATCATCACAAGACATATTAAAATCAGCTAGCACTTGCCTAGCACGCGACGTTATTATCGATGTTGCTATCACTTTTTTGTGTACTCCAGTCAAGAGTAATATCACTAATTAAAAAACAATTAAAACAATAAATTAAACACCATTGTTAATTGTTAAATAACTTAAGCATTCTTACTAAGCATTATAGATGAAATTGTGAACAATAAATGATTGTATAGCGATTGGACAAATGACACTTTAGCTGTTTGTGGATCTGTCAACCAATAATAGGCACCTATTGAAGCGCTTAATGTTGAAATAGCTAAAATTGCTGAAAAAACAAGAAATATCACATTTACATAATGTTATCATTGTACATTGAAAAATAATTGCTCTTACTTCGCCATCGATTAGTTATTGGCTTGATGGAAGCAATCACCTCAGTTAGTCGCCGCTCAAAAGCTTTAAGATCTATAACATTTATTTTTTTTGTTATGTTTAATGTATTAATTAAATTTATAAAATACATGTATTTAGGTTTTATAATGTTGTTTTGAGTACACCAATTTTTTAATTTATTAATATCCATTTATTATGATTTTTTAGTGTTATTTTCTGCTGATTTAAGGTAGTTGTTTGCTTTGGTAAATTAAATCGATAAGTATTAGACTATGTGTTTATGTTCATAATTAAATGTATTAATATATTGTAGGCAAAGCTCTTGTAAGTATAAAAAATTAGTATAGTATAATAAAAACTGGAATAAAATTAAATAGGAATTCCAGTTGAATTCGACTTTATTTTTTTACCAAATAGTCCCACCCAGTGAGCAGTAAAAAAAAAAATGTTATGACTTATGAACATGTCCTGACTATGACACTGCTCCAAGAAATTAGAATGCTCGTTTCTATATTAAAAAAACTCGAGTGTCGAGACCAGAAAGTCGTTTTTCGTTTAAAACAGATCAGGGAAAGTGTAGTTCCAACAGGTGGATAATATGAAATCAACTGTGCCAACGGAACTGTATCCAAACAAACAATGGTCTGTCGGAGCTGAGGGAAGAAGGTCGAGGCCGAACCGAATATCACGGGAGCGATCAACTTTTAGACTTGCGAGCTTTATTCAAAATTGAATAAAGCATGGTCAAAACATGATATTTTTTTACCGTCGCAAGCAGTCTGTTCGTACGACATTATATCGTCTACTGGCAGGTTCGGTGTCTTCGGTAGTCGGTCGGTGTCGCCGGCACGATCGATCTTAATATGTTGTCCTACTCATCGCGATCGGGAAGAAGACGTCCGTCGTTCTCATCTGGCCAAGCATAAAACGATAGATGCGATCACCACAACTGACATCGGTGTGTTCCTCGCGTGCTCGAGTGTTGGTCCGAGGGTAAAATAAAATTGAATTTTAATTTACGTCCAAACGATATTTGACAATGACGGTCGACACTCGGGACTCGACGACCGTGGGGACCGTATCGTCCGTATTGCGTTGACGGTTGTATTTTTTTTTTTATCAACGACCGCGAACCCAACACTGTAAACACGACGTCGTCTGATACCGAAACCGCATAATATAGATTAGATGCCGAAACCCTCTCTTTGTTTTAGAATCACGGTTATCTACCGTGCAGATAACCGTGGTTAAATTTAAAATGATTGTGGTCGGTCGGCATCAGCAAGCTGAAAAACGTTCGTCACTTCCACCCGATAATGATACTAGATTCAGCAGCTCCCGCCGCCGCCGAATGTTTTTTCTAGGTTATGTTCTTATGCGACTAAATAAAAAAAACAAATACAGTGTTTTACTGCCATTTTTGTATCAGGTGTCTAGTTGATCGATGTTTGTGTAATACTTTGTTATTTTCTATAGTTACGAGTACTTTACACTACTTTTTGCAGCTCGTGTATAATATCTAAAAGAAAATTTAAGGATAGTCCTAAATCCGTTTACCTCCGTAAATTACTATGTCCGTAAGTATATTGTCGCGGTTTTCGACGTTTTGCTTTACTTATCTGTAATAATAATTACCATCTTCACCACAAATACTTTTGATTTCAGGCAGCGGCGGTAGCCAAGGTGCAAGAAGTCCGGGAGATTTCCCGAGTAGAACGTATCGGTGCCCATTCTCACATACGTGGGCTTGGGTTGGACGACAACAGGGAACCAAGAAATGTCAGTATTTCTAAATAAGTGTCTCCTGTTAATCAGTGTCTGATAGTTTTGATCGGTTTTAGGTTTCACAAGGACTGGTCGGCCAGTTGAAAGCTCGCAAGGCCATGGGTGTCGTGTTAGACATGATAAAAGAGGAGAAAATTGCTGGAAGGTCTGTTCTACTCGCCGGCCAACCAGGCACAGGTAATTTGATGATCGTTTACTTCTTATTGAACCAATATTAACTGGACAAATATTTTGTGTTTTTTTTTTATAGGAAAGACTGCTGTTGCTATGGCATTAGCACAGGCTTTGGGTTCTGATACACCTTTTACATGCATGTCTGGTTCTGAGATATATAGTTTGGAAATGAGCAAAACCGAAGCACTGACTCAAGCCATCCGTAAATCAATCGGTGTTCGCATCAAGTATGTATACGGTTGTTTTTGAATGTTTAGTGACAGCATTTTTAATCATAATATTTTACAGAGAGGAAAGTGAGATTATTGAAGGTGAAGTAGTGGAGTTCCAAATAGAACGCCCAGTTACAGGGACAGGGTCTAAAGTAGGAAAGTTAACTATGAGAACTACGGACATGGAGACAGTATATGATCTTGGAAACAAAATGATTGAAGCTCTGTTAAAAGAAAAAGTAATTAAAACATATTTATTTTATGCTTTTTAATAAATAATTATTGAATTTTGTTTTGTGTTAAGGTTTTGGCTGGAGATGTTGTAACCATCGATGTTGCTAGTGGCAAAGTTAACAAAATTGGACGGTCATTTACCAGATCAAGAGATTATGATGCATCTGGCCCACAAACTAGGTAAGGTAGTTAGTATAATATGTAAATTAATACCATTACACTTATATGATGTATGAAGTATTAGGTTTGCATTATTAGTAAGTAAATAACACTAATAAACAAATTATGTTTAGATTTGTGCAATGTCCAGAAGGTGAACTTCAAAAACGCAAAGAAGTTGTACATACAGTAACATTACATGAAATTGATGTGATTAATTCCAGGACACACGGTTTCCTAGCCCTATTTTCAGGTAAAATAAAATATCATTAATTATTCTATGATGTGTATTTAATTCTATGTAAATCATTTGCAGATTTTTATTTCATACTTATTAAATTTTTAATTTCGACGGGCATTTGTTAACTGACCATTGAGATAACCTTTGCAATTTTTACAGTCCATATCAAGTTTCACTGTCTGCCAACCATTCTTATATCTTCACTCATTTTGCCACCACTACCAGGGTCTAACTATAGGGAGCTCACCATTTGATTAATTCATCAGTATCCTTCTGTAGTTCTGTAGCATCTCTCTGCACCCCTTGACTCGCCATACACCACTAGCCAATTGTCACTGATTTAAGAAAACTTTCGATATTAGGTTTCTTACATAAAACTCAGGTCAATGTTTTTTTTTTTTTTAGCTATATACAGTTTTTCTTTGGTAACCATTGATATCATTCACATAGGCATGAGCAGACCATTATTGCATATTATAATACAATTAATTTAAAAAAGCAACCTATTTTATTACAAACTACCAAATAAATTTTGAACAGCCAAAATTATTAATTGTATGATTCATAGGTAGGCTGTATTATTGTTGCTACAGTGGCTATAACAATATAATTCATAATTTGGATTAGGTAACTATTTGTTATAAACTGGGTACAAAGTATCAATTATCAAATTTAAAATTTGGTTCAGATCTATTTAATTTACTTCAAAATACGTCTGATTTGCTGAGTTGATAGTTACCTAAGTTTATCTTGTAAATCATTCTTACAATTAATTTTCACTCCTAAATTCATTGATTTGTACAAAAGTGTATGGTCCTTCTCTCAGATTGTTCTTATTTAGTGTTTCACAACCTATTAGCATACATTTTGTTTTTGATTTGTTGACTATAAAGCCGGTGTTACACTGGTTTGACATCGGTCACTCGGTTAAGAGTCTGTAAACATCATACAAATTATTTTTTGATTGACGAATGACAAACCAGTGTAATACTGGCTTAAGACACTTATTATTACAAGATACAGTTAGTTTTTTAAATGCTTTTCTTTAATTCGCAATGTTTCATTCATTCATTCATTCATTTCTGTTGTCATCAAATCTTGCGAATTCAATTTAAATCACTTCTACATGACCTAGGAGGCTCAAATTTTGTATGGAAGTCTAGGGTCGGTGACAATACATGACCCCGTTGTCAATTCTTGACTTGGACAACCAGGTCGCCGATGACGGGTGTACCTAGAGGCTAGAGGTCATCTCCAGAGCGCAACAAAAAAAAAAAAGGCCAAAAAAAAAAAAACACAAACCCCGAGTTTCCCCTTTGATTGGTTGCTCCTAGTGGCCTCCCAAACCTAAATCCAGAAAAAAAACAAAATCCAAAATGGGGGGAGGGGGTGCCCCCGTTCCCCAAAGCGAAAAACTAGTCCTTAACATAAGGAAGTGTTCTTACTTGGTCCAAGGCCTTTAACTTGAGTTCCCGCCGAGTTATACTTAACTCAAAATGTGGGGGGGCTTTGTTTCCCTAATGGTGGAAATTCATCTGGGGCCTTAAATATTTACTTACTATGAAAAAAAAAATTTAATAACCTAATTTATACTAATTTATACTATTTATACTATGCATACTAGAATGTACCGTTAATAAAAAAAATTATGCTTTCAAAAAATCCTTTGTTTCTAATTTATTGTTATCACTAAAAAGTAGAAAATAAAAAACATGCTTTTCTTAATTCTACTTAATACATGAACTAAAAAGTTAAAAATAAACTTACTTTTAAAACAATTTCTTAATGAAACTTCAAGGTTATCAAGATATTACTAAAAGTGTATCTAAAATGTATTTGTTGCAAAATTTTTAAAACTTGTGAATTACAAAAAAACGAAAAGCATGGGGCTTCTATGAGTCAAGAATATCTCTTACAAAATTGGAAGTATGATCAATAATCTTTAAAATACTTATCAGTTATCATAAAGTTTATCTAATGATTCAGTTGTAGAGTGACTTTACATAGGAGTTATCATAAGTGCCCCATGCTTTTCGTTTTTTTGTAATTCACAAGTTTTAAAATTTTTTCAACAAATACATTTTAGATACACTTTTAGTAATATCTTGATAACCTTGAAGTTTCATTACATCTTCATTACATCTTGGTGCTTAAACAATAATTATAAACTCAAATATTTAAATGTTAGTGTTAAGAGGACGCCTTACTCGCATCTGTTGTCTCTATCTTACACACAATTTGCATTCACCAGTTTCAATAGTGTGCTGTTAGTTTTGATATTAGAGTGAATTGACCTATTATAAAATTTAAAGGTTAGATTATTGTCTAGAGCCCTATGTATGGTTTTATTGATATTATTTTTAAGTACTTATTAATATAATATTGATATAATTAAATTTCAAAAACCAAAATTTTATTTAATAACTTTTTTTTAAATAATTAATTTCAACTAATCCTGAAACGTTGAATATTTATTCTTTATTCTTAACTATTAGACAAAGTTTTTAATATTATACCTTTGATAATCAGAGAGGGCTAAAAATATTACCAACTAATATTTAATAATAATTAGCAATAAACATAGAATGCTTCTCATAAAATGTTCAACATTTTAAAAATAAATTAAGAACATAATTTTTTAGGAATTATATGAAAAGATCTTATTCTTATTAAATAAAAATGTATTTTTTCAATAATATTTTAGTATTAAAACTTATTTTATTTTATTTTTTTTTTTTTTGTAGGTGACACTGGTGAAATTAAGTCAGAAGTTAGAGATCAAATTAACTGTAAAGTTAGTGAATGGCGTGAAGAAGGAAAAGCCGAATTATTAGCTGGTGTACTATTCATTGATGAAGTAATTATAATTATTATTTATTATTATTGATACTAATGTATTAGTATTTAGTATTTAGTATTTCATGTTAATTATTAATATGACATATTTAAGGTGCACATGTTGGACATAGAATGTTTTTCATTCTTGAACAGAGCATTAGAAAATGAAATTGCTCCAATAGTAATAACAGCCACTAACCGTGGAGTAACAAACATCCGAGGCACAAACTATAAATCACCCCATGGTGTACCACTTGATTTGCTTGACCGCATGGTCATCATTATGACACAACCCTATTCTGAAAGTGAATTAGAACAAATCTTAAAAATTAGGTATTTGTTCCCTCAATATTATTACTATTATTTTAATTACAATTAAACTTTTTGTAATTTTTATAAAATCTATTAGGGCTGAAGAAGAAGACTGTGAAATATCCAAAGATGCCTTATCCATCTTAGCCAAGATCAGTAAATCAACTTCGCTGCGATACGGCATTCAATTGATAACAACTGCTCACTTAGTATGCCGAAAACGTAAAGCAACTGAAGTGACGGTAGATGATGTAAAAAAAGTGTACAGACTGTTTTTGGACGAAGAACGTTCAACTCAGCTTATGAAAGAATATCAAAAGGAATACATGTTTGATCATTATGCAATGACAGGTTGGTATACACATATTTTGATGGTCTAATGTAATCTTTTTTACATCATGCCATATTAAAATATAACATCTTTTTTTCTAGATTGATAGATTAGACCATAGGTTCTCAAACGTATGTCATCCACCGCCCACTTTGATAATCAAAAATTTTCTAGTGCCCCCCCCCCCCCAAATATTTTAACTTACCATCTGTTATGTCTTTTAGAAACAGATATTACAATTTATAATGTATAAATATGCTATATCTTATTTCTGAGTTCTAACATCAATTTTAAATTAGTTTTTTGGATGACAACACATACTTATTCATACTTAAAAGTAATAATATAAACATTTTTTTGTATCGCCCCCTAAACACCCATCTCATGGCCCCCAAAATTCCTTTGGGCATCCTACCGCCCCCCTTGAAGGCCACCAACGCCCACAAGGGGGCACTATCGCCCACTTTGAGAATGACTGGATTAGACTGTTATAAATACCTTATTTAATTTTAAAGTGTTATCAAAATAAATTAATAGTTTAGATATTAAAATAGATACTGGTTTGTTATCTCCCCGCCATTTATAATAATAAATATATCGGAAAAAACATAAATAATAATTAATTTTGTTTAAGAGGACGCCACACCCGCATGTGTTGTCTCCGTCTTACAAGTGCGTGCGTAACATGGCAAATTTTACGCTCAGCAGATCACGCAAAGCTCCGTGAATTTAAAATTTAGAGTGAATTGACCTCTTATAAAAATTAAAGGTAACATTATCGAGGGCATCTCATTGGCTTTTTATTATATTTTAATTTAAAAGAGAGATGAATATTTTAAAATTGCAAATTGTTTGTATATCTTGAAATACTCATAACTCGCTTTAAAATTAAAATATAATAAAAAGCCAATGAGATGCTCTTGATAATAATGTTACCTTTAATTTTTATAAGAGGTCAATTCACTCTAAATTTTAAATTCACAGAGTTTCGTGTGATCTGCTGAGCGTAAAATTTGCTATGTTACGCACTTGTAAGACGGAGACAACACATGCAGGTGTGGCGTCCTCTTAATAAAAGTATAAAAGCGTGTAAGTGATAATAATTTATTTTTTAATTTGCTTAATAATAATATATTTCATAAAAGTGTATATAATAATTAGATATTAATATAAAAAAAAAAAAAAAAAAATGTTAATGCTAAATTGTTCTGCAATTTCCATAATTTTGCTATATCTTTTAAAATTGTTTCAAATGGGTCCTTATTATTTAACTTTGGTTGCCACATACATTCCGACATATAAGAGTAAAAAATTCCTATCGGTTCCTCATTGTTTTTTGTTGCTTCACTTGTCCAAATCCCACATTATCTCCACATTTTGTGTGTGGGCCCTTGAGTTGGGGTCTACGAAATTGTATCTATAAGTAACTCGATTATGTTGAAATCCGTGTTGTTACAAATTAGAATAAGCTTTCTAGCTATCAAAAAAAATTATGGAATCCGGTCTTCTTACTGATCGATTTGGCACACAAACTATGAAACGTTCCTTAGTTTAATGGAATTTACTCCTGAATATCCACTGTTATGTTAATATACGACCTGCATTATATTTTCGGTGTATGAAAAGACTCATCTATTTCAACAATTCAATTTGGACCCCCTTAGTTGCTATTGCTCTCCATACACCAAACGCAAACTTCTGGTAAATAATTATTTCAGTCGACTACCGCATTTTTTCTAATACCCATTTCGTTTGCAATATGAAACTGAAGTAAATTTATGAGGTCAAGACTATAACCAATTTTCAACTGTAATACCCTTTACTTGACGACAATCTCTTCATTGACATCGCTATTTCGGCCCTTTCAAAAACATTTTAAGTCCATTTTCACATGTATTGATCATTTCTATAGTATTTTTTGATACAAGATGTGAATTAAAATAAATTATGTGTTAAATGCTCTAAAAAATGATAAAAACAACTTTAAAATTACAAATTATCTTAAAATGCAAAATAAAATTGTCTTACTCTGATTCAAAAATACGTGAAACGTGTATTTTTAAAAACAGCATTGTATAGCTAGTTAGGAAAAGCATTGCAAAGTACATCAAAATACCAGCCTTACATAATATAAGTATATGTATAATCCATTTTTCCTGAATTATAGTAATTGTTTAATGTTTGGCAGATGCTGAAAACGAAGAAGATAAAAACCATGGTGATTCAATGGAAGTACAAAATGACAGCACAGCGTCCACATAATTAAAATTTTTAATGTTGATCTATCATAGACTAGCAGTCACTGTTTTGTAATTAAAATAATAATTATAATTTACTCACACAATTCCATATTTTATGTTCCCTCAAACATTGTGTACTTTTGAAAATATAAATTTTTTATTCTTATTTTCTTATTTGATTGCTTTTTTTTATTTATTTTAGTTAATTCGTAAGAAAAAAAAATACTAGTTATGTGGAAAGTAATTAATGATTGATGTAGCGGCTGATTTGTAACTTGTTTGTTGTAGTTAATTTATTTGCATATTCATTTAAATATAATAAAAAAAAAGATAACTGGCTATGATTATAAATGGAAAATTAGTTTGAATGGTTCTTATTAAGAAACTTGATTTGTCATATTTTTTAAGTGATAAAGAAATGATGTGTAAATTAATGGAGTTTAAAAAAGTTAAGCAAATATAAATTAAAATTATTGTTGTATATTAAAGTGAGGATTTAAATCATGGATAATTTGTTTAGATAAACGTAGCATTCAAATGCTCAATATTTTTAAAGCAGAAAAACTGAGCTTAATTGTTTGCAACCATTATACTTATCAATACTAACCCATACTGCACATCTTAAACATTTTATTTTTACAATATGTTCATATAATTTTGATATTTGAATTGCATCCTTAAATTGTATTTACTTTGATATATCAATGACAAAAACACATTAATTTTTGGTTTCTTGAGTTATTCAGATAACAAATGATTGAGTATTATGTTCATTCTGTATCTGTGTGATTAAAATGCATATACCTAATATTTGATATAAATACTATAAGTTTTAGTTATTTCTATAATTATTACTAGAAACCACCTGTTAAAATTGTTCTCTTAGTCGTTTTAGGTTGTTTTTGATGGAGTATCAACTTTATGTATAGTTACATATTTGCATAACAAAAGTTCAATGTTTATTTTATTAAAAGTAATTTTCCATTGTTGGTGTGGACTTGTAAACAATATCATATTATATATTTTTAATTATTTGGGAGATACTAAGTATTTGAAAAACACTCTTACATAGTTCAATAACTCAGAAACTACTCATATAAATGTCTATTTTGATGTATAAAAAAGTCATCTGATTAACAATTTAAATGTGTAAAATTGTGGTTAATTAAAAAAAGAAGTTTGGAAACCTGTTTTTTGAAGAAAAAAATGTAATTTAGTCATTTTGAAGTGGGTACTTCAAATTCCTAAAATCTGTAATTGAATAAGTGAATCACTTTTTGTTTTTGTGTTAGGAAATAGGAGTATTAACTTTTTCTCCCACCCCCTCCACTTAAGTACCAAGTATACAGAGTGTTCCAGGTCTATTTGACTAATGCAATAACTTTTTTTCTATTCAATATTTTTAAGTTTTTTTTTTTTTTGTAATGATTTGTAGAGCTCTGCGCTTTTGTATATCTTATATTTTATTTTATTTTTTTACAACAAAAATAAATAATTTAAATTTTGTATTTAATATTTTTTTAATAATCCAAGATAGCTATTTCATAAATAAGTATTTAAAAACCATTTTGGCGTTTAAAACTTTTAATTTGGTTAAGGCGCCCGGTGCCAATGCGATTTTGTACACAAAAATACGCTTAACGGGAATAGGGATCCTGTGCTGTAGAATCAACAAAATTTGATAATTTTTTTTTAACTAATAGAGGGTAATATTTTACAGGCCACATCGATCTTAGTTTTATAATATTTTAATCTCAAACTTTTAAAAAAGTCTTTAAAAAAAGAGACAATTTTAAGCTTTTTTTACAAATTTTTTTTTATCATTATTTAAAATAAAGTAAAGAATCTGAGCTCGATGCGGCCTGTAAAATATTGTTGTGTATCAATTTAAAAAAAAATTATCTGAAAATATTCAATCGACAATGAGTTATCCATATTCCCGTAAGGCCGTAAAGTCATTTACGACAGTCGAAATGGGCAACTAATAATTCGTCATTTGTTAATTCTGTGACATGTGACTGCGAGTGCGTTCGCGTCTTTCATATGCGGGTACTAGAGGGTTCTCACTTCTCTGACGCTAATAACCATTTACACTACAACACATTGACAAGATCGTGCGACGCCGAAACAATATGTGAATAAGGTTGCCAATAATTCGCTCCTTAATAAATAGCCGGCACCGGGGCCTTAAGTCGTTAATTTTTAAACGATTTTCAAAGTGTGTTAAAATTCAAAATTATTTCTCGCTAATCACTGTTACTGCTGTAAAAGTTATTGTATTAGTCGAATAGACCTGGGACACCCTGTATATCCAATTCTCTACCAAAAGCCTCCTTCAAAATTAAAGGTTGAAGAATAATATTATTACTGTTATACTAAAGGTGACGACATAATATTACACGGGAACAATCGATGCAGTTTCTACATTAACAGATCACCATCTAGAATTGCCTATTGAGCGCCTTTTTAGTAATTATAACAGTTTTTTATATTATAATATTATATCATGTTGGCTTAGGAGTGTTGTTTCTAAAATTATTATTATACAGCAATAAACCTTAACCGTTAGCTTTCAATGAAATAAAACAACACTAGTATTAATGTATCGTTTTCTTTCAATTTTTGTTTCAGTTTGCCGTTAAGTGGATTCGATATCGCTCAAACAAGGAGTTGAATATAGGCAATTTCCATAGTGCGTACGTGTATTTGTGTGTTTGTAGTAAACGATCATTATTAGTGTAAAACAATATTAAAGGAAACGAACACTTTCGCACAAGCACAAGTCAAAAATGCACCGTCACGCGTTTGACAAACATTAATTACTATTTTTTTTTTTTTTTAAGTATTAATATTTTACCAATAGTGTACAGACTATCCTATATTATAGTAATCGGAAACAAAATATGCCGAAAACACAATATTTAAATTTATTCGTCATGAATAGTTTACTCGATAACGACGACTTTCTTACATTTGTACATTCATTTTTTAGTTCAATAATACTAATATTTTAAAGCTTTTTTTTAATTTTAAAATTCAAACTTTTAAGAGCTTATAAGTGATCAGTTTCTAAAAAGTGGAAAAGTCGTTTGCGAGTCGTTAACTCAAGACGAATTCAAACGTGTTTTCGGAATTTTTTTCCGATTACCTACTAGGACAGTTAGCCGTACAGTTTGCAAAAGATAGGTCTATTTTGGTTGAAGAGTAGAAGACAAAGCCGGGTGGAATCCAATTTACAATGATTGCACCGCATTGAATATTATGTATGTTGTCATGTGTGAGAAAGGTTTTTTAAGTAAAAAATGTAAGCTTGTTCGTGGGACATCCAACGAATGTAAGTGTTATAAATTAAAATAATCCAAAGAAAGGCCATACGATATGGGTAATCTGAAATTTTTGTTTTAAAGTTTTGTTGTAAATTTTTTTTTATTTGTTGCCTACGTATTCTGTTATAACGAATAGGGTCTTGCAGCCCGAGAGTCGTCAGCTGTTGTAGTATACAGAGTGATCACCAATCATACTCACCCCTTTTATATCCTTTATAATGAATTTATTCAAATTCTGATGTATAGAATTTTTGAATTCTCGACGTTTTTTTGTACAAGACTTACTTAACGAGTGTCCTGTGGTGATAAAAACTACTGTCTTAAGCAAATGAGAACCCAATTTCTCACTGTAAATTATTTAGTAGATAATTTTTTTGGAAATGTTGTTATACCTTGTTGGATAGTTCAAAATTTTAACGAGTAGCTTCTCGGTTATTTAAATTTATGTAGATTGTAGGTACTACTGAGCAATTAAGGATAACAGTTTTTAAAAATAGTTTTACAAAAATATAAGACTAATATAATATTGGATCTAGTATTTATTCTACTTTAACCATTTTTACAAACAATACATTTTGATGGATTAATATTAATCATACAATTTTTAAATCAGCCCAAACCTCTCGTCATGAACCTATTACCGAAGTACACAAAGTTAAATAACTTAAAACTACTCTTTCGAATTTCGATTTATAATTTTCAGAAAAATTATCTACCAAATATATTAAAGAAAACTAGAGATTTATATGAAAAACAGAAGTTTGTATCGCCACAGGACACTCCTTGAAGTACAAAGTACGAAAAATCTCAAGACTTTGAAAATATGGTCTTTAGGTAGGTGTATTAAAAAATTCCAAAAATCAGATTTTCAACGCATCGCCCTGTATATTGTATTTTATAATTCTCGGGTGAATTATAAATCACAACTGAAATAAATTTGAGAAACTGGTTCGTAAACGACGGATTGTTTATTATTGTAGGTACCTATATAGAGGTACCCTAACCTGCGTAAATTAATATAATATTATATGTGCCGCAGTAGTGGTTTTAAGTACGATTTTCGTCTTCTCGAACAGCCTTATTGCACAATATATTATGTGCCACCGTTGCACAATATATAAAAATATAATAATGACATGCACACACACCGTGTGGATTACACGCGTGTGCACTACCTCCCCCACCCCTTTACTCGTGTTAATATAGCTGCTTGATATTATTATATTATGTACAATATTCGAGTTGAAAGGATGTAAAAAACAAACCGAAAATTCGGTCGGTTTTTTTTTTAAGACAAAAGGGACACGCAAAACCGGCTAGGCCGCACGCAGAATAATAATAAGAAAATCGTAGGTATATAATAATAATAATAATAATATAATACACGAATAATATTACAATACGTCTTAAGCCTTTTGTATTGACCGAAAACGTTCTCGTTCGGCGAAGAGGACTTCAACGAAATCCACAATATATGATGTCAATCAGAGCAGCCGGTCACCGGCAGGGCTATATTTACCATTAGGCAGGATAGGCAATTGCCTATGGCCTCCGTTATTAGGAAGCCTCGGATTTTTATGAACCTTATTTTTTTTTCTAGAATAATACTTGTATAAAATAAATATACTGAATATAATAAATTTAAGAAAAATAAATATAATATTTCAAAAAAAATTGTGATAATTTGATGCCTGAAATAAATAAAAGAAAATCCAAATATTAAGAACTGGATGACAAGTTTGGTTTCTTATACAGATCAGAAATTCAGAATAAAACTCAAATGAAACAAAATTAAAAGTTGATAAATGTTTAAGCAGTTATTGTTATAAAATTGAAGTCGATGATTTTCTTGATGAATTCATTCAGTTTCAAGCTTATATTGAGTCCATCGATAATGATTACCAATGTAAGCAGAATCCACATAATCTACATTTGCATTTGTATGAAATGAATATTCAACAAACATTTCCAAACATCGAAACTATTTTAAGGATATTTTTATCAATTCCGTGTGACCGTGTACCAACTGTAGTAGTGTAAGGTATTTTTCTGTACTGAAGAGGATTAAAACAAGATTAAGATCAACACTAACTCAAGAAAGACTTGATAACTTAGGTTTACCATCAATAGAAATTAAAAAGTGATCTTACATCTTCTTTAAATTTTAATGACATAATAAATGACTTTGCTTTAAAAAAAGCAAGAAAAGTAATATTATAAAATAGCTTATTTCTATTATAAGTAAAAAAATGTAGTTTTTTACAGATAATATATATTAAAAAAATTTTAATTTTGTACATTTAAGGTACAAGAAACCGATAGTCTGTAGAGATAAAAAATGTATAACATAACTATGTTTGTTAAAATGTATAAGTAAATTATGATTATATATTTATTTTGTTTACTCATTTGTGGAGGGGGGCTTCTTATGCTACTGTTGACAAGGGGCCACAATTTTTATTTTGCTTAAGGCCATAAAATGCCTAAATCAGGCCCTGGTCACCGGTCATGAAAATTTCTTGTAAACTTTAAACGGTGAATAACGCTGCTGAAGTACCTACCTTAAGGCGGCCATCGTTTCCGCCAAAAAATAAAAAAGGTTCGCTTTTCGTTTCCACCAAATCTTCTTCCACCCATAACCTACCTTTTTAAATACTTAATTATAGTTTGAGAATCATTTAGATTTTAGATTTACACAGAGGCCACCGCAAAGAAGAGGTTCTCGTCGATCCCCGAAAATTGTTTGAGTTAACTTTTAGATTAAAGTTCAAAAATTTGATAAATAAACATAAATATTGAAACTTCCGAACTGCAGTATGCCATCTCTTACGGGTCTGTCCGAAATGCATGTCACCAGCTCTTGCAGGGATCTGTCTGAATTTCCACAACTTATGTACTTATTTGCATGACGTAAATTTTTTTTAACTTTACTAATTTTTCATTATAATAACTCACTTGACACCTACTGTACAGCAAAGCAGTAGGTACTAAATTGCCGACCTTTTTTGCCGGACTTTTAATTTAATTTTTCAAAAAAACTAAATTAAATCATTTAACATTTTTATTCATTCGTGAAAAATGAATAAAGTTTATCTTTATTTATTCATAATTTTAACTATTTCTTAAGTACTATTTGTTACGTTTTTTTAAATAAGGTAATAATAAAAAAAAAAGATATAAGAATATTTCATTCAAAAACAAATCAGTTTTAATAACCATATTTATTTATTGAACTTTTCTTATTATAAGTACGTTTAAGTGTTATTTTTTAAAAAATTAGAGAAGTCAAAAAAATTGAAGTCATGATGCACATACGTACATATAAATAAACTTGTACACGGCATGCAATTCCGACAGACTCCTGTAAAAGGTAGATCGCAATTCAGACAGACCCCTTTAAGATATGGCATACAATTCAGACTTTTTTATTTTTATGCGATTCAACAACTATCATTTTTAACATTTCTATCAAATATAACTGATAAAAAAGTCATTACGTAGGAAATGTTTTTAAATGCATCATTTGACTGAAAATAATGGACATTAACGCTATTTTCTAGCCAATATCGTATAATCGTATAGGTTTAGTGTATTATTTGTTGTGAAATAAATTCCAGCACCTCACTTATTACATATTAACGCTCACATATTATTACGCAGAATAATAATAATTATAATATTATTATTGTTTAGAACGGCGGCGGCAGCTGGTCATCAATGCGGATCGCTCAGGCCGCACAGTGGTTCAAAATTTAAAAAAGGTGGCCAAAACTCCAAATTGTCAAACATTTTCCAAAATAATATATAATATATATAAAAACATTTAAAAACATTTTATACTCAAAAGTTTTTTATTCCAACCATTTTTATAGTATATAAAAAAAAAAATACATTTTATTAATTGTCATCGCTACTATCACTATCTAAAATTATGAGTTCTTTTACATGAGGATGTAATTTTCGTTTTTTTTTTTTAACTTCCCTTAAATTACTTAAAAGAGGATCTGAAGATAATAATAAACGATTAAAAATATCCGTGTTTGTATCAATTCTTGATGTTTTACGAGAATGATTTCGATTGCACTTTATTACAATTCAATTACTCTTTATTCAGTAATGGGCAAATATGGGCAACTAATCTAAACATTTACCGGTTCTATACACCTTATAGATATTTGGGATATAGATATTGGCGTGAAGGTCAGTGAAAAAACTGATTAATATCGTACGTTATTAAATATATAACTGCGAAGCTACAACAAGTATTAAATTGTTATAGCTACAATAATTAATTGTACAAACATAATATGTCTATAATAATGATTATGAATACTCTAATAATCCCTATAGTTATAAACAAAAATGAACAAACTGATTTTTATTGTATTTGTATAGCATTTCATAGCGTACAAAAACTTTAAGTATTACCGAAATTACACACATTTTATGGGTAAAAAAATTTTTTTTTTTCTTATTCAAACATCAATTTTAAATCAAAAAAGTTACTTTTTTGATTAAGTTAAGTATTTTCGAATACCTTAAGAGGTATAGAAAGTATTTGTATACAATAGTTTGTAATTTTTAAATATTTTCAAAAATCACTTATGGCCAACTTTTATTGCTTTTGGACCACTGTGGGCCGGGTCATCGAAAGGGTGTAAACACAAAAACAAACGAACTCGGCCTACATAATATTATAATATATGGACAGTGTGCGGAGAGATAGAGAGAGAGAGACTGCATCATGGCCTGCAGGTAACCCAATTCACCCTGCAGGAGGACCGCTCGCTAAATATTTTACGTAAAAAAATCGGACGCGAACGTCGAGCACCTATATATGCTCAGATAATTACGCATAATAATAATTATAATATTATTATTGTTTAGGACGGCGGCGGCGGCGGCAGCTGGTCAACGCGGATCGCTCGGGCCGGGTCATCGAAAGGGTGCGAACTGCAAACACAAAAACAGACGAACCTACATAATATTATAATATATATATATGGACAGTGTGCGGAGAGAGAGAGACTGCATTATAGGATATTATGGTCTGCAGGTAACTCGGCTAATAAACAAATACAATCGTGCGGATATTATACATATATATATATATATTTATATACAACGCTCGCAGCAGTGCCCCGCAAAAGAAAATATTATACGCAACGAAAACCGCCGTAACGCGATTAGCCGCCGTTTATGGGCCGCCGGAGCAACACAATAATAGTACAATACATACACACAAACCGCTGCAGCTGACCAGATGTTTATTATGTCGGAATCCGCTTTTAATTATTATCACGCCGCGAGCAGATCCCTATATATGTTCAACCCTCGAGATTCGTCCGTCCGTTATAATATATATTATATTGTATGGGTAGGTAAAACTATATACAGTCATAATAATAATAATAATAATATGCATATTATCAACATATTGTAAATGCGGCCCGCGAGCGAACGGACAACGGACCTGAGTTTATATTATATTATATAATATTATACATAATTATAATTATCATTATGTCCTGCGCGTATACACACGACGATGTTTAATAATAACACAATGAATATTGTTCGT
Organism: Neotoxoptera formosana; assembly: GCA_022818045.1. Classification (NCBI taxonomy): domain Eukaryota; kingdom Metazoa; phylum Arthropoda; class Insecta; order Hemiptera; family Aphididae; genus Neotoxoptera; species Neotoxoptera formosana. Next base: position 28,833,769 of record CM040634.1, read on the forward strand.
TATCGCGCCGAAAAATCTTAATTACCTACCATACCTATATATATATATATACATATTATATTGTGCTATTATATAATATATATAAGTACCTAAGTATAGTAAGGGACGATTCGCTCGAAACACAACACTGGACGGCTGAACTATCGTTAAAATATAACACCTATTTAATATCATATAATAATATGAACACAAGTAAAACTCTATAAAGTATAAAGTACTATCCAGACGACCCACAATATTTGTTTTTTAAAAATATTTATTTAGATAAATTATATGGCATTATTCGAATAAAATGTCATTTAAATAACCTTTTAAATACAATATTTTATAATCAGTCGATAAAATTTTCTGTTAATTTGTTGGATTAAACATATTTTGTTATTCAAATATTTAAAATATTTTTTTATTTGAATAATAATTATTGTAAAATATTCAATCGAATTAATTTTTGTTAGAATAATCATCTAGATAAAAAATTGCCAACCTCTGCTATATTATAATATATGATTACGTTTTTCCCCACACGCCAAAATTCTACACATTGCAGTGAACAAAAAAATTGTTTCTTCTAAGTACCTGCTAGCGTTCGACTATTGTAGAAAAAATTATGTTGAGCAGTGAGCACTTGGGTGAAAATCAGGGCAGCGCGGTGTGATCCTCATCACACCTATATAGAGCGACAAAAATCGTTTTATTTTTTGAAATCCAAAAGATCATTAAAATGTCAAAAGGACCCAATTATCTATTAGCAAGAGATATATTATGCTATGTATTTAAACAATAGAGCTAATTTCAAAATAAAGGCGTAGTTTACTACTCACCACACCCTCGCGAGACCTCAATATAATGTGCAGAAACGTTCTAACTATATCTAACTTTTTAAATAGGTAGATACATGATCACAAGTATGATATTATATATAATATATATAGTACGTATTACAGTAAAAGAAATTTCTACCTTACCTCGTACAAAGTATTTTTATTAAACAAAAAAACACTCGCAAATATAATGCATTCAAAAACTTTTCAGCCCCACGGGTCATTACAAAATCGCGTATACAATGATATACAAATATATTGTGCAATTTAACGGCAAATCGTCGACCACGAGTGCATTTAACGAACGAACGGATTTAATACGAATAATAATATAATGTCGAACAATATACCGCGCGAACGCAAAACGGGAGAAACGGGAGACTTAAACGCCGGCGCGCAAATACTGCACGCACTGCGTGTTATAATATTATATGTTTAGCAGGTAAGTACGGGCTATTATTTTATAAATATTCATCGGCTGGTCCCTCGGGGAGACCCAAATATAATATATTAACGCCTCTTATATTTTATTTTGTACACATATTATCCGTCATCTCACATTCTCACCTATAATATAATATAGCGAGTCGCGCGATTTGGTCATCTGCCTGCACGGCCGCCGCGTAGATGACGGTACACCCTTCGCCCCTGCCGCGGTGGTGGCGTCCCGCGGAGCCGTTAAAACAAAGCGATCATTGTTTCCGGACAAGTGAACCGGTTGCCGCGACCAGGTGGACGGCGACCAAGACGCGCGCATTATTATATATAATATATGTATTATATATTGTAACCATATACGCGGTACCTATATACCTGCATAGTATTGTTTTATAACCCATTCGCGCGTGTATATGTTTATATATATACACATAATTTTTAAACGCCGCGGAGACGTTATAATAATTTTTTTTTTTTTATTTCATTTCCCTCCGAGTAATATTCTATATGCATGTGCGCGCGAAGCACAAAAACAAAAGGAATAATAATATTATAACAATGTGATGGATGGATGGAGAGTGAAAAAAAAATCGTTTTCGCCGCGGACCCGCGCACAACAATATATAATAATATGAGACACACGTAGGTATTCCGTGTAGGGGCCGCATATGCTAATGTGTTCGCATATTATTCGTGAAATTATAAATATAATAACGCTCCGGCGCGGCGGTGTACATAATATACGTAGGCCGCTGCTGCAGAATGTATCCGATCCGGACCGGCGCGTAAAACAATGGGTGACCGGTTTGTGAAAAGAGTCCGCGACATCTTTTGTCTTAGGGTGGTAGTGGTGGTGGCGGTTTATATATACGACCTGCAGCAGCAGCAGCCAGCTAGCAACCCTTTTGGCGGCGTTCAAACGGCCGGGAACGAAATGAAAAAAAAATTGTTCGTCCCGCGGAGGCCGTGAGAAATTCACGCTCAGTCTACATTAATAATATAATATAATAGTCATGTCATATGGGTAGGAGCGTAGTAAGTAGGTAGCTGGTACCCATGCGGGGATTGCCGTGACAACCGGTTTCCTTCGTCGGAACTATGGTGAAGCCGACTCGCAGCTCTCACTGCAGCGTATATTATTATTGTTAGAGCCTCAATATTATTATACCATGTATACCTAGGTATACTCGCCTAACTCGTTCAATGTGCAGGGGCCGAGGAGGATTGAACACTGCAAGTCTCTGCTACGCGAGGAGACTATAAGGATACTTGTTAGTTGTTGCGACTTGGCGAGAACCAAGCTGTGAACCAGCTACGAATTATAGTCGTGACTATAGCTATATAGTAGGATTTATCATGTTCGTCGTAGAAGTCGTGACACCGCGTGACAACTCGATTGGCAGTTGGCACTAGTCACTGCAAGCTATATATACCTATACAGTTATCGCTATTATTTATCAGTATCAATACTATTATTGTTATCAGTCTTGGTTTGTAAGTACTATTTTTTTTATCTATTTGTGCTCAACAAATTTTGTCATGGGTGACAAGTACTATATATAGAGGCCTTAAAATGAGCGAATTATTGATTCCTGTCGGAACTAAACCTGCTTTGGAAAAAAAATCGTTCCCGTCGGGTAATGCTTATCTATTAATATATGAAACCGAAAATTGAAACCTTTGATGCTAATGTTCTCTTAAACTACTCAACCGATTGTCTTATTTTTTTTTTTTTTTAATGAAAGATTATATCACGGAGAAGGTTCCTATCGCAAAAATTATATTGAAGTGCACAAAGAGGTGCTCACACAAGGATTTTAAAATTCATGACGAAAATCGAAAATTTGTATTTTATTTATAAATGATTGCTATTGGTTACAATTATTAGTTGCCTATCAGTTACAGTAACAGTTTTTTCTACGTACAAATTATACGCTCAAAATTCTGGAAAAACTGAAAGCGCTATTTTTGATGAGATATAATATAATATGAATAATCTCTGTTTATTTATAGGGTTGTCAATGGTTACATATCTTATAACTATTATAATAATATTAGTAGAAATATGGCATATACCTACATATTTTTACAAATAAATTTATTAAGTAAATACTATGTATTTTTTTGTAGCCAATGGCCCATCGTTGCCGAGGCATTTGTCAATAAAAAAAAAAAAAATTTATTAAAAAAAACAAATCTTTGTCACAGGCCACCATTGCGATGTTTTTCGTGTGCCTATAATATTCTGATATCACTTACTATTACTTATTTCATCTTTGACTCGGGCAACGCCGGGTGGGACAGCTAGTATAACAATATAATATACATATCGACTCCGTTGTCTAAAATATTGATTCCACCGGATGCTCTTCATATTAAGTAATAGGTAAGTATAAACTATAATACTCCCATAACTATTTCCTAATAAATTGTGTACACCAATGAATCTATCGCTGCTGTAAATGATATATTAAGTGCTTTGGATTCCTCGATTATTACTCTTTTTTGGACGAATCCTCAATAGTAGTATTTGTTGCGCTTGTTCGATACACGATTTATAAAGCGACAACGGCTGATGAACATCTGGAAAATAATATTATGACATACCTGATGCTTTTAATTATTAATAAATAATATGTTCTCGTCCCGGCAGCAATTCGCTGGTAATTGGGAAATCATTTCAGATTTTTTAAACGACATTTTATTTATATAAATGTACTAATCTATCTAAAAATGTTTCTATAGAGACCTAATTAAGTCGTCTACAAAATCTTTGATCTGTTTTATTCAAAATATATTTTAACATCATAAAACATATTAGACCATAGCCCATACAAAACAGCTGCAAACGACGAATGAGGTATTCAAACTATATTATCAATTTATAATATCTATAGTAGTAACTTTGAAAGCGAGTAAAAAAAAAACACACACTTTATTCGTGTTTATGAAAACAATTTATTGGACAAACAATAAAAATAAAAAAACTACGAATAAATAACAATTACATTTATTTTTAGGTAAAAATATTCTGATATCTTTTTTTATTAATTATATTGTTCAATCACATAATATAGATCGTTAATTTATCAGTTCAACACAAACGTATCGTTGATATATTGTCAATGATCCACGATCATATTTTACTTACCCTGACAGTTATTTGCACGTCTCCGGCGCAGGTACCTAAAATAATTTCTTCTGTATTATAATCATTGTAAAATATAATATTTTTTTTTATATTTATATTGACACTTATGATGTGTCATACGCACATAACAAATAATAAATACGATATTATAATCAAAATAATTATACTAATATTGCTCATTAATTGTTATGGTGTTATAAAATAATATCTGTAACAATATTAGATGTGGCGAATTGTGTCGATTTTATTTTCAAAACGACAATTTCTCCGAAGAGTAGTTTCTGTTTTATTAATGTGTATTGTGTATACATTTAAGTTTATTATGTCTTAAATAGTTTTTTTTTTAGTTTAGGTAAGCATAATATAACCACGCACAGATTACTTATTTTTTATGTCATATATATATATATATATATATATATATATATATATCACTATCGTGTTATAGTTAATTGTAATATATTGACATGGCAGGCATTTTAACTATCATTTATAATTGCTATTATATTATTTTAATTTGTATTATTATTATTATTATTATTATTATTATTATTATTATTATTATTTGCATTTGGCCAAGGTCGTAGTCAACTCGCCACCAACGATAATATTATAATAATATAATATATTATTGTATAATAAGTATAAAAACATGACGGCATATACCTACATTACGTTTTCTCTGAAAAAGACGTTTTAGAGCCGTTAAAATGTTTTCATAACAAGACGAAAAGGTTTTTTGTTTCGTATTTTATCATCATTTACTTTCAAATTTATGAGACACATATGCTACACACATCTCAATTCTCAGAAAAACAATTGTTAGTGTCCATTGATTTATCTTCTTTTAATATTACATAAAATCCATTAAAATGTTGTAGTTTGGAAACGGTTCTTTACATTTTAAACGGCAACCTTATTAACAATATTGAAAAATTCCATATTTAAATTATCATAAATCGTCCATAGTATGTACCTCAAATGTCTCATATTATGTTCGATATGAGATTAATCGGAATAGTTCGTAAACTATTTTAATTATTAAAACATTTTTAGAACTTCGATTTCAGTCAATAACGATATGATTTTGTAAGCTTGTTAATGTGTTAAACTATTATAATTAAATATTTTGTGAAAAATCTTTAGGGTTTTTAAATCTGTGTTTTATTGAATTTAGACTAATTTTTAAATAAAAATCACATGCAAAATAATTGTGGTCAGTGGGTGGATTCTCAAGTAATGTAATCAAGTTTTTTTCCCGAATAAAAATGTATACGATTTAAAATCAACTAATGTACATTATTTTTTTAATTAAATTACATTAAACACTTTTAATTAATGATTGTACATAATATTATATCAGTTATTAGTTATGACATTGTTATTAATAACTCGAGGTATGACGTTTTTTGATCCTTACTTTATGTATTTTTGGTTAAACTATATACAATAAAAAACATTTTTCCTAAGGGAGGGTGTTCTATTTAAAAAAAAAAACAGAAGTTTGTATCGTCGCTGGTCTTAATAGTGGTACAAAAAAATCTCAAGTATTCGAAAATATACCCTTCGAGTGTATGTATTTTGAAATTCCAAAAACCGAAATTCGAGTATACTATGCACAGTTTAAGCATAAAAATAGGGCGAGCATGCTTGTAAAAATCACCTCGTATATTATCATAACATAACGTTATTTGTAAAATTTAAACATGAATTTTTAACACGTCTGAACAACTTTTACCAAACGCTTGTTTAAATTTTATATTGTGTTGCGACAAATCGATATTTTTCATCCGAGTACACGACTTGTATATATTATATAGGTAAGACGAGAGCTTCTCCATCGCGTTTTTTCGAGGTCTATGTTCTTCGGGCCCCCGCCGCAGCACATATCGGGAGGGTGGTGACGCGTGTGCCGAGCTACACAGTCATATTATTATTATTATTATTATTCACGATAATATAATCGATAAATACGAATCACGCGACTGTGATGGCGATGGCGGCCCGCGCGGATTGCTGCTGCCCGCCCATTCGTCGGCCGCAGAGGGGTTACATAATATAATAATAATAATAATAATAATAATATCTTTCCTCTTCTTTTTCTCCCCCGACTGCGGCACATGTACACAGTGCAGTATGTACATTATAACGCGTATATATACACGAACCTATATATATATATTTACAATACTTTTTTCCCCGAATAATCCATCGACCACCCTCGCCCTTGAACGCGCCCATTTCGCCCCGCTCGTTTTTTATACGTTTTATTCTACAAATTTTCCTAATTCTTCACCCCCCTCCACCCCCCAACACACACACACGCACACGCAATATTCGCGAGTACACCCTTAAAGAAAAACTATTATATATATAGTATATGTTTATACAGTGTGATCCGTTTAACGTAAGACACTCATTATTTCAAAAATAATTTACGTTTTTGGATATATTTTTATTACGTGGTATGAAGTCGTTATAAAACAACATTTTTCAAAAAAAAATTATTTTTTTAAATATTTTTTAACCATAATAATATATTTAAAGTGTCTTACTTTTTGGAATTACAATATACAGTTTTAATTTTATAATCCAAAGCAGAATATTTTTCTGAGTATTTTGATAGATAAAAATCGAAATTTGGACGAGTAGTTTATGAGCTATAACTTTTTAAGTTTAGATGAGCAGTGTGGGGTGGTATGCGGGTACCCGCAAAACGTTGGTCCATCTAAACTTCAAATATTTAGGTATAACTCAAAAACAACTCGTTCAATATTCGATTTATATGTATCAAAATACTTAGAAAAATGTTCTGCTATGGATTATAAAATTAAAACTGCGTGTTGTAATTCAAAAAAGTAAAACAACTTACAAGACAATAAAGTTAAAAAATATTTTGAAAAAATTTTGTTTTGTAACGACTTGAACCTACCACGTAATGAAAAAAATATTATTAAAAACGTAAATAATTCTTGAAATATTGAATGTCTCTTACGTTAAATGGATCACACTGTATATAAATCTGTACGCATATCAACGTCAGCTGCGCCGACGAGGGACGCGTTCCTTCCAGAATTTCAATTAACACTCGGCGGTGGGTTTTCCGCGGCTCTCCCGTCAAGTCCACGTCTTTTCCCCCGCCGCCGCCCGCACGCATAATATTAAACGTATTATAACCCAACGCGTCTCTCGTTGGTTTGTTTCTTTGATATACAATTTTTCCCCTCTGCAGCCCTATTCGCTACGCACGCACAATAATACAATATTATTCTGCTGCAGATTTTCCACGAACGACCCCTGCAACTCACTGCGACTGTAGTTGTGTAGTATTGTATGTGTGTGTTGGGCCGAAATCACTCGCCCGCCACCGTGGAGGTCAGGTCGGGGGAGGTGAGGGCAGTATGACGGGGTGCAGCCGTTTACGCGATGATGCCTCCGCACGAATTCTAATATTTTTGTTTTACTATATTATATTCTACTGCAGAAAATTGAAATCTCGACTATAAGCCAATAATAGACGAACAATATTCACCGCTATATACTCACATTTTTTAATAATATTAAGTAAAAAATAAATATTATTACATACATTTATAAACATACGACTATTTTAACGTTTTCTGACTTTCAGCTGTATAGCTGCTATTGTACAGTATTAATTCATATTTGATACAATGAGCTCTGCACAGTCTGATTATATATTATATAATATAAAAAGAACTTGACTTTAAAAATGTATTTGATGATTGCCGCTTTTTATTATTGCTTTCACTTTAAAATATTTAAAAACGCGTCGTGTACTTTTATAACGCAATTTACTACCTAAGGATAAGATGACGTTAAATATCATTTTTTTTATGGCGCACATCAATTAAAAAATATGTACGTCCCTCTAGCTAGTTATTTATTTGGGACAAAATTGTCTTACTAGAGGCCAACTGTCAAATACCTTCGCGGCTTAACTGATGACTGAAAATGAAATCCGTTAATAAATTATTTATTGTCATAGATTATTCTTTAGGTCTACTCGTAATATCCTATCACTGATTATGTATTAAATAGCTTTCAAAATGATTTTCTCGTCGTTGTGTGGATTTCAAAAATTGCAATTTTTGTACGTGACCGAACTACGAAGTCCGTTGACGTCGAACCCTGAAATTTTCTCTCCGTGAAGTACAAACTTGCAGACAAAAATGTTGAACATTTAATACAAAGTTCCCCATAAGATTTTATTAGTGTAATTTTAAAAAAAAAGTTGAGCATAAATTCACAATATTTTTGTATGTGCGCCTGAAGTTAAAATGTTGCCAAAATTCGTCAAAATCTCGAAAATTTGCCAATTATTTTGAGTTAGAAATTCATACGAAATTTTCTTTTTATATTGAAGTTTTGAAAATTGAATAGGTATAAGTCTTCTAATAAACTATTCTGGTTTTAACAACAAACAAAAAAGAAAATAATAAAGTAGTATTATTTAAGTACTAAGCATAATATTATAGTCTATGATAACAGGTTCAAAGATTTGGGATCTATGATGATTTCAGATTTGAAAATATTGGAAAATAATATTTTCTTTACTGTTTACAAAAGTTTTTTGATTTCAATAAGAACCATATCAAAAATTGCAAGAATTGTCCTTCGTACATAAATCTTAATAACTCAGAAACTATATACACCTACTCGTTTGAATTTCGATTCAAATGCGTAAATATTTTTAAATAAATCATTCGGTAAACAGTTTTCAGTAAAACAGGATGGTTTTTATTGGAAAAGGGGAAGTTTGTTCTGCTACAGAATAGTAGTTTTTAAATAGTAAAAAAATCTAAGTACTCTAATTTTCTATAAACTCAAGGAACGCAGGATAAAAATAATGGCGTGAGTTTGCTTGCGGTTAATCACCCTGTATAAAATAATACACACAGTTTTACTCTTATCGATATTATACAGAGACGAATAACTTTGACGACTAGTACAACAATATTCGAATATTATGTAGAGGCTATACAGGATATGGAAAACATGGCACAGATATGACCCTTGTGACATCCGTTCTGGTTTTGTCATCGATTATAATAATATTGGAATGACGAATAATATAATAATTATGCAGTTCGGTAATTTCTGTAGTTCAAAACAATATTGACAATCGCAGGCCAAACATCGAATATCATTAATTCAATGTAGGAAGGAGCCGTACATGGCCTATCTATTTTAATTGTGTTCGGAAATTCGAAATTCAGAGTTCAAAACGTGCATAATAATATTATGACGTCATGCATTTTAGAGTTGAGGAATCGCAAAACTTCTAAAGCATAATATTAGGTAGAAACATTAAATATACATTATTGTTATAGCTATATAATATTGATAAGACGTTGACGTTTGACATCATTAAAAAGTTCCTCAATGTAGTATAATAATATTACAAATACTTAAATTCAAAGAAATAATTGTTTTGAGAGCATTGCTTATAATAAATTAACATATTATTTTCTTTTGTGTTGAATTTATCAAAGGTATTTTTCATTAGGTACGTAACATTACAGGATAACACGAACAAATATTGAATATTATTAATCATTCATTTTATTTAAAGTTTTTTTTTTTTAAGAGATAATTTTATTGATATTGTATATGTAACAGGAAAAATTGATTTGGTTTACTCGATAGTCAACACGGAGACTGAACATGTTCTTAATAATATTATTATACTTTTCTTTTTAGCCAAATTTCATAATTTTGATATTAATCTTTTGAACAGTATTGTTACTTATTCACTGACATTGTATTATATTATATTTATCGAACTACCTACTTGTTGTATAATTTACGTCACATTTAAAGACACAATGAGTGTACGATGGCATACGGATAAGATTCATTAATCATAAAAATAATAAATACATATATTACATAAATAAATGGACAGACTTTAAGGAGAGAATCCCACTCACAATGACACTAGCAGACTGATAACATTTTTTTGATTTGAGTATAGACAACAAATATTAAGTATTGTTTTGGTTTATCATTATGTACGATAGTCGAGTATGTCTTGATGCAATTTATTTTGACCTACAAGACATTAATTGGATGGTTAGACGTCATAACAACATTGTTAGTGCCTTCACACGTCGCCTTTAATTACAGGAAATCGAATATTTATGTTACTGCTATAGAAATAACTATAATCGTCTATTGATTTTGAATTTTTTGATAAAGTAAAAATGTTAAATAATCGTTCTTAGAACAATCCTTACCAGCTAATCTACCCGCATTTGCGGTTCATAATTGTCTTCATCATAATTTGATAAACGACAATATTTTTGAATTCAGCGTGTAAGTATATAGTTTTGTAACGAATATAAGAGAAACGCCAAGACTTGAAGACTAATAGTCTTCATTTAGATATTTTGTTTTTTTATTTATAATAGACAATAGTTTTCTATTAAATGTCTTAATACGCCATGTCCATTACTATATACTACTTCACAATTTCGGTTTTTATATTATAATATACTAGCTGTCCCACCCGGCGTTGCCCGAGTCAAAGATGAAATAAGTAAGTGATATCAGAATATTAGGCATACGAAAAACATCTCAATGGTGGCCTGTGCCAAAGATTTGTTTTTTTTTTTATAAATTTATTTGTAAAAATATGTTTATGCCATATTCCTACTAATTATAATAGTTAGGTAACCATTGACAACCCTAAAAATAAACAGAGATTATTTATATTATGTATCTCATCAAAAATATCACTTTCAGTTTTTCCAGAATTTTTAGCGTATAATTTGTACGTAGAAAAAACTGTTACTGTAACTGATAACTAATAATTGTAACCAATAGCAACCATTTATAAACAAAATACAAATTTTCGATTTTGCATCATGAATTTTAAAATCCTTGTGTGAGCACCTCTTTGCGCACTTCAGTATACTTTTACAATTTTCGGTTTATATATTAAGAAGATTATGAGCACTAGATTGAATTTCATAATATTTTATGACGTGTAACGATCAAATAGGTATGTATTAATGTGAAAAAAATAACAAAAATTAATTTCGGCCGACGTCCTTATCTTGTGGTCCCATCTGTGCTGGGTCGTCTGCGGAACACCCAGATTATCACATTAAAATAATTCAATATCATATTATTATAATATTTTGCATAATTTATTATATTTAAAAATACAATATGCGTTTATAAAGCACTCGCACACCGCGTGCGCGCCCGTCTACAATAGTTCATTTTTTTTGTGTCCAGCCGCGTGTTCTGGGGTGTTCCCCTTTGAAACAATACCTATTCGGTATAAGTAATGAAAAAAAAAACTCGTGTGACAATCTCATCGTGTCGTCGTAGAGCATATCCAAGCCGCCGAGTCCCGGTTGTTATAGTATTATTATTATTATAACATGTTATACAGGACCTACCTAGCTATATATACGGCGGTGGAGGTCACAAACGGCGGGGTGACGCGTGATAATAATATAATATGAAAAATAAAAAATAATAATAAATAGATATATTGTTATAATAACCGAAACGGCTATGCGTAAAACGTGTTTTTTTTTCTACTTCCGGAAACAATAACGGAGCAGTATTGTTTTTAAAGGAGAACAATTATCCGGGAGAAAAAAATTAATTTATCCCTTTGTTTCGAAATCTCGTCCCCGTGGGGATTTTACGGTAAAACGTGTGTGCATCGCGCATAGTTATCGCGCCATTCGTTTATAATAATAATAATATAACTGTCAACGTTTTATCTCGTACCTATATATAGTGCTTTATGGTGTATATTATTATTATTATATACCTATGTGACGGGGTCGTATTAACGCGTTGGTATAATATATCGTTTTATTGTAGTCGGTGTAAAGGCAATCGTCGGTAGGTCGTTACATTTTTCAAAGGCTCCAAATAATATATAATATTATATACTATCGATTCGGTTATAAAATATTAATTAATATTGGTATACGGTGACGCGCATAATTATTTTTTATGGATGAACGTTTATTTTACGATTTGCGTATTAATTGTGTATGCCTACTTTTTTGTAAATTTCTAATGTAAGTACACTGCACTGTACTGCCCTTAAGGTAATCTTATGCCTTAATATGGTATGTAATACGCTTTGATAGGTAGGACTTGGGGTGATTGTGCAAGGGCGTATTTGGATTCCTACGATTTTGTATCGAATTCTGCCGCATTGTAATCATCAGCTAGCCTAACCTAACCATCATCAGCTACGAGTATCATTCGATTCCGCTGAGCTTTAAATTTTAAAAAAATATGATAGAAACAGTGGCGTAGCTGTCCCCCCACCTTCGAATTTTTTATTGGTAATGTTTTAAGTATGGCTATAGCCTATACATATAGGTAATAAAATAATATAGTATTTATAACGGTGATATGTATTAATTATTTTTGGTTAATAAACGGTTAAAAATAATAGTTGAATTCCTCGTAATAATTTGTGGTGTATAACAATTTTTAAATAGCCCCCCCCCCTAGACTGAGCTCCAGCTATACGCTACTAAGCAGAAAGAAGCCCCTTAGTTTTCAAGTAAATTTATATTTTTAGATAATTAATTTCTACATGTCATAATTTTTAATTTTTATCTTACAGTCCATACTGCCGCCGGATATTGTTCATGATATATGCACCATGTTTCATGTTATTTAGCACCTCCTATAGTTAGCTAAAATCTAATAAAATATATATTAATGTTTAGTATTTGCCGGCAAAGTTTAACAACATTTAACAAACGTTTATAGTTGTGTACAATAATAAAATAATTTTAACTAGGTATACTAAATATGTTATATTATTGTTGTACCTACATTAATAAGTTCAACGTTATGATGACAGCCGTTTTTATAAATTAAAAGCTCAGTGGAATCGATAATGGTAGGAATCATAATATCATGCCAAAATTATTTTATAATAATACGATCCGACATGTGATATTTGATTGTTGATATAATTATATATTTCATTGCATTAATGATTAACTTGCTTAACTTTGATATATGTATATTATACAATTATGATAATCTATGACTTTTTATATTATTTTTAATTATTAAATATATATATTTTTTTATTAATACACTGAAATATCTATCATATTTTTAAAACAAGTTGCGCAACCAGTAAAAATTGAAATTTTTTGTTGAAATTTTTTATGAACCTTGTTATTAGATTGATAAACAATTTAAGCTGGTGGGACTTTCAGAAATAAATTTTTTTTTTTTTATTGTCACCCTAATGTATAAATTTAAACGCTGATATTAATGTTAATTAAAGGTAAACATCGCGTACCTATATATTATACTAAATCATAAATAAATCTGCTATTGCATAATATATACTACACCTATATAAATTATAATATAACTCTAAGTAGAGTGTCCGATCAAAATACTGAACTGCAAATTATTATTAAATTTACCATCAGTATAGTAACGTAAAAACTGTAGTACAAAAGCACTTATGTGTGAGGCTTTGAAAAAAAAAATTCGTCTTACATTATTTATACAATTTAAACGTTAAAAATAATATCTAATTCGGTGAATGTTTCGGAATATAACAAATTGTTGGATTGATTTCTAAGATAAAAATAAATCGCGTGAATAAATATTTCTTCGCAAAACCAATATTATAACTTTTAAGTAAACGGATTTTAAATTATTTCGTTTTGCTTTATTTTTACGATATTTTATAAATTACGATTTGCTTTATGTTTTGTTTAATGATATATTTTGTCAATCGTTATATGTTTATTGTTTTGTGATATTTAATTGTTTTTGTTTTAATTACGTTTACAAATTTAAATAGTTTTTTTGTCACAATATAAAACGTTATTATAACGTTTGCAAGCCTTGCTTATATATATGCACTTATTTCATGGCGAACTTACAGCGAGCTGCGCACTATATTATAAAGTTGCAACTGATATTTGAAATTTAGCTTGCATTATTTTCTTTATAGCTACGTCTTCAATATAATAATATGATGTATAAGATCTATACTGTTTATAATAAATGACACGAAACAAATTAATATCCAAAACATAATATATACTTAACGAATCCAATTTTATGTAACTGCGGCTTGGCGATATCAATATTATAAACTACGTATTTTTGGTGAATTAAAATTATCCAATACACACATAATAAAATGAAAATTGTCCTAATGTTGCACGTGTTAAGTTTGCTAAATAAATACAAATAGTGATTTGAAAATGGATAAGAAAAAATGTAATAATATTCAATACGACTAAAAATAAAGGTAATGGCTTTTTTCCGTGTATCAAATGTCAGGAATAATTATTTTTTGATGTACAATAATATATCATAAGCGAATAACAGCATATAACAAAGCATATAATACATTAATCATAATATATAATTATATAGTTAACCAGTTCCGCGATTACCGGGGGGTGCTGAGGGTGCTAAGTACCCCCAATTTGGGCCATTAAGTCACACCGGCATATATCGAGTTGATTTCAAATAAAATATATTATTATTACGATCCAATCGGCTAATGGCGTATCGCATATTTATACCTGGTAAATCTGCGAACTTGGTACTTACTAAACAGATTTTTTAAAAATTATATATTTATTATGCTTGCAACCCCGCCGATAATATTCCGACACGACTGCAGTTAACTATAAGCATTCATATTTTATTCAAATTCAACCATGTTAATTATTGAAGCATTTAAAAGGTAAATTAGGAATAATTTATTATCATACTTTTATACGAGCCATAATAATTTATTGTGAAACTAATACTATATTTATAATATTTTTTTCGACCTAACTTGAGTTACCATAAAATGTATTCGTTATTAAATATTTGCTCGAACACGAATAAATTGATGTTTAAAAGTATTCGCGTATTTTTCTAAGACTCTTTTGAACTATATAAATATGTATATTAACAGAATGCTTAAAAAAATATTTTGCCTTTGAGTACCTATAGTGAACTCATTAAAATCAACGGTTTCTTTGACGATAATTAAAAAAAGAAAAAAATGTAAATTAAATATTTAGCTTGTTCAGAAAATAAAGGGTCTCACACTAGCGCGGATAAAAGAGAAAAAAAAGAGAGAAAGAAATCCAACCAACATCTCCTTCGATAAATAATAATTATGTAGCATAAAATCACCCTTTGAGGGTTTTATAAGATTATTAAAAAAGAAAAAGAAGGGGAAAAGTGTAAACTTTTCGCCAGCTTTCAATAATAATGATAATGCAGACCCGGAAACTCGCGGGGGGTTCTTTTTTATTTATTCTTTTTCCCCTTTTTTGTGTGTTCATTAAACTTTTTTTCTCTTACGCCCAGTTACATTCTATCGTCTGAAATTAAAAGACAAGGGTGAAAAGGGGAACAAATAATTCGAAAATACTTCAAACTCCCCAACGTTAGTGCTCCGCCAATCGCGACACGTTTCACGAATGGCCTTGTGCGAGGCGCGCGTGTGCCTAGAGATTTACTTGGCTAAAAAAAAATTGCATATATAATAATGTATATATTTTGAATTGATATTTGTTTTATTCTGAAATGATCAGAAAACTCTGACGAATATTTTCGATTCTGCAGCTGCAGAGCGTAACGAGAAATCTTAGGTTTACAATTATTATTATACATCGGAAAATTAGTTTTGTGTGAATTTGTGTGCTTCAAAAGTATCTTTTATAGTCAAATACTCTTACTCAATATGTGGTTTTTAGAGAACATTATAAGAGTATTTGAACCTGAGTATTTTGCTCATTATATTTTGTACCATGTAATATATACATTAGTACACTTTTCATAAAACACTATGTCCCTATCTTTCAAAGTCCGAATATTTTCTCAATTCAATTATTATTTTAAAACATTTGTTTTAAAATAAACTATTTCTGTGGATTCGTCAAAACGAACATTTTTTGTATTGTTTAAATTTTTTTTTAAATAAAATACTCAAATTATAATTTAAATTTCGTAAAAATTGTGCAATTGCCTTTTTTTTCTTGCACTAAACCACAGAATTATAATAAACAAATAATATACAGTACCTACATGCAGATTGGTTCTGTCTGGTTGTTCCTTACTTCCTTCGACGAATAAACCGAAAATTATTATAAATTTTACGTAACCGTGATTTTTTTTGTTTGTTTTAAATTACTATCACTGCAATTCTAAAACATTAGCGACATAAGTCATACAAAAAGTATTGATTCAAAAGTTTCAATTTTTATATTTTAAAGTAATAATTAAGCATGACATTTTAATTTAAAGAATAATTGACTTGATGTAATATTTAAACGACAATTAACACAGCAATAATATTATTTAAAAGAAATTGTTTCCAACTCGCCAATATTATAATAAAAGTCACAGTTCGAAACAATTTGATATTATTCGAGTTGGCGCTAAATGTTCATTCTTATTGAATTCCCTCAAGAACACGTGTGTAGCTTTTATTTTGCAACTTTAAAATTTGAATCCAAATATAATTGTCTAAAATGTTTTAGTTGAGGAGCTGCAATAAGAAGTTATTAGGTTACCATGCTGGGGTAGTTTAAACGCACGTGAATCGCTAAATGTAAAAAGGGCATATGTTTTAAAAGTTTTCAGGAAAGACATAAACCTAATATGACTGGAAAAAAATTGAATTACAAATTGTATGATATGAAATAATATAGTATCAGACATGACATACACGTTTCTACGCACTCTCGTAAAGAAATATAATAAATCTGTAGGTAAGCTTGAAGAGTTTTAAGGTCGTGGACATAATAATATATTACCTTAATGCATCAAATTAGTAAAAAAGTTAATATAATTAATAAATTATTATAAATAAGTAGCTTTAATATCAACAAAAATCAAAAAACCATTATTATAATATATTAATATATGATACACAGTAGATAATAATATAATATGCTGATAACGAGTCACAACATTTTATTTTATTTTATTTAAATTTTAGCTTTATATTATGTAAATTATTAGAAATGTAACAATAATCATTAGAATAATTAACTTTATTATTACGCGTTCTATTTTCTCTTGTTTTCTTACAGGTTATAGGTTTATATAATATAGAACATATGCCTCGTTTGCACAAAACCATGTATTTTATAGTATTTATCGATATTAAATTCAATACCTAAAATGAGTGGTAATAATGAGTGAATTTCGTAAAATATCAAACTTGTGCCCTTTTTGTATTAATTAGCGATTCGCTTATATTATTCTCAGTACTGAGGGCAGAGTTTGCGTTAGACTTTTCGACTACCTTTTTATTTACCTACCTGTGATTTTGTCCAAATCGAAGTGATTCTGATTACACGGAAAATGGCAAAACGTTTAACGTCGTCGATCGCTTGCCGTGCGTACAAACGTCCGCGTTTTCCGATTAACACATCACACGCGTGTGTTATAATAATAATTATGTAGAATATAATATAAATATTAATTAATACAAATTATTTATTTGCCACTCTGACGTCGTTACGAAGTACTATATTATTAAACTAACCATATTATAAATTATATTTATTTACAGGACAGGTATACACGAACTCTTCTGTCCGACGAACTTGGCCGGAATGACTGCCCAGGACTCAGCTGGCGAGCGATGTGATAATAAAATATTACACTTGGTGTTGAGGGTAACACTAATAATGATCACGACAGAGGACTACATATAATAATAATAGGTACACCGTTTCCGTCCAACCCTCGGGTCAAACCGGTTACCTCCACGGACACGCATTGTCTGTTGGGGTGGGCATAGCGCCGTTTTCGAACAAAACCTTAACCTACACGCTTTTAGGCCTATTCGTTTTTCGACCAAAACAAAAAGCTTAATAAACAATAATATATAGAAATAAAAACATTTTATAATATAATTATATACTAATATAAAACATATTATAGAAAATTATTATTAAATAATATAAAAGTTATATAAAATGTGTTTAATGTATAAATAAATAATAATAATATATAATTATTGTCAATATAATTATTCATTAATTATTTAATCGGTGGTTGTCGAGTTTGATTGTTATGGCAACTACCATTCATACGTTATATAGATATATCGTATAATATACCAAGACTGATCGTATTGTTAAAGAGTTTTCTATATTAGGTACATTTAATAATTATTGACAAAAATTATATATTATTATTATTATTTATTATAACATATTATTACTAAACACATTGTATACAACTTATATTTTTAATAATTTTATATTATATGTTTTCTACGTATTAAAGTATTTTATTTATTAAACTTATTGTTTTGGTCGAGAAGTAAATCGGCCGAAAAGGGAAGGGTACGATTTTGTCAGAAAAGTGTATCGCCCGTGTTGTATTTTATTGTTTATTAATTAACACACTCGTTCTCTGGGACAATTTTCACGATTGCGAGCAAAAAAAAGAATCGGTAAAGCACGATTCCGTACGTTTTACCTTTTTGGGAACACGATTCCGTACGATTTTGATCAAACAATAGATTGTCAAAAATATCCCCAAAAACAACACGATTACGTACGATTGTCTGTGCAATGTTGCCATTTAATATTTATTGTCAATTTGTTTAAAATATAAAAAAATTGTAAAATTGTAAAAATCTAAAAAAATAATTATAATTTAATACCTTGGTATTTGTTACAAATACTTGACAAATATTTTATTATATTTTTATGAATCAAATATTTGTCATATTCGTTAATTTTGTGGTCTAACCGTTGTCTGTCAGCTAAGGCCATTTCATTGAAACGTCCTTTGGATGCGGATCTTATTTTTGTGCCGGTCTCTTCTTGTGTTTCCTTCAGAACTCTGTAAGTTCAGCCAGTACGCCGGGCGCCGGCTCCGGCATACTGTACTTGGAGGAACACGGCGACCGGCCGGGCAAATTAGTATAATCGTCTGTTTGGCTTTGGACCCTTGCTTATAGTTAAGTATACGTGAAACGTAAGTAAAACGCTATAACTAAGTCAAACAGTCAAATTCCTACGTGACCTTATGGAAATCTGGCAACATTGCACTAAACTCTTGGGTACAAAACGTACGGAATCGTGTGTCTTAAAACGTGCACGATTCCGTACGCTGATAAGGACCGTACGGAATCGTGTTCTACCCAAAAAAAATACGGGTATATAAACTAGGTATTCAAAGCACCTGGTAAATAATTTTTGAAAAAAAAACGCACTTAATTCTACCCGAATTCGAGTTTTGACACACACACAATTCTGACTCAGCCTATATATAATATTATTATAGTCGACGTGTTATATTATTATTGTACACGCAATCACAGTCGCCGCGTCATTCATTGTACCCGTATAATAATAATATTATTGCGTTCGAATTTCGCAACGATATATTATATTATAATAATAATAATAATATTGAAAAACGCGGTTTTACAGTGTGCTTGTATTAAAGGGTCAGATAAAGGAAATTGAGTAATAATTATTACGGCCGGGCGTCCCTCTTTTCGTACAATATTATAATATATAATACTCACAAGTATGGTATGCACACCCATGTACAGTATTAATTGTATTATTCGTGCGATATACATGTTACGAAAATATAGAAAACAAAAGAGTGAAAGCCACACAATAAACCTTCTTATATCTATGCTATACTTTAAACATGGACGAGAGTATTATACAGGGTGATCTATTTAAGGTAAGACTATTATAGGTACGTGTTGTAAATAGTTTATGAATAGTGATGAAATCGGTCTTAAAAAAATTTAAGAGTAATTACTTTACCGTTTATTTGGTACAAACAAATTTCAGTCTATATTTTTTCATTTAGCAAATGTATATGAAATGCTTTTTCCTATGCAATGAATGTTACAATAATACACAATAAAACGCGTATACAACGCAAAAGTTGTTGCATGTTTTTTTTTTTTAAATAAATGGAATTTATTTTAATTGATTCGAAGAATATTACAATTATCATTGAGTCGTTTTAAGGAATTTCATCTGTTGCCAATCAACCGTTAAATAAATATTTTTTAAGCAATATTTTGTGGACGGGTTATAATTTCTTTATGCAAAAACAAATCATAATGCGAATTGTTGATACGCCTCGCCTGCAGTTGTGCTCACTCTTATTATATCTTCAGTAAATTCAGTCCTCATTATCGTATTTTCAAAAATATATGGTATCTTTCATTTCCTATTCCGTCGATATAAATATTGTTATCATATTATATATTAACAACTGTAATATATTATATTATGATACGCGTACAATTCCGGAACTTTTACGATTATCTCATGTGCCCGCATATATTATATGCTAAATATTTATTATTTTCATCATATTTAATACCGCCTGCTATCATGTAGGTTGTAGTCATAACTTTTTCATTCTCCGAGTCCGCAGTTGGTGAAAAATCGGTTTGGCCGACGTAATTGATGTCACTCGATCCCGCGGCGACGCTTCGTTTACCATGCAAATCTCGATTAAAAATATCAAACGGTTCGGAAATTCTGTTACGAGTCACAAAGAACCATTTCTTAATGAAATTAAAAAATACGACGAAAGGAGAAAAAAACAGCTTTGATTTTGCAATCATGATTTGTATCACATTATCTTAAAAAACCGTTGCTTTTGAGTTTTGATTAATAATTATAAATATTAATTTATAATTTTGCCACTATATTACATTTCTTATTAGTTATTATCTTTGTAATCCATTTCCATATAATGATAATTATTATTATTATTACTTTATCGCATTAAGTTACTGTATTATTGGGACTCTACCCGTTATTTATATATAAATATATCAAATAAATCAAATAGTTTTATATTTGATATTTATTTTTGAAAATTATCATTTGTTTAAACTATAATAATAATTATGTGGCTGCGGTCTAATTCCCGGTTCCCTTTAAAAGTTATATATTTTTTTCGTGGCCCAATAACCGGCTTATAAAAAATGTAAAAAAAAAAATCGTATACGAGACGGTTAGATACAACGTGGCCCAATATTACCATAACCACTCATAAATTATTGTCTGTTTCGAATGTGTAGTGAAATAATACTTGGTTTATATTCTTTGCTCGTTTTATATCACGAATTAAACATAAAACCCCAATCTTGTTTTCTCTGTATGTAAATGGCATCAAAGGGGTTATCAAAAATTGTGAACTTCTCATGTTTGCTGATGACATAAAACTTTTTAGGAAAATTGAAAACTTATCTGACTGCTCTGCGCTCCAGGAGGACCTAAACAATATGGTTGCATGGTTTAATACTATTGGTTTACAGTTTAATGTGAATAAATGTCACTCCATGTCATTTTTTAAACACCGCTCCTCTATCAGTTATACTTATGCAATCAATGGTTCTAATGTGACGTCTGTGAGTAGTAAGAAAGATTTAGGTATTATTTTTAATACTGACCTGAATTTTCACTCCCATATTGAAATGTTATGTTGCAAAGCTTTAAAAACGCTTGGGTTCGTAATACGTATTTCGAAAGAGTTTAATTTGTATTCTTCTCTGAAAACAATCTATTGCTCCTTGGTCCGTTCCTTATTAGATTATGCATCTGTCCTATGGGACCCTTATACGTTAGCTGAGTCCTGTCAATTAGAACGTGTTCAGAGACGATTCCTATCTTGCGCAGCTTTTACATTAAAAATAAGACATCCTCCCCATGACTACTCTATAGTTATGCAGGAATTAGGTCTCGTCTCATTAGCTGACAGGAGAGTTAACACCAACGTAGAGTTTTTGAAAAAACTAGTGGATGGTCGCTTTGATGCTCCCTCACTTCTTAAATTGGTCAATTTCAAGGTCCCTTCTCGCATTATTCGACACCATGTCCCATTCCTAGTTTCTAAGCACACTACCAATTATGGCAGTAATAATCCTATTGATCGCATGATGCGGCTGGTCAATGAGAGTACCATTTATCATAATATATTTTAATATTGAAAATTTTTATTTATTTATTTTTTTTTTGTGTTCTATTTTACTATTACTATTTTATATTACTAGTTATTATTATTATTAATATTATTATTATTATTATTACTATTATTGAATTATTATCATGTCTAAACTTATATTGTATCTTAATGTTATGGTTCTGTTGGTTTATTGTTGTAAAGGGCTTTGCCCGTACATATATATATATATATAAATAAAACGTCGAGATCTCAATACATGGTTTAATAACTGGTCAAGCGCGCTCACCATAATATTGTATTTTTAACGCATTGATTGTATTTCATTTTTTAGGAATATTCAAGTATATTTATAATCACTCTTATAATTGCATATAATTCTAAAAAACGGAATTCGAATAAATACCTAACTTGTTATTAGGGATAGGGCCCGTATTTTAAATGATAATACTAGAATAAAATGTAATTTTTTCTTAAATATGAAGTAAAAAATAAACCATGTTTCGTGAGAAAAAAAAATAATAAAACGAAAAATATTTTAAAACTGCGTGGAATGACTTATTATGGTTATATCAGCTAGATGTTATTGACTACAAAAGTACAAGTATAAATAATAAATAAATATTGCAATTATCTTCTAGATATAGATATAAGATCCAAGGAAATGTTATATAACTTGGTACTAATAATAATTATATACCAATACCACTGATTAAGATTGTTAAGAGAGGGCCGAAAATATTGTAGCCCCCCCCCCGAAATTCAGGTCTGAGCACGCCTATGGGTACAACATATAGTAACTATCCCGCAAATAGACGGAACTTAGACTTTTTTTTTGTTATCATATATACTATAATATATATGGTTTCGTAAAACTCATAATGTGTAAGTTTTTCGTAAAAAAAAACCTACTCGAGTGCTTTGCACGATTAATAAATCGCATATATTATAATATTATATTAAATGGCATTTTTCAGGACTGTTAATCGTCGTCGCTTAATCACTTCGGCTATATGTACCACCACAGACTGTGGTACGACCACAGCCCTAAACTAACGGAAAGTGCACCCCTGCACGCCGCCGCCGCCCCCCTCATATTGTGCCCTGCACAGGACTCCTCGTGCAGCGCGGACGTGTAATATTATATATATACGACACACACCCGTCGCGGGGTATTTATTGTGCATCGTACTATATATAGCTCCGTCCGGGGGCGGGAAAGTCGATTAAAATCTCAAATGATTTTCCGGCTCGTTTCGCCGCGGTACTATATTATGCTGTATACGCTCGCGATTATTATTTGGTCGTCCGCCCGTCCGCGACTGCACATTATACAGTGCAAAGGACTAACCCCGCGGGTTTTTTCGTGTCTGCCGTACACGTTCACGTCATTACATATAACACGACGACGACGCGGTTTTCGCCTGGGGTGAAAAAATCGTGAAAAATATAAAATATATAATACTATATACGAACAACAACTGCCGCTATATTATAATATTATTATGTGCACGCGCGTGTACGACGCTGCACGCGATTTACTACGATACGTGTGTGTGGGTGTGTGTGTGTGAGAAATATTATTATTTCGGTAATGAACTCGGTTTGTGGACCGCCATGTTTTCGTCCGAGGGTAAACCGTCGCGCGCGGGGGGTGGCGAGGCTCCACCCTTATTTGGACGCCGCGAGCGAGGCCCGACGACGGCAGAGGTTTCGAAACCGCGCTCACGGGAAGTGTATTATTATTATTATTATGGACGACGATAAACACAATCTAATATATTATACCTACGCAAAGACGACATACACACACAACCTCCACATACTTAGAGAAAGTATCGTTCAAGATTCGCGAAAAAGTCCTATAACGATAGGAAATCCGTTTGAAAAAATAACAAATACAAATATTTTGATATTAAGTTAAAAACGTTGATATATGCATAATATTATTATATTCTACGACGGACGGAAAACATCAGGGGTACACTGGTATACGAACAATAGATTTTATACCGTGGTTATATTTTACGGACGACTTAAAATTCGTATGAATATAATATAATATTACGCGAATATGAAGTCATGTATATACCTACAGTGTGAATAATAATTACACTACAAGCCGAATGAATAAAATATCGAATATTTATAAGCTCCGATTGTTCCGAGCATGCGCCTATTCTTCGTGTAATTTGTACGCTCGTTTATTATTTTATACCTGTCCTATTAGCTTTTGAGAATTTTTTTTATAAATATTTTATTGTGCCTTTTTAACGGTTTTGGTTTTACGACGAATTCCGTTGACGATGTACTTTTTTTTAAGTGTAACTATTGTTTTTAATCTTTTAAAAGCCAACAAGCCACAAAGACTTGCGGGTATGAAATGTAAAAAAAAGTGGGCATCAGACAGTCGATATTTCACCCCCGAGCCTATAAAAAAATATTTTGGAAAAACTTCCTCGGGGCTGACAGAGTTTCAATGAAACAATATAATGGTGAAGAACAAATTGATTATATTTATATTTGTATCTCTGCAGTGTATGCACGTAGGAAATTAATAAACACAAATTAAATATGAAGGTGCGTAGTATGTAAATCCAAATAGAATAGACTTTAAGGGTCTAATCGTACTGTACCAGCTCAAAAATTGTATTTATTTTGTAGTTATATACTAGTGAGGTATAAAAACTACAGTAAACATCAAACATAATATTATATAGGTAATAGTATACCTATATATTATACAATATTTTTATGGTACCAACTTTTGTTATTTACCTCGACGGGCGATTTTTGATAAAAGTACGTCTGTATATTTTGTAAATACAGCGAAACCTCCTCTAGCGGACACCTCTAAATAGCAGACGTTTTTTGGGGGGAACAAACTACACGTTTTCTACAAACCGAACACTCTGAAGAGCAGCAGATGCCTCAGAATAGTGGAAACAATTTCAGTGAGTGTTCGGTTTTTAGAGGTTTTGCTGTGTTTCGTTGTTTTTCATTTTTCGTAAAGGAATATTGCTCTCGTTTTATGGCGTTCGCAAAATAAAATATTTTATTCGATTCCTTCGAATGCTTAAAATTGAGTATCTTTATATATTATATACAGTGTGTAACGACCACTACTGCCAAATTACATAATACTTTCGTTCGAGATATATTTTACCAATTTTGTTTTTCATATAATTATTAAGACTAAGCTAAATTATTATATATTATGAAGAAAAAAAACAACATTTTGTTAACTAGTCGTTTCTCTGTGTTTCACACTGTATAATATACAAAATAAAATGATTAATTATACGAATATGAAACAAATGTAGCTATACATAATATAAGAAAACAATTTATTTTAAAAACTGTGTAGGTAATGTATTATTTATTAAGTACTTTATTCAAAAAGCGATTAAAGACATTAATAACAGAAAGTTCTACGAAACTGCAGTATTCTAAGTATATAGGTATTTTTCATTTTAGGTTTTTTGTGTTAATATTTTGAATATTATATGAAATTGTTTAAGTAAATAATCAAAATTTAAATTATCGAAAAAATAACTATTATTAATTTGTGGTGTATTATTAGTAAATTGTATTACATATTATTATTATTACGTTCGATTATAGTATGACGATTAATCTATTATCTTATAAATAATATATAGATTTTTTGACACATTGCAGCGTGGGTTCGAAGAATATTGTTTTTCACAATCACTGTCGTAGAATTCTACATGAATAATATTGTGCGAAAAAATAATACTAAATTTTTTTTATTAAGTTATAGTTTATTTAACGATGGAACATTATTGCTGGGTGATGACAATTTGTACAGCGCGTTTGTTCAAAAAGGTAATATTATTTAATGTGAATAAATATATTACATCGAACAGTTATTGTCACGTTAAAAAATGTTACATATGTTGTATAATATTGAAAAGCTAAATAAAAAATATTAAACAGCAGTGGCGGCTCGTGCTATAGGGCACACGGGCATGTGCCCCACCTAAAAAATTGAGAAGAAAGAAGAAAAATGTATATTAAATTATTAAAATTAAAATTGAATAAGTATTTCGTCCATCATGATATAAGTTGGTACTTGGTAGTTGGTATATCATCGAATATTATCGAAAAAAATGTTTTATCAAATACGGGTGCTCCTAGATAGGATACGTGTATACTATATATACGCATTGGGCGGCGGGTACAACGAAGTTGTGCCCCGATGACCCGATCAACAGTACTAGATTTCCCCCACTTATCGACACGAATCAATACGGCATTGCCGGGCATAATCGGATTGTGCCCCAATTCTATTTTTATTACGATTTACAAGATTTTGTCGGTCTTATCGCCTTCGTATTGTTATTGTCGACCGTCGTCCGTGGAACAAAATTTATATTTTGAAAACATGATAATAATTAATTATTATTTGTTCATTCTAATCATTCTGTTCAGCGTTCTTTATTTAAAAAATCAACAGGAATTGATGGTAAGTTAAAAATTGTCATAGTGGAAAAAGAAGGAAATATCTGTGCCCCACCTTCAATGAACCCCACGAGCCGCCACTGTTAAACAGTGTTTAGTTTCAGTGGAATTAAAGGGTTGGATAATGGGAATTGCATGTACTTAACGATTTATAATCAATAACAAGATATTTTTCCAAACCGTCAAATAAAGTGGGAACAAAAAAAAATTGTCTTTTCTTTCTTAAGTTAGTAACACTACGGATACGATTAAACTGATAAAATAAAATATTCTCCTAAAATAAATTACAGATAAACGCTAACATTTTATAAAGGAATTTTAAAATGTAGCTCGGGACAGATAAAAAAAGGTACGCGGGTCGCCACGTAGGATGACACGGCGTGTTGGATAGGCAATTCAGATACATCACGACGCTTGCAACGTTCTGCTTTTTTTTATATTCATATCATATAATGCTTTACAAAATATATTATAATATATTACAAGAATATTAATGGAAGTGAGTTAGCCTGTTAAGGCTGATAGCGAGTTTTTGCTCAATGTTACTATCAAATCTGCTATGAGATCTTATTCGAAATCTCGAATGTGGCCCAAGTTTTTTTTGGGGCGTACATACAAATTGCGGCCCAGGTATTTTAACGCTCGTACTAATTAAACATTTTTAAAATATACATATTTACATATACATAATTGGTTCTTTAACCAAAGTCTTGGTCAAGATGTCCGCAATTAAGTCCTCTGTTCCAATGTGTACATTGAAACAATCCATCTTCATACTTTTCTCGAATGAAACGATATCGTACGCCTACGCGTTTGGTGCTCTTGTGAAACTCCAGATTTTCACTGAACGTATTGCTCTTTGATCGTCAATATAACACGCATTAATGGTTGTTTATCTTCGTTTTTTCGATAAGCTAAGTTAATTAACTTCATTATCCACAAGATTCCTTTTACTACTATTCGCTTGCCGCAATTTATTCTACTATTTCGTTGACAATAATAACACACATTTTTGTCTTTGTAAAGCCTATGATATAATAGATTAAACAATATAGAATAAAATATATAAGTCGATTTTAGCCTTTACGTCGTTATAATACTAGAATAAAAAACAACTGTAATTTAAGTGTACCACGTAATTATACTATTTTTGGAACACAGAGTCCAATGTTTAAAGGAATTCTTTTGCTTCGTAAATATAATATTAATGTAACTAATTTTGATAATTTTAACAAGTGTAAAAAACATATTAACACTATTTTGTATCCTGGTTGTAAATGTCCACTTTTTTGTCAGTGATAATTTTTTAAGTACTCTAAAACTTTTTCTTAATGTACTTTTATACTCATAACATGAGTTCTTCCATCTTCAAGCATACATATGCTTATTGGATGAGCTTGCAAACCGGCTATAATGTTTTTGTTTTTAACTATTATTTGGTTTGCAAAATAAATATATTATTATTATTATAGATGAGCCACGGTTGAACAAATATCCTGTCATTCTGACGTTGAACGCCGTGTTTCAATGTCACCAGCACCGTCAGAATCGCTAGATATTTCCAACGACAAAACATAGTCAAATGTTCTGTGAATACAATAACGTATAATAGGTACGCGTTTAATTAAATACTAGTGCGCCTTTTTTGGATTTGTCAAAAAACGACTATAAAAGTTTACTGCGTGTTACATGCAATATCAGCTGGTCTTGATACCTGTTACAAGAGCAATAAACTACTCACTGCTCGTCCATATGGTATTTCTTCGTCTATCGAACTATCGTAATTTTAATTCGCCCTAATTGTGAAATTAGCCCTTACTGATTCGTATCGAACTACTGGTGAAAATATTTCATGATAATCTATACCATATTTCTGTGAAAAACCTTTAACACGTTCAATGCCACGATCGACACGTAGTCGACAACTGTCACACGGTCTCAGGGACCACAGTCGA
This sequence comes from Neotoxoptera formosana, assembly GCA_022818045.1. NCBI lineage: Eukaryota > Metazoa > Arthropoda > Insecta > Hemiptera > Aphididae > Neotoxoptera > Neotoxoptera formosana. The sequence goes on from CM040634.1 coordinate 28,862,589, forward strand.
CAAATGTATATCTTATGTATATTTTATGCACATCTCTCTGGGCGTATTATTTGATTGGTCATAGACGCACCGTTTCGATATTTATATGGGTTATTCAGTAGGATCTCGTGATTTCAACGGTGTATTTGGATTTTCCGTATCTATTTTTAGCGAGTTTTAATTATTTTCCCCCGAACGACAACGGCGCCTTCGATTACGCGGCTGTGCTATTTTCGTTGTTACTGTAATATCATTTTGACGAAATAGTATTAGTTTATTTTAATAATGTACAGAGTGTATCATCTTGCTCGGATGTATAATAACAATGTTAAGTCGCGGACTGAGAATGAAAAGGTTCTATGTCCACTTTTTTCAAAAATCGTTTTTTTGCATACATTTACTTTATTTTCAACTGTGCATTTTTTGATTGGAAAACGGTGTTTCTGCAATCAATACTTAGTGGGATATAGAAAATGAAAAGGTTCTATGTCTTGAAAAATTACAGAATCGTGATTATAGCTGTAGCTCGTAGAACTTTTTTATTCTGATAAGTTTACGTACGTATGAAAAGGTTCTATCGTCATGTTATTCAATGTTGGTTAGTACTAAAAGGTGTTATCAATAATACACGATGTCATTGATACGATAAAACAAAAATTACAATAATATCGTACAATATTTTTGTAATAGCAGGTATTTATAGACTTAATAATTATTGTATTATAGTTTGAATTTAAAAATTATTTACTATATTGTTTTCGATTTCAATATTGCCGCCAATTGGTATTTATTGTTTTGTTAAGATATTAATGTTATAATGTGATTTTACCTACTTATTAGTTATTAGCACAAATAATAATATACAGATACAGATACAGATACAGATACAGATACAGATACAGATACAGATACAGATGTATACAGATAAATAATTACTCCTTTATAATTTTAAGACTTTTTGTGTAAGTTCATCGACCAATTAATTCGATTACTGTACTTTGCATACTTATTAATCATTTAACTTAAAGTATTAACTAATTGTAGGCTGTTAAGGGACTGAGTATGAGTCCAATGGATTTTTTTAATTTTAGGTGGTATATTTTATTTTAATATGTACCTACACAATTTTGAATTTGGAGTACTGAGGTTTGAGACTGAAGGTAATAGAGTACAATTTATAAAAATTATAATGTAGCATAAATCTGCAATATAATTAAAATAATTAAATTAGGTAGGTATTAGGTACATTAAAGCACAGAACGTCAAAGAAATTAAATTATTTATTTGCTCAATTTGTTAATACTAAATTATTTTGATTGCTCATTAAAATAATGTAAAAACAAATGTTATTATAAATATTCATGTTGCATGTGTTGGTAACACTGACAAGTAGTAAAAATATTGTATAGCACTACATAAAAAGAAAAAAGTTCTATGTATAACATATCATTTAGTTATAAGAATGAATAGGTTCTATACAGAGAACTTTTTTCTTCTTATACACTTTTTTTCTAGTTTTTTGGTTTTTATAAAATGTATGGATGTCTCATACTTAATACTCATAATGTATCTGACAATAATTGTATTTATTTATTCATTAAAATTATGGTTACATTCAAAAGATGACCCGAAAAAAAGATATTGGGTATTAAAGTTAAAAATCGCTCTGCTGAACAATTTGATAATCTGACATAAAACCTTTTCATTCTCAGCCCGCGAAGTGTGTACAATTAATGTTCGCAGACTATGGTACACTCTGTATTCATATGTTTACATACCTACTGTTTATTACATATTATTTATTTTGATAGGTACCCATTTGTCTACGACAAAATTATTATTTCTCGGTACCAACGATCATTAGTAAAATAAATCAATATTCCAAGAATGCAAGTTGCAAGTTCCAGGAACGGCAAATAATGATTTTAATAATATTTAAATGACGATTTCGCAAAACCGGTGGCGACACGTAGTCGCAACTCAGTTTTGGCGCGGATTCATACTATATGCGATATTAGGAAAAAAAGTCCGAGAAAAACTTATTTCAATATTTTTAAAATAATATGTTTTAATCGCTCTGTATACTCAAATGTACTTACTCTAGATATAGAGACAGGTTATTATGTACAATGATATCTCAATCAGGGGTATTTCCATATAAAACTAACAAGTAACATTAGAGATAGAACTGATATTGGGCTAACATCTAAAAGAAAACAAAGAACTTTGGAAGGCTGTCTTTGAACATTATGCTAAAGATCTGCAGATAACGAACCAGTTGAATCGACATTACAAAATTTATCACATTGTTTGCGGAAAAGGAGTAGGGAGTAATAACAATAATAACTTAGTTTTAATAATAATAAATAATAAAATATTTTTTAATTGTAATTATGTGTATACTTAATAAATAATATTTTTTTTTAAATAATTTTTTTCTCGGACTTTTTTCCGTTTGTTCGGACTTTTTTCCCCGGACTTTTTTACCGTTTACCACTATATGCGCATCATAAAAATATTTACTGTGGCACTCGACAAGCCTTGCCTTACATTTGTCCATATCACTATCTGTTTAATCGTGCATTTAGTAAAGACATTTTATTCTTCGGTAAATCGACTTATGTTCGAGTATCATTTTCACTCGACGACACTAATTCATCATTCGTGGCATATATCTCCGTTCATTTACACGCTCTACGGTTATTGACTTGTCAAATGTTAATGGTTCCATATAGAATATTAGCAATAAACGATTGAACATGTCCTGTGGTTTTAATTTATTCCTGTCGCGTAATACAATATTATTCTATTGTCGTCGACTACTGCTGCTTCGTCCTAGACTTGAACGTTCCCCAATTTGTGACATTGTTTCTGCACAATTCTAATATTTGTCAGTGATTACGTTTTTTAATCTAGTATTTTCTTTCTCGGAGATTCATATTTCTACACGATGATATAACTTATTTGATTTCGAATTTTCGAATACAATACTCGATATCCTTTTGTGCTATTTGAATAACCAACAAATAAACCTTTTTCACTTTTTGGATCCCATTTTTGGCGTTTTTGTTTTGGTAGGTCTGTGTATAGAACAGTACCCAAAACCCTTAAACGTTTTATGTCTGGCACGACTTTAAAATATAGATAGCCATAAGGCGACTTACCTTTTTTGAGCTAATACCGGTCATATTCAATATACCCCTGTCTTAACGCCTTCAGACCAAAATTTTACTTATAAGTTCTTTGCACATATCATCGCTGCTTCAACGACTGTCCTATTTTCCCTTTCCATTTTGTTCTGGTGTACATGGAACTGTCTTTTGATGTCGCATTCCATACTTTTTTAAAACACCTGTAATATCCTTATTTACAAATTCTAATCCATTACCATAATCTGTCCCTAATATTTTGACTTTGTTTCAGTCTTAACACCTTTTATAAACATTTCAATAATATTTTTCACTTCATATTTATTTTTAATAAAATATACCGTACGTGAGAAATCATCTTCGAATAATAACAAATATTTTGACCCACCTATCGAATCCTTTTGCATTAGATCACATACATCCGCATGAATTTTAATTATCCTACATTAGTATACGTTGTAGTGCTTTCATTAAACGATTCGAGTTGTTGTTTTTCGATTATGCAGTCATCGTAGAAAAATTGTTTATCATTTGTTGAATAATTGATATTATGTTTTGCCAAACAATTCTTCGCGTACTGAATTTATGTCCCAATCGTTCGTGCCGCAACTGTAAAGTGTCTCCAACTGCAATGTTCGCTAACGTTCAGTTTTATTTGGCACTTCAACCTTAAACTATAATTTAAATATTTTCCGTTCCGTTTACCTGTACAAACTATATGTCCATTTATTGTGAACACACATTTTTTATTGTCGGAAATTCAATTTTAAGCCTTTGCCTATTGCAGTACAATTTGAGAATAAATTTAACTTTAGATCTGGCACAATATGTAATACATTCAATAAATAGTAAATATATTCTTTTCCAATATTACCGTTTATATATGTCAATATATATTTTATATTAACTTTGCCTGTTTGAAAAATAATTTTTTTTATAAATTTTCAACTCAAAATTAATTTTCAAATTATTGTGGTTTTGATGAATTTAGTCAAAATTTTAACTTTGGATCACTCATAAATATTATTGTAAATTTATGATAAGCTTTTTTTTTAAATGAAAATTAAAAATACTTATGAGCAAACTTATACTACATTTTCTAGTTTTTTGAACAAGCAAAAAATTATTTATCGACAATAATTGAAAAAAACTTTAATCAAAAATTGATAATTTCTCACACATTTAAATAACTCAAAAAGAGTCAAAAAATATTTTGAAAATTGTATCATGTATAAAAAAAAGTAATATTAACTTTTGGCGAAAATTTAAAATACCTACGGTTATTCGTTTTTGAGGTATACTAAAAAACAAAATCAATTTTTTCCTTACCCTTTTGAAAACTACTTATATTTTTTTAATTTTGACTCCCCAAAGTATCAATTAGAATCACTTTCCTACCAGAAAATGACTAAAGTAAGAAATCGAATTATTTTTATAGCTCCAAATGATGATGACAGGAAAATATTTTTTTTTTAAACACGTTATTGTAAAATTAATACACTCATCACTCCTCTCGGTATCTTTAGAGAAAAAAGTTTTAATTTTTGACATGTTAAACTATTTAACTAAAATATAACACAATTTTTTTTAAACTAACCAACTATACAATTTAAGGATATTACATAATTTTTAATTGTTAACGACCACAACGGGGTTGTAATATGTTTAGTTTTATTATTTTTTTTATAATTTCATTTTATCTTTTTAAATAGGTTTTTGGCAGGGATAACAAATTGTAATAGAGGCATAGGCGGACATCAAGGGGGGGGTCTAGAGGGGACTAAGTCCCCCCAGAAGTTTAAAGTACAGGTATTAGTCCTCCCTGGCCATCACAATTTTAATGTGACTAAATATACAATAATTAGTATAATTGACAAATGCATTTTTAAAATCTCGATTACAAAATAAATTATAAAAAAATATTCTATGATAAAAATTTAATTAAATTCGTAAGATTTTACAAACTTATTGTCAATTGTCATAATTTGGAAAGATCGTAATTAATGTAATATTAATAATAACTAACAAGTAATAACACCCGCATTGGTTGTTTCTGTTTAGAAATAAATGTTCAAAGTAAGGCACATATTATTGTTTTTGTACTGTATTATGGTTAAATTGTTTAGTATGTCAAACTTTGTAATTTGTCTTGTTGAAATAAATACTTGTGAGCGACTCTAGTACAATAGGTGCAATGAGAAATATAATGCTCACCCCCCCCCCCCCCCCCAGTAATTTCCACCTATGACTATTTGACTTGTAGAGTTGTAGCATCGTGCCACTGTCAAATAAACAAAAGACATTTTCGTTGTTGTTATAACTATTTCAATTACAAATTTCGTTTGTAAATATTCTACTAAACAGTGTTAAAGTTTCTGCTATTCCTGTTATTTTTAATCGTTATATGGGACAGAAATTACTATATTTCTATACATTTCATTATTAATATATAATACATCCAGATGTGGTATCAACGTATCTATATCATTTTTGCCTAAGTGTTCACAAAGTTCAAAACTTGATTTAATATTACTATTTGTACATACAGGTACATATAATAGTATCACATTTTATGCATAAATAATATGTATTTAGTTTTAAATGTTTGTAATGTGTTCAATTCACAGTTATTTCTTTAAATTTTTCTTTTAATTACATTTGTATCTATATTACTACATTTTACTCCTACGTATAATAATTTAAATATATTACTTAATAAATTGGACACTGGTAGCGCTGATCTCAGTGGTCGCTATTCGAAGGTTAGACTTTTTTTTTTTATTACGATGTTTGCAATTAATATATTATATTCCTAATAAATATACATCACTATCAGTAGCGATTAGCGAAGAGCCATCTCGTTCCTCGATACCTCGCTTAAGACCGTTTCGATTTTTTTTTTTTTACAATAATTGTTTGTTTTGAACTTTTGCATAAGTATTGATTTTGTTTTAATTATCAACCTTTTTAAAATCAATTTAGTCGATTTTCACATTTCCTTTGATTTAACTGCTAAACCTACACATATATCATGTCTCAGGATAATATATTATCAATATCTAGTTTGAATCCACAAAGTCCAATAGAGTAAGTTTAACCACCTACTTAATTATTTATTAAAAATTAGTATCTGGTCGTAGTTTACGATTTATATATATAATAAGTATGTAATAAAATAAACGTTTTTTTTTTTCAATTTATTTCCAAAAGCTGGAAAATAGTGGCAACAGTTCAAAAACGTTCAAACATGAAAACGGGACCGACCGGAATATATTTCTTTGTTGATTTATTTGATTCTACAGGAGAAATAAGAGCCATAGCGTATAATTCAGAAGCTAACCGGTTGTATCAACAATTTCAAGTAATTTTATTTTTTATTTATATAATTTTATGTTTTTTTGTATTAAAATACATTCTTGTATTTTTTTTTTAAAGCTGATAGCTTACAGTTTTTGATTGAAGCCAATGAAAAATTATTTTTATTATTATGTACCCGTTAGAGAATATTTTTGGGAGGTAACAGTCATCAAAATATTTAAAAACCTTTTCACAGTAGATAGAGTTGATGATTAAAACACATTGTAAGTAATTAAGTAATTTTTTTTTTCATTTTTTTTTCTAGTCATTAGGTACTTAGAAAAAAGTTGAAAATTCTTGAAAAATTAAAAAAACAAACCTAATTTTTGGGGCCTCACTACGATGTCCGCAAGAACAGAACTTTTTTATGTTCCCATTTTGTTACAACAATATTTATCTTTTTTCCAACTATCTTCCCGAGTATCATCACTTCGATCAATTTTTAATTTTTTTTGTCTGGAGGGGATGGGGAGGGGGTGTATTGTATTTAAATGTTCCAATTTTCTGACGACCGACGCTATTGAACTTTTTTACAATTTTTTTTTCACAGATTTGCTCCAAGCACTTTCGTCAATGTCACCACATCGCCTGATTTTTAATTTTTTGATGGAGGGGTGGGAGAGCGGGGTTTTTATTTGTATGTTACCATTTTGTGACGACACTATTTAACATTTTTCCAATTTTTTTTCACAGAGTTGTTCGAAATACCCTCCTGAGTATCACCACAACGCTCGATTTATAATTTTTTTTTGTCTGGAGGGGGTGTATTGTAATTAAATATTCCAATTTTCTGACGACGCTATTGAACTTTTTTACAATTTTTTTTCACAGAGTTTTAACAAATACTTTCTTGAATGTCGCAACATCACCCGATTCTTAATTTTTTTTTGTCAATAGCTTAATTAGCATTTATTTTGTATCTGTATTCATTTTTAATAAAAATATATTTATCATTAATACCACTAAAAAAACATTTCAATACGTTTTCATTGACCGTTTTTTGTATATATTAATTACTTGCCGATCACATTACACGATAAAATTTTTATAAAAATTCTACATATCATTGTCCAAAGGCAAAATAAACAACCAACCACTGGCGAAGCCGTGACGGGTCGGCTAGTTATCTTTTATATGTAAAAGAAATCTAAAAAAAAATAGTAATAAGTAATAAATGTTCATTTATGTCTACAAATTAGATAAATGGTGTGTATACAATAGAAAAAGGAAAAATACAAAGGATAAATGAAAAGTTCAAACGGTTAAACAATGATTTTGAAATTGTATTTAATAAAGATTCCAAAGTCACAGAAAATACATTAAAAAATAATGTGCCTAAGCGTGAAAACCCGATTGCAGTCGAAACAAAAGAAAATGATTTAAGTGTTGGAGAAGGTAAAACATTTTAAATTTCAGTTAATTTCTTAATATCAAATCTGTATTATTGCAATGTATTTTTTGAGAGCGAGAAAGAGGGAAAGAGATAGAGATAGTTATACTATTGACAAATTATTATATGTATATGTAACCGTTTTATTATAGATTCGCAATCCCAACACAATGAATTACTTGAAGATCGTGGACAAAATAGTGTTGCAAACGATGAGACGAGTGACATTGACAAGAGACTAGAAGAAATAGAAAAAGAAGAACTTGCACTCGCCATGGAAAAATTAGATTTGAAAAAGAAAAAAGAAAAGAAGGATTTGGAAGAACTATAATAATTATTTATTATTTTTATCTCTTTCACAATGAAATAGCTATTTTTTTTTTTACTTTGCATGAGAAAAGTATAATTTTATTTTTTATTTAAATAATTTTGAAAAAATTATAATTGGGTACAATTTTTTTTCGTCATTATACAAATCATTAATTATTATATATTACCTATTAATATTATTCTTTATTCAAATATATATTCTTCAAGCCGACACTAGTCTTTAAAACTTATTTATGAAGAGCTGAACATAACAGACATTTATAACTTAGAATCTAATTATATCTTGAATGTATGTAAGACAGTTTTTAGATAAAAGAATAGTACTGACACTTCTGCTAAGCATTATAATACCCGTTTTAGCAGAAATATTAATTTGGTCTTACCTAGGTTGAGAGCTGTATTTAACAGCATATATTATATATAGTGTACTACACTGTACATATATTATGTAGGCCATATTATGTATTTGTTAGGTTTTGTATTGAATTCAATGTTCAATTATTAAAATAAATTTTTGTATTTTTTGTTAGATACCTATATTTAATCTTATTTAACAATTTGTATTTTAATTATTAATTTGGCTAAGGTCACAATGAATGCTTGAGTTGTGGTTTTTACTGATAGTACTTATTGTGGTATCCTTAATGTCGTATTTGTTACTAGTTTCTGTTCCATAAAAATTAAAAAAGTACACTATTTTTTTGGGGACAATTGTCAACTCAACAATTGCGTAAAAGTAAGTTTTCGATAAAATCGATTTTTTTTGTAACTTAAGATTAAAAACACTAGTTATGACAAGAAATTTCCACCAAATATTCGAATCAACTTTTACTAGTCATGACATAATTTTCAAAATACAGTAAAACTCGCTTAAGACGCTCCCGCTTAAGACGCTTTCCCGCATAAGACGCTGTTTTTCGTCGGTCCCTAGACATTTCCTATACTAGTCAATGTAAAAACCACCTGTTAAGATGCTCGGTTTTCCTATGTCTAATCGGATAAAACGCTCTTTTGTTCAGCAGATAACGATAAATTTTAGTAGTTTTGTGAAAATAAAAAATAGAATTTTTACTCCTATACGTGTTCTTATCGTTTTATTTTATCGCTATACCTATTTTATCATTACCTATTATAATAGTTTTACTCAATTTCATCTCATTATGAAATTTAGTAAGTGCCGTTCGTTCGCATGTGTATAACAGTCATTTCGTTATGGCTAGTGGCATAAAACGTAAAGCGCTATCGATTTCGGACAAACTCGACATTTTGAAGGAATACGATGAAGGATTGACTCAGAAAAAACAAAAGGATATTAATAATGAACTGGGGATACCTCCTTCCACTTTAAGTACTTTATTGAAAAACAGACATGTATTTTTATGTTAATTCATATACAATTAATTATAATTAATTTATAAGTGTATTTCCCATTAAATTATGTTTAATGATAAAAAAATTAACTCAATATTTCAATCACTTCATTTTTTTTTCATTCCCGCATAAGACGCTTTTCCGTTTAAGATGCTCTGGAGAGCTGGTCCCTTAAAGATCGTTTTAAGCGAGTTTTACTGTATTAGGGTTCTTTTGTGCTTTTTGTAGGTTTTACTTTTATTAATTAAAACTAAGATATATTATTTATTATACAATTTTGGTTTTTGGATAAAATTAACAATTTATACAAAGTTCCTCATATTAAATTTTTCTTACCACGTTTAAAAAATATCGAAAATACAAATTTAAAATCACAATTTTTTATAAGCGTTTATAGTAAGTTAACATTTTTAAGAAATTCACCAAAATCACTAAAAATTGCAAATTTTTTTGTTGATTAAAATGTATACAACTTTTAGTTGAGAGTTGCTTTTATGGCAATTCAAAAATATTTTATTTTATACAAGTGAATAAGTAATAATTTTGAAGTTCAAATGTTGATAAAAATCATGAAAATTTGCAAATTATTTTGTAGCTGTACATGTATTAAATATTCAATTTGTATAGCTGAGACTTGAAAATGTAATATAAGGTTCATAAGTAGTCACAACTGAAATTCAAAAATCTTGTAAATATAGACATGGTGCTATAATAATATTAATCGCTAAGCAGACTTAGTGCGTATTATTCTTACCTATTTAACACCAAACAATAAGTGTATATATCATCGTTATTAATATTTATTGATAAACGCTTATAGAATTTTAGTTTGGCCACATTATCGGGTTGTTGTTACAATTATTGTAATCACATCACTACAAACACGCCAGAATAAAATATAAATAATAAGGTCAACCGTTTATAAATTATAGGTTAAAAATATTTTTTGTGGGTGCTTGAAACTTTTATAGTATTATATTTTATACACTCAATGACATTTTCAAATTCAATGTTTTTGACAAAAATTAATCGAACCTCTTATTTTATTAAAGTAAAATTAATTATTTTAATAGAAATAATATCATAAAATATACTTAGCTATGTAAGTTGCCTAACGTCTTTGCTCAGAATCGTTTTTCATATACAATGATTTATACTATTGAATTAAAATTTATCACATCCATGAAAAAGACCCACTCGAGCAGAACTGTACCCGCTTGCACACCTTTTTTTTAAATATAAGGATCAGAAGTTGTTGGAAATTGCATTGTATTGACGTATTGTAATTATTTATTAAAATTCCCTTGAAATTAGTACTCGACAAAAATATTTAGTGGCTAATTTTGTTGTTATTTAACTCCTCGAGTCTCCATAATTTTCACCATGGGTTTGTGTACAGTTTTATTGGATTCTTCGTATCACTGTATCAGAAATGATATATATGACAGGTGTGACTGAACTACGGCTCGCCATAATTTATTATCCGGTCCTCGAAAGTATTATTTAATAAATAAGTTTTGTTTTAAATGTTTAAATTTAAATTTCCTTTTTTTCACTCATCCAGCCGTGAAAAATAAATATATAAAATCAATTCTTTTACGGCTCCTAGGAAAAAAAAAAGTTTGGCCATCACTTTGATGCCTTGAGATTTGCCTTACTATGATATTTAAAAAGAAGTAATTGAAAATAGATGAATTTTAAGCCCGTACGCGCAAAATGTCTAAATGCGGCACTGATTGTAATATTTTAGAACGTATAACAATTTCTATAATAATTTTATTATTTACACTATAATTTTGTATCATATTTGACTGACGACGATGACGAGCAAGAAGATGAACGAAACCATAGGCAGTAAATATAAATACTGTACAGTTGTATTTCATAACAACAGATTATTCACTATTCTATCGTTATTAATATTATCATAATATTATGGATAATTCTATATTATAATGTATACCTACCTATATCGAAATATATAATCACAATTTTTCTATAAACGTTTATAGTTAACTTTTTTCCAAAACTCACTAAAATCACGAAAAATCTGCAATTTTTTTTGTTGATTAAAATGTATAAAAATTTTAATTTAAACACCTTAGGATTGGATTCGAGGTTCGAGGATTGGATTCGAGGTTCGTCAAAAGTTTATTTACAGTAAATTAGTTAAACCGATATAGCCGTATTAAACCGTATGTCGCATCCGTATCTCAAATAAGCGAGTGTTTTTATATGCGTGTATTTAAATTGTGTGAAGGGACACTATATGGTGGACGGGAGAAACCGACTTAAGAAGATTCGACCTGGGTGGGATGCTGCAGATCGCTGACGAGCTAATATACTAACTAACTATATGTAATAATTTTTATTGTTTACTATCTTTTTTTAAACCGAGACATTACGATGATATTATGATTGTTTTTACCTAATTATATTATGTTTTTTTCCACAAAAAAACGTGCTATTTGATAATGACAATACCCTGCACTGGTATATGTAGCATAGTTATAGTTAATGACATTTGTCAGCCATTTCGGTTACGTCGTTATTTATATTATATAGGGTCCGAGTGCTGTCACAATATTGGTGAGAGGAGACCCATAAACCTTATAAAAATAATAAGTTAGTACAATATTATTTGCCTTACTCGAAGTCTGAAATAGTTAGTTTTTTTTAGTAAAATGTATAACCAACATTTAAGTGTAGATTACTTGTGAGACTTGGGAGTGATGATTGACCAGTGTCCATAATAATTTCTATGGATTTTCTTCGGTAATGATTTTGACTGCAAAACTTATATTACGTTGCGACTATGGATATTATAATATTATACTTACTACTATTAAGTCGTCTATAGTTGAGTTCACAATCGATTGATTGTATATTATCATAATTAATAGCTGCCGCGAAGACTATAAAATAATGTATATATATATAGATGATGCAGCCTCTATTATCTCGAAAGGGTTATTGTGTTTGGAAGGCCCTTCGATCCTCCGTTATAACCGTATACTGCGGTTGCTGGCTAATCGGGACAATAATAACTTTCGAGCTTAATGGATCTTCCGAACTTGTCCGATCAAATTTAAAATCTCCATAACAAATAACATATTATAATAAAGCAGTTTATAATTATTATTATTCGCCGTTTTGTAATGTTATATACATAGGTACAATTAAGTGGGTTTCGTCCATTTCTCGTCATCGTTGGCCAGACAATACGTAAGCAGTATATCGGAGAGGTTCTATAAAATCCAGGAAAGTCATTACTCATAGGAATGAAAACAAAATATAGAAAAATAATAACAATAATTTGTAAGAAATTAAAAATTAAAAATCAGGAAAATATATATGCCGAAAAAAATAACAGGAACAATAAATCGTAGGAAAATAATAACCTTGAAAATATTACGATGGAAAACTTTAATAGGGAAATTATAAATCAGAAAATAAAATTTGGGATTTAAGGGCCCGGGGAAATATTCAACTGGTAAATAATTTTCAGGAATTTAAAAATCAGGAAAATATTTATACTGTAAAGTATAATATTCAGGAATATAATTTTGTAGGATTAATTTGTAGGGGAATTTTGGATTCCAAACATTAAACGTGAAGAAAGTTTAAAAGCTAAAATTAACAAACTCATCGGTTTGAACACTAACGCTGGTAAAATATTAACCCAATCAGATAAAATTCTAAATGCAAGTAATCAACTATACCAAAACAGTAAACACCTTAAATCAAAAAAGTGATAACAACTAAAAACTTTTAAAGAAACAAATACCCAAGACTCTTGAGCATAATATACATATAACAACAGGAACTTAAAGCAGATAATAATTTAATAAATCCAACCCAAAATACAATACAGTCCGATTTAAATACTATCTTCTATTTGATAACACAAAAACAATAATAAATCAATTGGAAATAGGAAATACACTAAACGAATTAATTACATTAAATACAAAGTCTAAAATGGACCGAAATAAATATAAAACCAGATAGTTTTTTCGGACAAGCGTGGCATAAAAACATTTATTAAACAATACATACGAAAAAGGAGCACAAGTAAGCAATTGGAAAATATAACTTACTCGTTTGAAATACTTGCAATTATTTACTTGCTCGTGATGGTGTGTAACCTAACCGGCTATAATTCCTACTTAATCAATATTGGTTCCCTTCATTAGGCTGCGGGGCAGTGAGCACATAAACATTTTTTCGATTAGAATAATAATAATTATTCGTTTTTAAACATGAAAGAATATTATAGTGTGATATTAAAAAAAACACAATCACTTTAGTTTATTATCCTATTAAATTGCCCAATGAAACAAACACGCGAGGGCACACATTATTATTGCTATCCTGCCGTCAAAAGCCATTAAGCGGTGACTTCAAAAACTTGATTTTTTTAAGAAACAATAAAACAGTTTTCAACACTAAATTTGCCCGTAGAGTAAAAATAATAATTTTTTAAACATTCAAAAGACGGTATGCCGTTATAATATGTCTTACGAAAAAACTATTGAACGCAAAAAAAGTTTTTTCATAACTTTTTATGGGTGTACTTCATATTGGCTTAAATTACTCAGAAGACGAAAATAAGTAAATATACGATTGGAGTTCTTGCCGAATGCCTTCCGATATCATTGGCATATTATGTGCGCTCATAAAGTGATTTATATGTATTTTAAAATTAAATATTTATTCAGATGGTTAAATAAAATGCACGCGTGATAACAAGTCATTTAAATATCTAAAATTCTATAACGTGATTTTATGAACACATATAAAATGTAATTTTTTTAATGAAGATAATATTATTCTATCTATAAAGTTACTCGTAGTATAGAATAAAATAAATATCAATTCTATTTCGGGATTAATGTTAAATATAATCCAAACGTTTGAATTTTGTTGGACATGCTGCTCTGTAAATACAATGATTACTAAGAAGAAAACCAATAACTCCAAATCACTTAGTGCTTTTCGTAAGTGGCATCTTTTCAGTTTTAAATAAGATATTTCCTCATGAAATATTTCATTGAAATATTGAAAATTATTTTTTTTTTCATATTATGCAGTAGACACGCGTAGATGATATTACTATATTAGTATTTATTAACTGTTATTTATTATAGTTATTACTCATAGTTTGTTTAGAGATGAATAATATTATTTTGAACGTTTTGAGAAAAAAAAGTACATAATAGAGAAATTGTATTGTAATGAGAATTAATATAATGATAATAAATTAATAAATAATAATTCACAAATGTATTGTTAAGTATATGATTATTGATTAGTGATTACTGATTAGGTCTAGCCGGTCTAGGCCATTTTCAGAAAACCATGGACGCTATATAGCCTATATTGCACTAGTCACTATAATAAACAATTTATGTATTCATACAAATATACAATAGACATATAGGTAATTTTAAACATGTTCTTCTCTCACCCTAAATCTACGGGTGGAACTTGAAAAAAAAATTTTTTTATAATTTTTGGTATATTTTTATTTCATCATGTGAATGAAATATTTTAAAAAAATAAATCTTATGAATTTTTAAAACCCTAATAATATTATATAGGTACCATTATTATAATCAGGGCTCGTAAGTTCATGCATTTGCATATCAATCTTGCTAAGTTGTATTTAATGCTAGATGAAATCCATTTCAAGTTACCACGGTTAAATATCTGAAGTCTTATTTTGCATGTTTTTGCATATTTAGAGGTTTTTTGCCTATTTGGCATATGTATGCATACTTCTATTTTATTAAGCATATTATACATGATTTTGATATTCCTATTCAAAGTATTATATCAATATCGATTTTATTATGAAAATACTATGAAAGAATCAATATTTGACGAAAAAAAAATGCGATCGTTTATAATTTTTCATTATAATATTAATATATTATATATTTATATAACATTTTTGGAAATTCGGTCATTCGTACATTATACGCAGTATCCATGAAGGCTCAAGAATAGTACTTAAAATCTATTTTTTTTTATTGTGGCATAAAAAAATAAAATATAATTTTAAAAAAATCAATGGATAATTCATGTTGTTTCAAAAATTGTTTATGATTTTTTTAAATTTTTAAGGCATATTATTTCAATGCATACTTTTGCCAATTTTGAGTGCATAAATGCATGTTTATTTAGGAATTTTTTAGGGCATGAACTTACGAGCCCTGATTATAATACATGACGTAGTGTACGAGTCGCTCAAGTAAGAAAAGTACAACTACCGCCATCTACGGGACGAATGCACAACGGACGTGTCACGTTTTACGTTAGCGTTCCCTCGTACAGATGGCCAAGAGTATATGGAAATCATTGCACAACCGTAAAATATTGTGATCATTTCATTAAGATAATAACTGTATTAATTATGCTCACGATATCATGATATTTAAGCCCAAATTATGATATATTCCAAAATATTAAGCATCGTCAAATTGTTAATGTTCTCGTCGTCTTCAAGCACTATTCGCATATTTTGCTGATCTGTATTTCTGTGCGGATTTTTATCGTACTCAGATGAACACTTCGTAATGTCGTTTGTTATTATTTTGATGAAATAATATTCTTTGACTCTCGTGATAAAATATATGTTAACTACCTTTAGCCTTTAGTCGGTTTAAAATGATTAATTACTGGACGGGCCGAATGCAACAGGTAATGTGTGCCTATTTTATAAATTATATTATTACGTATCTAGTGTCAACTAACCCATTCTCGTCGATTTTCTTATTTATAATTTTTATTCACTTGCCATATAGGTACTGACTGTAATTCATAAGGTAACTGATAGGACAAACTATCTCGTGGCAATAAAACCTACTTAAGCTGGTAATAACAGAGACCAGAGTTGCAATGTACATAAATGATAATAAAATACAAATCGCATATCAAAAAACTACAATACCAAATTATGGGACCTTAAGTCAATGCTCGATTTCAAGAGATTTTTACGAGACCGTGTCTCTGGCCTCTGTCTCAAGTTTCGGACAAAAAGCACGAATTTCTAAATTTCTTTGGAAAAAAATCTACTATAAATAATAATATTGGAATCGTATTTTTTTAGCAAAAAATATTTTTAAAAAAGTGTTAGCCAGTACTCATGGGGGTTTTCTTTTAAACATTTAAATGTATTTCTAGTGGCACGTGAAAGCTATAAAATTACTTTCAATGCGATGAAGTGATGATAGAAGACGTGTTCGTATCGATGATGTAATTTTAAATGGTAACTGGAAACTGGTATAACATATACCATGAGTAGGATTGGATTCTACTTTTTATGGTATAAGAAACGTACTATGGTAAAATTGTATAGTATACCGCTTATTAACCAGCGGAAAATATAATAATCCGAAAGATGGGTTGATTTTAAGTTTAGGGGACGTTATTTTCTCACGATTTATTTTCGAATAAAAGTTTATTTTACGGGTGTTTCGTATATTATCAAATAGTAGTTTTCTACTAAAATATTTTTTCGGATAAAATAATTTTGGCAGAAATCTTTTCGGACATTTTGTAAAGGTCACCTATACGACTTGATATTACGCAATTTCAAATAATCGTCTCCGTCGTCGTCAATGAATCTGCGCAAAGTCTGCGCATTAGCCTCATGACCTAACGGTCTTGAAGTGATATTTTCATCTGATAAATACCGTAATATATAATAATAATTATTCATATATATTTCGGACGGTGGAGGCTTTTGGTCGTCTGTCACCGCACAAAACGCACATCACAATAATAATAATACGCGAAATGTCGCGCAGACGCGTCTTTTTTTATGTTCTTAATATTTTTTCAGCGAAACGGTTCGCTCCCTCCGATTCCCATTATACCCAAACCGTTTAACGACCGTGCAATTAAAATAATAATAATATAACGTTCGATACGAATGGAAAAATCTGTCGTCAATTGAACGCGATTAAAGCGTTTTGTTTTCGTCGTCCACGTGCACAGATAATTGTTACGATTTCGCGTCCGCTAAACGGTCGCATAATATAATATTATATTATACACAATAATAATAATAATAATAATATTAAATTACGTTACATATTATGATGATAATAATATTGCGTAAGGTTTGTACGCTATAATTGAATCATATACAATATGACGTCATACACTATATGTACGGATTTGTTAGAGTTATTAATTATTATTATTATTATTATTATTATTATCGCTAGCGTCAATTTTCCGTTACAAAAAATCTTTTCGTCGAACGTTTATCATAATATATAATATTCTCTTCTGTGCAGTGGGCACAAAACGATAGTAAAATTATTAAATATTATATCATTATATTGTGTAGTCGCGCACTTTCCACAGAATTAACTATCACGTCATAGGATAAGACACAAAGCATATTATCGCAAATATAGTCAAGACAATATAATAACGCATACATACATATAAGACGACAGCCTTTTCGGGGCAAACGTTATTACAATATAAATTATTAATTTTGGAAGGGGACGTTTATATGAGCTAAAAAACGAAAAGCTCATATATATTGCTCATATATTGATTAAATATGATCAATTAATTATTCATTCGATTAAACTTTATTTTATTTATTGCACATTTAAAACTGCAGTAAATCATTTTTGAAATTAAACTCTTTGAACCGTTTGTTACCCTGAAACAAGTATAGGTACATATTATATTATGTTAGAAACTAATACTAAATATTTAAAAAACGTGTGTTTACTTTAAATTCATCCTAAAGTACATTTTCTCGTATTAAAAAAATAAATCGTTGTGCCTTACCGGTTGGTAATTGGAATTTTTGACTTAACCTATGACTAAAGATAATAATTAATAAGCGCTAAAAGCGCGATGCGAATACAAATACGAAAAAATATGCAATATTAAAAAAATATCGTCGACTTGAATATTATTCTTCAATAGCGACGAAACGCATTTCCATCTTACTAGGCATATTAATTTAGATTTTTAAAAGATATATGCTATAAATGCACGCATAAATACGTATATCCGCTCCGTATTGTCGAAACGAATCGTATTCAAAACATAATAACAATATTATATTGTTTTAATGACGACGACGACGTAGATATAATGATATTACAATATTATTGTTATAATGTGTACCTATATAATATGTAGTTTGGTTTTGAATAATTTTTTGGGAAAATAATATGCAAAGGAAGGAAAAAAACTCCGTCTGGTGCTGCAGGTGTGCCGCCGCGGGTGCACTATATACCATTATATAATAGGTAATACTTATTGTGGGCACTCATTAGCGTTTGGGTCGGAAAATATAACAAAATATGGTAAAAAATTGGTAGGCACTATGTCTAATCTCCGGAGAATTTATGTGCTCTCTCGTCGTTATAATAATTAACGTAAAAAAAAAAAAAAACAGGAAGGCATATTATATATATTTTTTTATATACAATTATACGACCCGAATTCCACGCACTTGGGGCCATCGTTTTCCGAGGCGTACAATTATATAATATACGTATAATAATATTTACATATTATATTATATTATAGGGAATTAATAATTATTTTCGACTCGTTTCTCTCTAACCGATTTTTCTCTCTCTCATGCCTAGATTTTACCACGAGGGTTATCGCGTTTAACCCGATATCATAATATAATCTCCTAAGAGCGTATTATCGTCCGATAACCCTTCCGACTTGTGCTCGAGTATATATTCTCTTCCAAGAAAATCAGAAAACCGTATATTATTATATGTATATATTATACGATTGAGAAAAACATGCGATTTTACGCGATAAAACGGCCTGTAGGTCGTATGCGTGTATTCGGACTATATATAGTATAACGACGACGGTCGTCATTAATTTTATTATCATCGTTCATTATTGCGATAATAATATTCGTTTTTAGAATTAAAAAATCTCGTTTGGAATTCAAAATTTCAAAAGCATAGTAAACATTATAATATAGGTTTATGTAGAAAATAAAATAAGAAATACTTTAGAATCTGTTAAAAAATAAATATTAATAAAACATTCGGACCTCTATTGTTATGTCGGCACTTGTGTAGGTATATAGCTATAGATTATCATTAATTGTATAAATGTTTAAACATCAGTCTCAATTAATACCTTTGAACAGTCACGAATAGTGATGTGTCACTATAGGAATATTATCCAAGGAATGTTTCTGGGAACAAAGAATAATATAACCGACATTTCCTCTACCTGTCGGGGAAATTCCTTAGAAAAAAAAGTTAATTTTACAAGTACTAAGCAGTTTGAATACTCAATATTATAATAAAGTAATTATTTGAAATCCCATCTTTACACTGACAACATACATTTAAGTGTATAACTTGATCTAGATTTATTTACGATACAAATTAAATACGTTTTTGGAATCGCCCAAGTCTTCCCATCTCCTGTAATATTTTAGGGTAAAAATACTGTATTTGTCATTCAGATCACTTTCAACTTTAAGTTTAATTAAAAATTGAAACTAAAAAATGTAATATTCCCAATAGTCCTGAAAAATTTCCTAAGGAAATTTACCAAAACTAAATTCCCGGAAATTGAACATCACTAGTTAAAACTTTAGTATTAAATACATTTTAATATTTAATTAACTATTTTTTTTTATACTTAGACACGCTCACTCGCGTGTGTGTGCTCTAAAAGTTTCAAGTTACTACAATATTAATACACTGACTGTTAAAAAACTAAAGCACCAGAGAGCAAACTTTAAAACGGCAGGTATTTACAGAATTTTACTGAACCCATAAATAGATAGAGACTTTAGACAGTCGAGATTACGCCAGTCTACGATTTTGGCGGAGCTCGACCATTTAAGTATATAATTAGTGTTTATACGATATTAGGGATTTAAGAGAATATTTGACACGAAACTTGTGAAAATACATAATTAGAATAAATGTAACCATAATTGTATTGAATTGGCACGGTGTTACGTATTATATCAAAAATAAAATATATTTTTCAGAAATATCAAAAAAAAAAAAAATGCATTAGTACTATATGATAATATACAGGTAGGAGGTGGTGAAAAATAGTAAGAATATAATATTATATGTACTTATAACGATGAATGAAGTTTTCTTGAGTCTACCGAAATCGAGCTTTGATCCGCCATTGACTATTGGAGTATTACATTGAACTCACAATGTAAATAATATATAGCCTGATCGTGTCGAGTTTTTCAGTCTCCAAAGTTGGATTCAGACATTTTTTCCTCCATATAAATGATAGTAATAACATGCATAAGTGCTAAGTAAAAAATAATCAATACTTACCTACCATAGTATTATTCTATAACAACAGATAAAATCTTATAATAATAAAATTGATTTTCATACTCGATATTACGGTTAATAAAATATAATATTATCCTAAAACAAAACAATAATATTTTTGGTTCATTCCAGTAGATTATAATATCATAAAGCACATTCTAATTATAACTACTGGAATGTCGTGCATATTAAAATTGTATTGTAATTATTACAATTATTATTATAGGTAGGTATAAACCGTAAAGTTTTACTCGCTTTTAAAAAACTTTCGCCCCTGTGAAGATGCCTCTCTGCAGCCTCTCTTTAATCCATCCTTGACCTTAACGAAATAATCGTTATAGTAATATCACACCTGTCTATATATTATATATGACAAGTAAATATATTTCTGTCACGTGTATATAGTTTTTAAAAACAAGTACCGTCGCGTTATATTATGCTAATCGAAATGACACCTAATAATTACCGACGTCATCGTAATCGATTCGGAGTAGGTACCTATAATAATAATAATATGGATATCATATTATTATAAATGGCCGAACGAACATCGATACGACCTAGTTAGTGGCGCGTAGAGATGTCACAACAAACCACCCCCCCCCCCCCCAAAAACGACACCCTCCTCCGACAACCGTTTTCGGAATTTTTATAGCAATTCGCGTACGCCCTGCTGTAGGTGCATTCTATAATATTGTTATCGCGAATGTCTCGTGTGCACGTTTGGTAGCCTAACCGGACCGAGCTATGACGTATTATAAAACACGAAACCCGCGAGGAGAGAAATATTATAACTTAATAACTCAATAGTTCGTATATTTTTCGGGGAAAAAATTACAAAAACGTGAAAAAAGAGTGGGAAAACGACTGAAAAATCTTAAAACGTACTCGAAAATTCAAAAGTCATAGAGGTGACGCCTTCAATAGCTTCGGGTCTTATAGATCGGTTTCTCCCAATGCTGCCCTGACACGAGTCGTATGTCATGTCAAAAATATTGAAACAGTGCGCCTCCTCGTATAGTACCTAACCTATTCGAGAGACGACGAATGGTTTTCGCATAATAAGTCTCTTTTTCCTCCCCTCAACGCGATATTTCGCATCGGCGCAGAAAATATAATAATATGCGAATAAATAAATAAATAAAAGTAGGTATCCGGTGTATAATATATACGTATATAACTGGTACACACTCCGACGTCGCTTTTACTGCGGCCGATCGTCGTAAAAAGCAGCATGTGCTCAAGTCGGACGGGGAGGCGAAAACGGAACCTCAGACTGCAAAATATATAAATTGTATATAGGTACATACAGTGTGATTTTTTAAGTCTTCCTTTACAGCAGCAATAATAGCAATATCTGAGAAATCAGAACGGTCAATATTATAAAATATTATTCTCATAACAAATATAACAGGCGATAATCGTAGAAACGCTCGTTAAACATTATATCGTCAAACTTCAAAAAATTATACTTAAAAACTCCCCGACGCACTAAACTATCGCCACACGATGTAACCCGGTTCGCGATAATCACTCTGTATACCTGTGCGCATTTTCAGAGGCACCCGGCCTACACATTATAATATAATGCTCGCGCGTGTATAATGATAATAATAATAATGTGTGCCCCGCGCGTTCTCTCGGAACGCCGTAAAATAAAAATAAAAAAATAAACCGGCGACGTATTGTTGTTGAGCGCAATACTTACGTACTATATATTATATTATGCGCGTGTTATACCGCGGTATACCAATATATATATACATATTATTAAATTATATATTTATATACGTCCCGTAATGGGACATAAATTTTAATCGTGCGAGAGCATATATTAAGGCGGGGCAAACTTTTCGAAATGCTACTATATATAATATATACTTAATATTATATTGTATATTTCTGGTGCGGCGAGACGTCTGCTGCAGCGGTGCCGGTTGAAATATAGAAATAAAAATATATATTATACGTCCCCCGTTAGCCAGTCGTATAATTTAATATATATGTATATTATAATATATAGGTAGGTATAGCGGGTAACCACATACGACCTGAATGCTTGTTTTCGATATGACCGCAAAATATGTTTATGAAGATGTCGTGTGTGTGGTGTACGCGTGGTAGACCATCGAGTATCGCCATGTCGAATCTGCAGAAGGGTGCTTGTAGGAAAGATTCCAAATAGAAATTTAATCGATTTAATCAATTTCAAACGATATATTTAAGCGAAGTATACAAATTATATATAGCTAAATATTAATATATACAGGTATATACTAGCTGTCCCACCCGGCGTTGCCCGAGTCAAAGATGAAATAATTAAGTAAGTGATATCAGAATATTAGGCACACGAAAAACACCGCAATGGTGGCCAGTGCCAGAGATTTGTTTTTTTTTTATAAATTTATTTATAAAAATATGTATATGCCATATTCCTACTAATTATAATAGTTATCAGATATGTAACCACGGACAACCCTTTAAATAAACAGAGATTATTCATATATATCTCATCAAAAATAGCACTTCAGTTTTTCCAGAATTTTTAGAGTATAATATACGTAGGAAAAACTGTTACTGTAACTATAATAACTATTACTATAATAATTGTAACCAATAGCAACCATTTATAAACAAAATACAATCATCATGATTTTCAAAATCCTTATGTGAGCACCTCTTTAAATTATACTTAAATATACTTTTTTGGAACCTTCTCCGTGATATAATCTTTCTTTAAAAAAAAAAAAAATTAAGATAATCGGTTGAGTAGTTTCCGAGAACATCAAAGGTTTCAATTTTCAGTTTTATATATTAAGATATAGGGATAATATAGGGATGTAAGGGAAATGTCCACACAGAATTGTAAAACAATAACATTTGAGGGTTACAAAACGTTCGTCTATGCATTGGGATATATTATGTCTTCTTCTTCTTCTTTCCCTTCACCCTTCGCTCCTCCTTTACTACACCAGCTTTTTTCTTGCCACTCTCTCTCTATTCTGTCTCTATCCATCATCTCTTCTTCGGCCCTTCCTCTCCTCCCTTCCGCCTACTAATTCCTATAGCCACTATCACTGCCTCCGCGGAGTCACCTCTCCCTAAGATGAATTGATCTCTTATTCTATCCTCCCAATATAGTCACTATCCAAACATAATATGAACGGATACGTAGTAGTTCAGTGTTTGACTTTGATTATTATTCCAGAAAAGCTCATACATGCTATTACGGAGTTTCCAGTCATTTTTGATGTAATATATTATAAGAAAATTATCGTTTCTATGCAGAGCGCATCTATATACAAACATTTGTAATATGTGTTTTTAATCCTACGAATACTATTTAAAAAAAACCAATAATTACTTAAATATTTTAACTATCAAATATAATAAATTTATTTTTTGAAATCACGCCCCAACTGCGCTTTAATAATATATAAGGATTAAGGACGTAACGAATGACTTCTGAGCCTTTTGTATTACTCCAATGTCGCGACGAAAAGTTTAATCGAACACCTATCGTATTCAGTATCACTCGATTGATTTTCAGCAGCAGCAGGAAGTAGATGTTTTAATTTTATTTAACTGGTATTAAAAAATAAGGTTTCGAATATTTTGTATTGAACTGAATGCGAAAAAGTTTTTAACGACAAAAGATCGTAATAATTTAAATTATTTCGACGTGTTTAATCAGTTTTGTCAATACTCGTAACGTGTTTATTGACGATCGTCGTTAATTATTATAAACATTCCTAATTAAAATATATTTTACTATATGCATTTAAATCGATATTATTTGTACACTCGCAAGTGCATGCATCGGCGACTTCAGACTTCTTAATAGGTATCTACTTTTTTCGGATTGCTTAAAAACTCACATAAATTTATAATACATTAAGCCTAGACCCTAACTACAATATATTCTAATAATGTTAAATGTACGCACTTATATTATATTATGTATATATTTTATAATGTTATATGCCGTTGTCCACTCGTATCGGATGGTGAAAAAAAAATCAAATTTCTTTCCACCCAATATATTATAATTAATTGCATTCTCTCTCGGTCCATTATTTTCACCGAAATTTGACTATTTTATAATATATATGCGCACACCTACCTATAAACGCGCACACACACACACACATTATAATAATATATATTACGTCGTGCGTGGAAAATATTCAATAATAATAATTGTTTGTGTTTCCTAATGAATATTTATGATATCGTTTTCCCCGACGCGTTCGAACAGGTTTTGTCGATTAATTTTACACGACGTGCCTATACGTATATAATAATAATATAATATGCGTAAACGTGTGTAATAATTATTATTATAAGCCCCGAAAGTCGTTGCCGTAGATGGCAAAAAATAACATATTATAATAATAATAATAATATCCGTCCTGTACGACGGAGTGCGCATTGTGTTATCGTACATATATATATATATATATATATATATATAATATTATTTTAATAAGGCACTTTCGACGAGAGGAGAGAAAAAAAAACTACGAAATTCGAAATTCCCAGTTTGTTTTTTTTATAATATAATATATATAAGATGTTATTAAGATAAGCCAGGCTAATATTATTATTACACCTATACATTACTATTATACGCGTATAACTACAATAATATATTAATTTACATCGTCGAGCGTATATATTATATTTTGTGTGTTTTTTACATTATAATACAATAATTAATATGATAGTCGAGAGCGTGTTCCCCGTCGACCGGGCCCGCAGTCGCTGTATAATATTATATTATCTTCTTTTATCTCTTTTTTTTTTTTTAAATTTATGTTTTTAAGTCTCGCTCGATGCGTCCACTTCGACGTAAACGATTTTCCAATTCAAAAACGCTATCTCAAAATAACGTGATAATAATATATATAATATATTATAGTCTGCAGCATCGGTCGTTCGACCGTCCCGAGTGTAGATAACGCATTATAATATTGTAATTTATAATATATATATAGGTTTTCCATATACGAGAAACTGGTTTCGTCGAAAAAGTTATAATATAATAACGTTTTTTTTTTTTTTTATAATTTTTCATAAGAAAAATTATCATAACATACAAATTTTGCCGACAAAATTATAGCGCCGCTCTAAAATTAAAAACGAAAATTCTCACGACGTCCTGCGAATGTTGCATCTTATATTATGAGCGTATAACAAATCACGCGGCGGTCGACCGTCACACGATTTGTTCGGATTTCCGAGTCAAATCGACGCACAGGATACCTCTCTCAGTCATCGAGATGTTTTTTTGAAATATTCCGTACTACCGCCCGCGTCAATATTTTCCATCCCCTTTACGATCCCACCCCTAATTGCGACCCCGACTGATGGTTTCCGGTATAAAGACCGTTTTGTAACAGGTATTTTTAGAATAAAATACTAAATAGTCACCGTATTCCGTGTTATTATTTTTTTTTTTTTGCCTTAGTAAACTCGGCCAGCTATGGCCGCTGGTTACAATGTCAATTGTTTACGGAATTTACATTTTTTCTAAAAAAAAATTTTTTTTCTTTAAAAGTAAAAGTATGGTTACATTATTGTATATACAACTAATTTACATATTATTATTATTAAATTATGAAGACCTGTAGATTTAAAAAATTGTAACATCTCGGTGTTCTCCTCGGTTTTGGGTTGGCCCAGTGCAACGTCAAGGGTGCGGGTATCTAATCCGATCATTTGTCGCTCTTGTATGAGGCATTCGGTTATGATATGATTCACTACTATTAATTGGACACCACTGCAGACTTCGCACGAGGGAGGTTCTGACTTTGTTATTTGGTACCCGTGAGTAACTTATTATTATTGACTTATGTGGTATAATATTTAAAAACGCAATCTGTATGGGCCGCCTCAAGTCGACTGGAAAAAAAACCGATGACGGGCCCACGTTCGTGAGTAATAATAATATCATATATGTGTATAATATATTGTACACAATAACGGGAGTTTACCAATTGCGCATAAAATAACCTTTTCATATCATACCAATCATTGCACTCGGTCGTTTTCAGGGTTGATAGACAAATATATTTGGCAATCGATAAAATATAGCCTATTTTAATATTTATTTTATCCAATAGCACATGCTACTATTAATATTTTTATTGAAGTACCGTGGACATCGATAATAAGTAAAAATCATTCACAGTACATAAACAAATACATTTTTTAACATTCAAAAAATACGGAGCGCAATTGGCATATACTGACCCCAAAATACAAATTTTGTTTTAAGCGCGACATGCTCATCATATAATGTCTAAAAGCCCTACCGCGGATGCTTCTGATAGTTTTCTTTTCTTTTATTGTCCTAATTCTTCGATGACTTCCGAGTCCAAACGAATATCTCGAGATTTATTTTCGTTTATACTTTTTCATTCGTCGCCGGCGTCGTCTTATCCGTATATAATGATGACATCTCGTGTTTGATTCGCTCGTAATACATAGTATACTACAATATTATTAAATGGCATAATGACAATAATAATAATGATATCCTATCCTAATGATGACGCGTGTGCGGTATAAAAGTTCAAATAACTCATAATATTATACATTCGCAACCTCCTTGCAGTCGAGCAGCGTGTATATATAATAATATAATATAATGTTATTAAAATACTAAATATATTATTAATACGGTTGTGGGCTGCAGTTAACATTCTATTATGATATGATTGCCGTCAAAACGATATAAAATAATAATTAAACCGAATAAAAAATTGAACTCTATATACACATAACGGTCGAGAAAAATATTTCTGTGCTGCATTACAAAGCCATATTTTTGAGCGCCCCGGGGCATATATACGCGATGCACACCCCTAAATGTCAATATATTACTACGGTTTGGTATTTCATCCTTCGAAGGGGGAGTGTATAAAAATAATATATAGATTCTTCAAAATATCCTAGACATTTTTTCAACTCTTGTTTTTTTAAATTTTTTTTCATTATATAACAACAAAAAATAATATAATAATACATTTTAACATTTTTCTTATAATCAAAAACATATTTTAATAACGCAAATATGACGTATAATGGTGCATAATAATGTGTATAGACATTACGCGACAAACAAAATGGATTTTTTTGTAGTTTTTCTTGATAATTGCGTATATATACGTCTTCTTCTCGTTTGCAGATAATAGCAAAATCGTCATCATAACATATTATTTTCCCCGGTTAATTTAATTCCAACTCGCGCGGTATTATTATTTTTTATGTCCGTCGCTGTAATTCATATACGATTAACGAATATAAATATTAAATAATAAATTGCCCATATTATTATTCATTACGGCCTATATTATATAATAATAATGATTATGGGGCTCGAATATTATATATATATATATATTATTACATCGGATCTATACACATATTATAGCCGACATACGGAACGCGCAGTGAACATATATACTTTAATACTATTATTATACATATATGTAAAAGTATATAATATACACACGTGTAAGTGTGTAACGACGGGAAGAGTAAACTTTGTTTTAAAACTAATAATATTGTTCTCCGTTTTGCATTTTAAAGAAATGATTTCACCCCTCGGCGGTCTCGTATATATTATGACGTATATGTGTAGGTGCACGTAGAAAAGTTTTGCTCGTCACTAGATCTGTTTACGTTTATGTACACACACTTCAGTGTGTATATATATATATAACGATGTATTTTAATATTAAGGCACCTAAGTCGATCGTGTTCCATTTCGCATTTCGCCGAGACAATTTGTAATTGGATATTATATGCCGTATTGTTACATTATTATAGACTTGCAGCCATTTTTCGACTAAAACATAATAATATCAAATAAGACACAACAAATAAAACAATATCGTACACCTCTGCAGCGCAGACACCGAACACCGCGCGATTCTGCGCGTTATATATATACTTATAAAATATATATTACGCAAGTATACCTACGCGGAACCTATATGACTACGATTTTTTAGTTGTGCATTGAATAAGTTAAGTATACAGGTACGACGCAAAATAATTGTTATTCGTGCATATACTTATGATATGTGAAATAAAATATAATTATTGCGTCTGCATATAATATTAGGCATTAACTGCGTGTATTATTATATTGTCATAATATAATATCTCTGTGAGCATATCTGTGAGAAATAATTTTTTCGAGCACCAGTGAAGCGCACTGGTGCTCGAAAAAATTATTGCATCCTCTCGTAGTAAAATATTACCTATACTCTGCGAAAAAAATATCAACAATTTTCGCGGATAATACGTTGTCGATTTAATCGATAATATATAGCAGTAATAACCAGTATAGATTACTGCAAGGTCTCGAGATTTTGTATAATTATTGGCAGTGGTGCAAATCATTTTTTTTTGGGGGGGGGGGGGCAAACCTAGAAATTTACCAGTCACCGACCATCATTGATCTGCAATTATTAGTTTTATGAGTTGATCATATACAATATTACATTTACAGTATAATTATGTAAGTACATATACCTAATCTGTGTCGGCTACTTATAGGACCCACCGCATATACACACACATACAGGGTGTCTCAAGTCTATTTAACTAATGCAATAACTTTTTTTCTATTCAATATTTTTAAGTTTTTTTTTTGTTGTAATGATTTGTAGAGCTCTGTGCTATAATTTGTATATCTTATATTTTATTTTATTTTTTTACAACAAAAATAAATAATTTACATTTTGTATTTAATATTTTTCTAATAATCCAAGATAGCTATTTCATAAATAAGTATTTAAAAACCATTTCGGCGTTTAAAACTTTTAATTTGGTTAAGTCGTTAATTTTGAAACAATTTTCAAAGTGTGTTAAAATTCAAAATCATTTCTTGCTATAATCACTGTTATTGCTGTAAAAGTTATTGCATTAGTCAAATAGACCTGGGACACTCTGTATACTTAAGACAAAATTATTTTTTTGTTGATGGGGGGTGGAGCAAGTTTTCCTCTCCTGCTCCTGGGGATTCGCGTAATTAGTATACGATTTGTTGATATGATATTATGATGGATAATACTTTATTTCACGATTATATCATATAATGTCGTGCTGTACTCGGAGCTTATTTGATGGAACTGCGTCTGAAGAAGCTCACTTCGGAACAGAGCGATCATTGAAATTCCCGAGGTTGGAATTATTTACAAATCACATTCGAAATATTACTCACAGCTAGTGGGCTTGATGTTAATCGATACAATAGACTTAACGAAAAACAGAACTCGTCTAAAACCGCTGGAAATCACACTGCATATTATATAATGGGCGTATGTAATTTAACAACCACCTCAAAAAAAATATATATGTAATTTTTGCCACTTTTTAAGGTTGTAGTTTGCGCCCTCACAAAACTAGAGGGCATTAAGTAATCTGCGGCCATCGTGTACCTTCAAAAATTGTAATTTGCGCCATTGTTCACCTTATAAAAAGTTGTAATTTGCTCCACTTTAAAGTTCTAACATTACAGCACGCCATCGTATATTGAAACATTTTTAAATTCGTGAAATGTTCGATACGTAACATTTTCAAATAGTAATAAATATTTGTCTCCGGTACTTTTAATGATTTCACCGATATTTTTATCCATTACTTATACGTACTTTTGTATCATTTTTAAATGTGAAATATAAACGCACACGTGATTGATATCGGACTAACTGCAAATGTCACGATACTGCTGTTCAATATTGTTCGATATTTTGACAATCGATCATTTTTATTAGATTAGACGTAATCGATATCGCGCGTCTCTACTTATTATTAGTAGAACACGACAATATTAAATCCGGCACTCGTTGGTATTATCGTATTTCCGATGCGATATCAGTACATATTTTATTTGGCGGTAAATTCCAACAATTAAAGTTGAAAGTGTGGCGCAGATTACCTACATATTCCATTTCGTTTTCTGTAGGGGCGCAAAATACACAATTTAATTTTTATATTTTGGCGCGAAATACCATCTCCCATATGTGTCAGCTCGTCGCGGTGTTTGTTTTCGATACTATATCCAAACCATCATTACGCAACTATATAATATATTATTATTATGTGTTTGGTAATTTACATATTCAGATATCGATACGCATTACACACACAAAACGCACCCGCGGGGAGTATCTTTAAATAATAATAATAATTTGTTGAAAAGGTGTGTGTGTGTGTGTGTGTGTGTGTGTGTGTGTGTGTGTGTGGAGGGTAAAATAAAAAACAGTCGTCGGGCGGTCGACGGGGTCCGCGGCGCGGTGTAACTGTGTAAGGGCGAGTAACACGACCGTCGTCGTCGTATACCTCGCGGCGGCAGCGCAGCATCCTCGTCGTCGTCGTCATCGTCGTTTACACCTGACCGAAATCCCACGATCTCGGCAGCCCGTCAGTGTTTATTTTAACCCTTTTCGTCCGTTTCTCTCTTCTCTACTGCACACTATCGCCGTTATTATTATTATTATGCAGATGTCGGCCGAGCTGTGGTGGTCGTCTCTCTCTCTCACACACACACACACACATACACTCACTCACTCACTCTGTAGGTTGTATAATATATTATATTTAGTGTATAAACACGACGAGCGATAGCATTCTTTCGACTAATGGAGCGAACCCTTCGACGACGACGAGACAACAACAAAAACACACACACACACACACACAGTATATTATTATTATTATATAATTTATACTCGCGCATCGAAAATAATCACCTTTTTACCCTGCCCCTACCCGCCCAACGATGGTATATATTATAATATTATTATTATTATTACGAAAATCCCTCTATCGACGATGATGATTTATCAGCGGTGGTTCCGGCGGTGGTGGCCGAGGCATTATTATATTATATAGGTACAGCGCATAATAATGTGTTATTATAATTTTATATATAATACGCATATATATTATATATAGATATAATATGTATAGTGCTTGACGTCGCTTACAGGGCGCGGGTGCGTGGTTTGTGGGTACTATATATAGGTGTATTTAATAGTGGGGCCGACGACTATTTTTCAATATTTTGAGCGGGCCTTTGCAACTTCAAAGGACCTAACAAACTGCGATTTACGAGACGGCGAATAACTGTAGTCTGCAGGTAAGGTCTGGAAATGTATTTTCTACGTACAGTCTTTTGCGGACACGTTGATTTTTATAATCACTGCCGCCTAAACGCTTTTAAAATCGTCGAATCGTGTATATCTAGTTTATCGCTCAGAAACGACTCTTCGGCGAACGACTACGATAGTATGTCAGCTGTTGGTCAATGTAAATTGGTCAGTTTTTATAATATTACATCGTAGGTATGCGCGATATTAAAGTTTTAAATAATTGTTCTCGTCGTCTGAAAAAAATAAAAATAAGACGATTGCAGCAGCTGTTGCATTCTGTTGCAGTATCGTTTTGCGCAAACGCTCGTGGTCGTAAAATGCACATAACACATATACAAGAACATTTGAACTATCGAGCGTATAATATATAATATTATTGTAATGTATATCATAAAATATAGTATATAGAAATTAAACCTTTTGGGTATTATACTATTGTATATAAATGCCCTTGCCGAGAAATGTTCGTAATCATATTTTGTTGTATGATGATATTATTATACGTTTTGCTGCGATATAAATGCTCACTCGACCGGTACCGCAGATTACAACCATATAATAATATTATGTACATCGGACCCGCTGAAAATGTAGTTTTTTTCTTCCTCTCCGACGACGACGACGGTCAGCAGACGTTTTTGAACGACATCATATACCTACGTATAACGTGTGTGGCTGTAAAAAAAAACAAATTCGCCCGTAGGCGCCCGTCATTTATATTATATAGGTGCCTTATTTAATAATATAATATTGTGCGCCGCTTATTGCACCGCAATGCACTTTGACCGGGCGAGTGCACTGCTGCAGATTTACGACCGCAGCTGCAGCAGCAGCCGCCGCGATGCGATTCCACGGAAAGCATTTCACCGCTTATAATGATTTTCCTTCGGGTAAAAAACGGGCAATTTTCGACAGGTGCAGTGTACGTCAACGTTTATTTTTAGATCGGACGATGCAAACGAGACATTATCATATTTCTGTACATGGGCGTATACGCATATACGATTTTTACGATCCCGTCGACTGCCGCAGCCTTTATAAAGTCGTTTTTTTTAAGTTTTTCTCACGTTGCAGCAGTCGATCATGGGTTTATTATGTGTATATAATATAACGTTATACATCATAAATTATTATTATTATTATTTATCCTCGCCGGATTCGAGAAATGATGTATATTATATAAGCCACGTCCTATATAATAATATCGTAATAAATATTATATATACGAAAAACGAATAAAAACGTTTTTGATCGATAAATAATTGTACCTGTATATAATAACGTTATAATATATAGCTGGTAGCCGGCACATAATATATTATATACGTATACCGTAATTTATTGGGCGCAGTAAATAAACTATAATAATAACATAATAATAACGAGCGTAAAATGCTATGCGCATTTCGTTAATAAATTCGATAGAGCTCGGATTTATTGCTTAAAATTTGTGAGCGATAACATAATTTGTCGAAAACAAATTATATTTCGGTACGTTCACCATAATAATATATATATTATACAATAATGTATACATCCACCATTATATTATTATATGAATATTTAATGTGAAAATTGTAAACGAAATAATTTTGTCGTTCCGTGTTTAAAAATAATATATAATAAGAATAAAAGAGACTCGCCGTGAGGAAAAAAAACATTTTTAACGAACATTCGACGAGAGCTTCGCCCAACTTGTATACATATATTTGTATATTATACAGTGTAAGGTAGGTACTCGTAATATTCGTAGAGTAGTACAAGAGAAAAAAATAACTATACAAAAACAGAACTCGGCGGGAGTGGAAAAAATATGTTTTAAAGTGCATTTTTTTTTTTTTTGCTCCTGTATATATAGCATTTGTCGGTCGGCTTTTAAACACGCGTCGCGTATATACAACTATAAATTGGTCGGCACACGTTCCCGAAATGGGTTTTAAAAGCTTTTAACCAATAAAGGCGTACTACTTACATATATATAGGTGCGCAGTAAATACGTAGGTATTATATATTATACTCCGTGTGTACCTACCATTTTGAATACGAGTAATGGCACACAACGATTATTATAAACACATCATATGAATATAAATATCCTGCATGGACTGCGACATATAACGGACCAAACGATTAAGTATGTTTTACAATAGCCGCGTGTGTATTTGTATATATTATTATGGTTTTATAGGTAAGTACTGAAGGTAAGTATATAGGAAGTATTATGAGAGTGCGAGAGTGGACGGAGTGCTTGGCTAAAAGCAATCGCGACCAGCGTCCGTTCAGGAGTGTAAAAAATATTCTAAAATGCGATTTACAACCGAGAAAATGTTTTTAAAATGCATTTGCAAGTCGACGACGACAGCGTGTTTGGCGTGGTATACGAGTTCGTCGTTTGGCCCTCTACTGCAGGTCCCGACGACATTATTACTAATAATAATATTCAAAAACTATATGTGTAGTCTTTGAATATAGCGATAGAAAGTGAGTACGAACTATAGAGTGGCGACTGCACCAGCAACACCTGACTTAGGGGGTGGACGAGGGCAACCTTCAGCGGAAGTCCCTTAGAACTGCAGTCTGCGTGCATACTGGTCATTGCGATGACCGATGGGTCATCACGAGGGGTCAAGGGTTAGGTTTAAATTGACGATGGTCGACGGTCGTCTCCGGCACTATAGAGCTGAAACAATTATAATATACGATATCTGCAATTAAAATGAATATATTTGCTTTGTGTTCGTGGACTGTGTATGTCGTCGTCGTTAATATGTCTAACGAGATACATTTCGTATCTGTAGATGCATAAATTCGCATTTGCGTTATAAATTATAATATTACTATAGCCGCTGCTACCATCGTATTGTCGTCGTCAAGTCTGAAACCAGAAAAAAAAATGATATTATTTCGTATATTGTTATATTATTATTATTAGTTTTTTTTCTCTGCCTATATATTATGTGTAGTTTGCAAACGCGTGATTGAAGCGTAGGTTTATACAAAAAAATGTCGCTCACAAAGGAGAGAAAAAAACAGAGTGCTAACTCGACAGAAATCGTTGTATACCTTTATATTATATAAAATATATACGTTGTATGTTTACGTCGGCTAAGTATACAAAATATTATACAATGTGTGGGTGTGTGTGTGTGTAATAGTCATCTTGTCGTCTCGCGTTCAATATAATAATATACATAAGTATTATATACGCGATGGGCCATCCATGTGTATATGGTTCAACGAGAGCTTTTTAATAATTAAAAAAAAATATACGTTATACACTGAACTCGGAGTGCGTTTTTGTGTACACCGAGAGAACCCTTTTTTTGTCGTCGTCGTCGTCGTCGTTATTATTATTATTCATCTTTGGTACGCTGCGGGCGCGGAAACCCGTATATGCACTGTGCATATATATATCATATAAAATACACACACAATATAACATATATATAATATAGCTACGTTATAATGACAATAATAGTAATAATAATAATAATATATTCTCGCGCAAAGGACGCGTCAAGATTTTCGTTCCCATTTCATCCGCCGACGTTAAATATGCAATTATTATTTTTATTCCGTCTCTTCCGCGCGTCTCGTCGCACCCTCTCCCCCCTCCTTCCTCTCATCGCGTGTCGTCGTCGCCTCACATAATATAAACATGAAAAAAAAATCTCAGAGAGAGAGAGACACTTGGACTTGTACACGCACGTCTAGTGGAGAAGATACGTATATAATAATAATAATAATAAGTAATAACCGTCATACGACTACAAGAGCGCGGAGAGCCCGTGAGCGAAAAAAAAAATATGAAAAAAATAGAAACAAAAGAGGAAATGTATATTACAATACAAGAGCTCGGCCGACTGTATACGCGCGACCAATCAAAATCTGCAGCCCTCGCAGGGCATATTATTATTATTATATATTATGATGAGCAGCCTAATGAGTGTTCCGCCGAGCACACGACGACGACGACGACGGCGAAACCACTTGGGTTTGTTTGCTCGCCGTTTTTCCTCGATAACGTCGCACTATACACGACGACGGCTCTGTTTTGTGAGAGCTGTTTTGTGATGGTTACATATTATTATATATATTAATGTCATGCCGCCGGACGAAGATGGCGAGAGCGTTTCGCACTACATAAATAATATATTGTATATATAATGACGGACACTATATACGCGATATTATTATTATATATAACACACACACACACACACACACACACACACACACACACGTGTTTTTGTCTTAATGCACGATATGAATAGGAACGACTCGTAAATTATATAATATATATTTACAGGCGGGCGGCGAAGGAGCAGAGACTTGAAAAGAAACCGCGAACGAGACGAGACGTCGAGTTTCGCATCGTCGTCGCGAATGATTGGACGCTCGCTCGTCATTATTATAATCGTCGAGTCCTGTACGCGATATTATATTGACACACGATATTATATTATGCAGGGCACTGCTGCTGCTGCACCGCCAACAGCTGAGGCGCCGAGTGCGTTTTAAAAAGCTTTCTCCGGAAAATTATCGTTTTACCCGCGGCGGCGGTGGCATGAGTGTGTGTGGAGAAAATAAATTATGTTTGCTCTGCGCTGAAGCCGCGCGCTACCCTGCTATATAATACGTAGGTACTATTATTCTACTCGTCGAGAAAAAAAGAAACGTTTTCATTGTGTGCGATGCGCGGTATATGATGTACACATCATGCGACGCGATGAGATAATGGGACAAAAGTGTGCGTTTCGTATACCATAATAATTACCCGTGCGGAGAGATAAGTTTCAAACAAAGAAAAACGCTTTGACCACCGCGACGGAGACCGGCTGGCTGTCAGCTGTCTGCAATATTAATAATATAATATCATGCTTGACGTACACGGTACACCTACGTATATACAAATCTGCAGTGATGGCGTCATTAGGAATTTGTCCTTACATTTTTTTTACACACGAAACACTACATTTTCACTATATACTTTCAAGTACAGTGCGGTAGCTCAGTCGTATAGCTGGGAACACTATTTTATAAAATATCAAAACGATCTCGTGGAGGGAGGCGATTTATCTCCTTATCCCCCCTCGATTACGCCCCTGGTTCAGACTATATAGTATATATTATAGGAGGACGATTCTTTACGTGCAATTAGGCTTGATTGGAGAGAGTATTATTGCAGGGTAGGCCCTAATTCATTGTGCGGCATGACTATTATCTCGTAGAAGTTCTGTGCAGTATGAAAATGAAAATATTTGGTACGAGTTTAAAATATGTGTTGCTTATAATTCGTTAAAATTTCTCCTTCAAAAAAAAGATTGAAAATTGGCCCTCCACCTTGCACACACACACACACACAATTAATAGTTTAGGGCGTAGTTTACCTGCCGTGGTGCTGACCGTTCACAAATCCAACACTAGTAAATGCTGCAATCGGGGCCAACCTTAGGATTTGCAAGGCCCAAAACAAAAATAACTTTTAAACTAATTTTTCAATTTTTTTTTTTTTTGAGGCCCTGAAGTTTAAATCCAAGCAAATTGTGCGAGGCCCGAATCCTGGGCCCTGTCTCCCTCTAAGGAAAGAGCCCTGACTGCATTGTTCTCAAATCGTGTCATTACCATTGCAGGAACGACCCACTACGTGACTTACGAGTCGTAACTGCAAAAACCGACTTGTGCTCCAGAAAGAATGAATTCGACAAAAATCGATGGACGCATGTACCCGCGATCAAGTCGAATGATAACGTGACGATGATGGTGAACAGTTTCCACCCTGCAGGTTCCTCGGAAATCGAAATGTATACTTGCAGGAGACCACCTGATAATAATAATAATAATAATATATTTTGTAAAACTAAATGTAATACAATGGCTATATTATATAATGTCGTGTACTTTTCGTCTCATATACAATACAAAAGGATCTTTATTTTTCTTTAATAAATCGAAATTCCGTTTCACTGGCCCGCCAAGCTGCGCGTACAGTCGTTATCGAATAAAAAAAAAACACTCGGTCGTTCGCACAATAATATTATGCGAGTATTTATGGTCGCTTAAAACACTAACGATATTACGACGACAACGACGACGGGAGTGCAGCGAACAATTATTAATAATAATAAACGGCATTGTTATAATCGGCACACGTGAGCAGACTTGGTCACGGAAATCCGAGGAAAACCCGTCAAAAAAAAAAAATTAGTCTTGAGACGTGTTATACAAGTATAATACAAGAACAGTGAACGCCACCGCGAATTTTCGACGTCACATAAGCTAGTTTGGAATAATATTGAGAAATATTGTTATTTTTTGTTGAGCACACAATCCGTCGCATTCGAATTTCCAGTAAATCGTACAGGTTTAGTGCGACGGTTTCCGGCGCTGTCTGCGGAAAATCACCTCTAAATCACTGATCGTATGTCTGTGAAGTCGGCTCCCGACTTTGTCCAATCGGTTCGAAACGTATGACAATATGTTTTCCAAATTATATGCAAATGGTTGAAAATCGTTTTTTGGAATTTGGAAATCATTATTTTTTTTCCCCCAAATTTGACGAGTTTATTTGTAGTTTAGTTTTTAATAATACTGACAAAAATATTACACATTTTTCGAATCGATCGGAGAAAATCATTTACTTTACGGACATCTTTATTGCATTGGTATTATAGTGCACTTACAATTTCTTGTATACGTTTGAAGCGTTTACATTGTAAAATGGACTTAGTAAAAAAAATTAACAATTTTTATAATAATTCTTTAATTATACTATCACGATTGATGGCGGAGGACATTAGATCACATGTCGATATTTAAAACGAAATCTATGCTAATAATATGATGATGTTATAAATTTATGGTGACAAATAGTTCCAAAATATAAAAATTAATTGTAGCCTATCCCCTCAAAGTCAGACACTCGGGACAACCGCGTCTCCTGCCCTCCCTCCCCCTAAATACGACCCTGCCTGTACAAATACTATATTATAATATTGATATAAATATATATATAGGTACAGAGTGTTTAAAATGTCTTTCTAGCGAGTGTTATATATATAAATTGCGTATATACTTTATCACGCACGCGTATAATAAAAAGTTTGCAAACGTATAACACGCGGGCACTGTGTGTACTACGCGTATAAAATATATATTGTTTAATAAAGGCGAAATTTCTTTTTTCCTTTGTGGAAAATACACACACACACACACACACACACACACACACACACACACACACACCGAGAAATATTATAACGTTTAACCCGGAGGAGTTTTGGCAAAATGCGAATACTAATAATAATAAAAAAAAATATACACACATAAAAGTCACGGAGAGAGAATGTCGTTTTAATAAATTCAGTCGCGTGTGTATTATAAATATTTCTGAAAATATGGTTTGTTCCTCGTGTATGACGTTTTTCCGTCCCCCGCACTCCCGCCCCCACGCCGCGGCATTACCTCTCCCGCAAAATCCAACGCGCTCTTTTTCCTCGACTTCTT
Source organism: Neotoxoptera formosana (assembly GCA_022818045.1). NCBI lineage: Eukaryota > Metazoa > Arthropoda > Insecta > Hemiptera > Aphididae > Neotoxoptera > Neotoxoptera formosana. Next base: position 28,902,178 of record CM040634.1, read on the forward strand.
TTTCCCTCGTTTTCCTTCGGAAATATTTTCACCATAAAAAAAAAAAAAAAATGAAGTCGTTTTAATATAACGCACGTATATAGCGCGGCGGTGCGGTGGGGAGGCAGTGAAATTCGGGAACGTCCCGGAATTAATGGCCGGGACGAGCGCACGTCGGCGGCAGTGGCGGCGGCGGTGCGCGAAAAGGAGGAAGGAAAAAAAATCCAATTTAAGAGAAAACTGTATTTCCGTCGTCTTCGTCTTCATCTTCTTCTTTTTCTCCTCCTCCTCCACCCTCTCCGTATCTCTCTCTCTCTCTTTATGTATATAATATATATATGTGTGTGTGCATATATTTATATACTATATCCCTGCTAACTCTCTTATACTCCTGCACCCGCGTGACTAGAAAATATTATTATTATTATTATTATTATTATATTCAGCAGCGCACACTGCTGGCGCGCGTGTATGCACACGAGAGATAAAAATAAAAAATTTATTTACGCGCTGAGAAAAAAATAAAATATCGTAAAAACCGACGGAATGAGCAAATAACAATATATATAATAACTGCGTAAGTCGTTACCTGCAGCACTTAGAATCCTCCGCGACCGGTGCTAAACGGCGAACGGGGGGTGTTGGTGGGAGGGAGGGGGGGGTGAACTTTTTCGTGAACGATCGATATCGTGGTTCCTATCGCGAATAGCGAGTCCCATCGAGACAGCAGTCGTGATAAGGTAATATAATTATTATTGTAGGTCGTTTGTCAATATTGTCGTTTGTCGTCCGCGTTTCGTGCATATACAGCTCGGTCGTGATTGGAAAAAAATGTCAATTCGTATGATAATTATTATCATCATAATATACGCACTGCTCTATTGAGACCTGCGACCAAACGAGCATTAAAAAAAAGAAAATTCTTTGGTATACAATAAACGTCAGACGCGTACTTAACGCTTTGAAAACGTGTAGTCAAATTCGTGTGTCAATAATGAAATATTAAAATACCACTATGCTATAGCACGACCATCCGTCACAATCACAACACGGAAGCAAACAGAGATTTTAATGCTTTTGACGTTTTATTGTTTCGCTTATAGTTTCTACGATTTGTATCCACGGCGGCGGCAAAAAACGTAATATTATTGACAATTTTTTAAAACGAAAAACATATCACCCGATCGCCCAAATCTACGATGGCCGTCGCGATCGACTCTTGTGGTTCACAATCACGAGCAGTCTGTGTATCCCGCAATAAGACGATTTTTTAGGAATTTTTTCCGATTAATTTTATGACGCATTAGTAAGTGCACGGATCATAGACGGTTAACTGCAGTTGATACATCGTGCTGACATCATAATACTATACAAGGGAAAAACATTTTTTAACTGTTTCAACTCGTTACAAAACAGCATTTTTTTTAAAGAAATAATATTTTTTATTCTTATAATATTTTAAAGTTTTTTACTTTTTTGAATAACATCATACAGTTTTATATTAATTTCGTATTCAAAAGCAAAATATTTTCCTTTTTCCTCAGTATTTCGATACATAATAATCGAATTTTAGACTAGTAGCTTATGAATTATAAGTATTTAAAATGAAGATGAGCTAAGTGGAGTGGTATACACTGCAGTTACCACGCAAAATGTTGTTGATTCGCTATTCCGCTTATCTAAACTTTAAATACTTATGAGTTATAAGTTATAACTCATAAACCGAAAATATTCTGCTTTTGAATATGAAATCAAAACTGTATGTTGTCATTCAAAAAAATTCAAAAATTATAAAGATAAAAATATGAAAAAAATTATTTTGCTAAAAAAAATGTTGACTTGAATTGGTGTAAAAATTATTTTAAAAACGATCAATACTTTTCGATATAATGAGTGTTTTACGTTAAACAAATTACCTTGCTATTATGAGTAAATACCCAATAGGTACCTATATAGGCAATTAGGCAAAAACCTTAATCCACCATTACCCGCAGAAGTGTGACGGACGTAAATTATTATTGCTTTGCAGTGAAATATTAAAATATTATTTAACATCTATTTTGAAAACAAATAATTTTGATAACTATATATCAACATTTTGTTCTTGATTTCTAACTAACCCGTGTATCCAGCTGCAAAGACGAGTGTTAAAAATCAATAGTTAATTAGTTAATGACGTTCACGCGCGTATAGTAAGTATAATGCGTGAGTATTATACCTAAATGATGATAATAATATGTAAAAAATTACTCAAAAAGTTTTTTTAATATAAACAACCGATTACACTTAATTAAAAACATATTACTTGTGCACCTGCGAAAAATATTACTTGAAATGTATAAAATAACAAGAGCAGTTGACCGTAATATATATTTTTTCATATCCCTAAAGTATAACTTGTGATGTATTACTTTTTATAGAACTGAAACAAAAAATTATATTACTGTTTTAATTTAAGCGGTTTTATTTTACATAACCATGTAATTTCGTCCATTTAAATTACGTGCTTACTTTACCATTATTATTACTATTGCCAATTAACGTTTAGGTACCTATTTTATTGTCACGTAGGTAGGTAGACCGCCTCGTATTATGTATATTATATGAACCATACTTAAAATATTTTTAAGTGGACACGTGAAAGCTAACAATTTATTATATTAAATATGTTTGCACTTTTTATGCTTTTACCTTCAACAATCAAATTATAATACGAGCGGTCGCAAAGAAGTTTTTCAGTAAAAATCGAAGTAAAACCGAGTTGCGCACTTGCGCATCCGAATAGTTTTCAGAACTAAATAATTATTTAGTTAAACTCGCATTCATTTTTCAGGAATCAAAAATAATATTCATAGTACATATTATTATTGTAATAGCTGACAGATAAGGGTTGAAGCGAATGAAAAATGTCTTCGTAAGCTCCTAAATGGTGATACTTTAAAATTCTATCATTTTTTTCTCTAGGGCTAACTCTCGCCTTTTCTATTCTTATATGCTCTACAAACTATGCCGCAAGAACCAACCCCTTGTTAGGACGACGAGGATTGCCAATAAGGACAAATCGTTTTTTGGATGAATCAGTCCATACTATTATTTTCTATGTCATCAATCTATTATGCTTATCTTACCCGTTATTGATATTAACGTATTACCTATATTATAGTACCTATATTGAACTTATTTTTGTTATCAATGTATTAGCGGCAAAGTTACGCTCGTGTATTATTATTACGACGACTTTGGGCTTCTGCTCGTGTTTTTAATAAATAACTATAAATAAATAATAACGAAGGAAAATAAAATAAAATTCGAAAACAAAATTCAGCGCCGGTTTTTATTTATTTTTTTTTTTTTTTACCTTATTCCCTCTAACAGGAAAATACAATCGCTCTAGTCGGATCACACATATAGGAGTCGTTGCAACATGGCGCGGACTACGGTAATGGCAAACGGTAATAATATATATTTTTTTTTTAAGTATATACAAGTTGCATACATATATATATACGTAAAAGGTAGAGGTAATGAGAAACAGTCGATAATCGAATTTCGTTCAACGTCTATACAGCACGCACGCATACTGCTGCTACACTGCGACTCTATAATAGCTTCGCGCTGCACCGCTTTTCCCCCTATCGTCGTTCCGGGGGAGGGGCGGTCGGAGGACGAAGTTTATACAAAAAAATTACTTCGGGTAAATATTGCGCGTAAGTTTTTATTATTATTATTATTATTATTACGGTTTTCTCTTCCCCCGCCTCCCGCAACCCTCTGCCGCCGCCCGGCAACACTTGAGCTGTGCGGTAAATCAATATTGGCGCAATATACGTATGTACCTTAGGTGGTATATATATGTAGGTACTTTTATACGACCGATTGTGTTTACAAAAAAAAATAATATATTTATGAACCGACGAAAATCTCGTCGAGCACCGCGTCAACCGATAAATAAATAATTTTGAGGTGAAATGATGATGTCATATTATTATTATTATATGTCTTAAGCCAAGACGGTTTAAATATATCATCCGATTCGACTAATATTATTGTAACACTTATCGGATCACTGCAGCAAACTATGCGTATAATATTTGTGTCCAAATCTTGCCCTCAAGACATACGCGAAACGTTTTCGCCCCGCGATGACGGCGCATGATGGTGTTGGCCAAAACAAATCGCGATCGTTTCAATAATAAATATTATTCCTTAATATTATAACATTATACAGGTATGGATATATTTTCTCAGACGTCCTAACTATTATATTTATGAAAGACCGATCGTGAGAAATAATACTTTTGTATATTTATTATTATAATATTATTTCCCTCGCCGAGAGAGATGTAGCCTTTTAAATTAACATATAAATAACTTTATGTATAGGTATATTGTGCAGCAGTATCCGCACAGTTCAATGTGCACGCAAAAAGGCTATTTAGGGTTTCAAATTTATGTGTCCCTACTTTTTTATTAGCAAACTAAAATTGTGTTATACAATCGAAATTACCATTTAGGGTCCATTCTTTGAACGTGCCCCGTTACACGCCGAAAGGAGTTCAACGCGAAATTCTACCTTAGTCCGCGCCGTAGTACCTCTATGAATATAAATTAGATTATTCGTACGTGTATTTTATTTACCTTTCGTTTCTTTTGTTATCGGGAAACAAGAGAGGAAAAGTATTTTTTCTAAAATATATTTTATTCAAATTATGTGAATATCCTGGAACGACGGTCTATCACCTCGTGTCTCATCAATAAACGTCTACGTCAAGGGCGTATTTAAGGGGAGGGCCACGGGGGCAGTCTTGGCCTCGTCGTTTTGATTTCGAATTAATGAAACTATATAATACAATCAATGTAATATCGTATTTATTTATTTATATCCTTTACTGATTTATCGTAAATGTCACCCGTTGTTAAAAATGATATAAAAAATTAAAGCCCAGAGGTTTTTTTGATTTTTAAACACCGTTTTGAAATTAAATTGTAAGAGTTTACATAACATCGCCTAATAATAAATATAATAATATGTATATTATTAAATTGACTGTTATGATTAATTATGTTCTATTTTCAGTCTACCAATAATATACTCGTACAGCGCAGCCCCTAGATATAACTATAAGTGATAATAGTGATTATCTTATAAGCTATAATAAAATATAATCTACAGCGAATAATAGGTAATTAATAAAATAATAACTAATATGTAATAACCTTATAAGTGTACATACACATATTATGGTTTTATGAAGTTATACTTCAGAAATCAAATTGGAAATTACCTTTACGATTTCGTCACCAATAATAAGGCAACGGTTTTTCTTTTGTTGTTTATACTTATTAAGTAAAATACTTTTGTTATGCTGCATGTTGGATATATTCACAGTTAAAGTGAGAACGATGTGACCCAAGTGACGACATGAAATCTAAGTGAAAATTTATGCGCATACAAATTACACCTACAAATATAATAGAAAATAAAAACTTTTTTAAACCATTTTATTTTTAACAGTTGTATGGTTATTTAATAAAAAAATTTAGTACTTTAACTTCTTACTAATAATTATAACTTATATTATCAGTCATACCTTACTGTGGTTTTTTACCTGATATATTAATAATATTATATTAAGTGCACGTTTGCCTCATAATCATAAATATATAAAATACAAAACATCAGTTTCGAATTTAAAAAAAAAAATTGGCCACTATTATAGCGATATTATATTACAAATTATAAGCTATTAAATGCCAGAATATTAATAAATAACATTTGCCTGTGTGCCTATAGATTATTATATAACACATATTCTAGGTGCCTACTGCCTATATTCATAAATAAAATATAAAAATAAATATTTTTAAGATGAGCATATTATATTTTATTTATTTTATATTTATAATATTTAAACACCTAGTCGAGCACTAAAAGTATCAATAATTTATTTTTTGTTTAAAATGTGTAACGTACCTAGATTATTGAATTGTTGTACTTTTGGACGATCTGTTATCACGGCCTATTAAATTATAATCAAACAAGTAATTAATAATAATTATAATTTGAGCGTTTCGAATCGATCGTTTTTAAATCAATTCAAAAGCTAGTGCCTACCCACAGTTACAATAAAAATAATAATTATAAATGTATAAATATAATGGAAACTCGAATGGGTGAAACTGAAAAAACTCAGCCGCCTCAACAGCATATCGCTGATATATGTGTGTACAAAAATATTATCATCGCGTACTTTAAACCGATCGACTTGATATGCCTAATGTGGGTACATAATATTATGCGATATATTGACAAATGGCAAAACGCAAGCGCAGTGGCCTATCCGCGAGCTCTCCGAGGAGTGGGGGCGGCGGTGGCGAAATACACTTAGGTACTTACGCATATATGTGTATGTATATATATATATATATTACTTGTTAAATATTTTATATATAATATATGAATACAAAATAAACACCGCGACGCCCACGCCCTAGAAGCGTATACAGGGGTTAGGGGATGTAATATCATGTACGGCGGCGGACTATACGGGGGTGGAAAACGGGCGAGAACACTATAATATATATATATATAATATGTATATACGCGGAAATCCATTTTTCTCTCTTTTTTTTCACCGACCGACCGCAGGTGCCGCTTATGTACGCAGCACTGTTCGTATACGTATATATAGTATATATATACGTATATATAGTATATATACGTATTATGCACATACACACGAGCCGCCGCCGTGCTCATCGCGACTGTCTGTATATGTATATAAACGCGTGTGTGCGGCAGCAGTCTCCGCCTACGCCACGCCGTACACCGACGCCGACAACCCTTCGAAAAACCATAAATACATGTAATAGCTGCAGTGCACACACCACACGCGCGTATATTATACGAGTGGTGTATGTACGCGTACACGTTTAGTATTTTATTATTCCGCGAATACAGCGGCTTATACCCATCACCTATGACGGCGAAGACGCGGCCGACACGACACGCCCTTCGCGGCGGACTTACATATAGTAATATATTATATTATAAAATGTATGCGTCTTGTACGAGAATACTAGTCAGTATATATATTATTATATATACCGATTTCCTGCTCGTAGTCGGCGAAATTAACTATTCGGTATTTTGGTCAGTTTCCCACCCCCCTCCCCCCACCCCTCGTCGCGCGTTCAAAGCAGGCTGGGCGATTATCCGTCCCGAATAATCCTATATATACCTACGACCGAGTGTCGACTACTCTTCAAAGGCGTCGGTGAAATCAAAGGCATCGGTGCGGTGTGCACGAATTAGCAGCGTCCTAGCGACCTACATATTATGTATACAAGGACGGTCGGCTGACACGGTTATTAAGAAGAGAAAGGGACGGGCGGCTGCAAGTTCGTTAACCCGCGGCGTAGCGGCGACGATCGCGACCTTGGCCAACATTTTCCGCCCCGAGATAATTAAATGCGTCTTGGCCGCCGCCGCCGATGCCGCGTCTACTCATTGCCGAGGCCAAGGGGTGAGAGCCGGTCGCCGTAGCTGCAGTGGGGTAGGGCCGGCGTGTTTATATATAGTATAAACGCTGCAGTCTCTCTAATTGATTCTCTCCCTTTCTCCCTCACTCTCTCGCTCGCGCACCACTGCAACCCTCCCCCCCGGCATAATGTGCGTTTTAATAACGCAGACGACGGCGAAAACGAAGACGACAACGACCGCGGAGAAGAGGAATAATTAGGGGAGAAAATCGACTCTCAGACCTGTAAGTCGCGGTGGGAGAGGAGTCGCGGTAGTGGTGCGGAGGGTCAGAGCAAATTAAAACGAATGGCGCGCGCGCCCGAGAAAACTTAAGCCGCAACAGGTATCCTACCCACCCCCGCGCACTCACGCCACCCCGCCAACTCGGACGTTTACGTTATAATTGTCGGACGACCTATTTCGATTTCGTCTCTCTCTCTCTCTCTCGGAGCGCAACAGCTGCAGCGCGGTGACGTATATTAATATTTTAGCCGCGTCGGACGAATCTAGACGATCGCGACGTAGATCGTCTCCGTAAAAAACCGAAGTCACAAATATACGGAACACACTCCTCACGACAGCTATTACGAGACAAATATAAAATTATATTATATTTAAACGGTGCAGCGAGCAAAAAAAGTATAAATAAAACGATCGCGCGGAGACCGACTTAAAGTCTCTTGCTATTATATTGTCGTCTCCCCGTTCGGCGCGAGGAAAAAAGGACACGCACAAAAGAATTGCTGGGTTATCGATTTCCGCGGAAACCGTTCGCGCTCGTATTATAGTATAATGTACCTATATAACGTATTATTTCGTATCGGCCGCGTATTCTCTCATATCATAATATACCGTTGGGGGGCTTCTGCGGTGTCGTTGTCGGTGGGAATTCACTGAACATACTCGGTCGAGCCGTCGACAAGGGTTAGCAACGACTTCACGGGCGGTATAAGAGAGCCGCGAACACCCCAAAGCCCCGAGTCTTGGCGCGTAGGTACTTTGCGGGTTACTCTGTACAAGTCTATCATCGCAGGTCCTCGCGAGAAAGGATAATATACATCGTGATACATCACTCGCCATACTCGCTTGTAACACATCATTGTGTACGTGTGTGTATTATATGCGTACAAATAACGTTATTCGCGTACACCCTTCGAGCGAGTTTTCATCCCCCGCCGCAGACACACACGAGTTCTGCGCGAGTGAGCACACTTTCGCCACCACCCGGGCACCACGCCCACGCGCTCCGGCGGCGACCCGTCGTCTCCCGCTCGCGTAAATCGATAAAAAGACACAAAGATGGCGCCGCCCGCCCGCCCGCTAGCTCACACTCGCGCGCGTGTATATGTGAGTATATACGCGCAAGTATATATGTGCACCCGCGCGCGCACCCACACACACACACACACACACACACACACACGCTTGCGCGCTCTGTCGCGAGTAGACTTTGGCAACCCCTCTGCAGGCGTCGACCGGCGAGAAGTTCTCCGGAGCGCGACGAAGAGAAAGAGAAAACGACGAGTGTGAGAGACGGAGAGACGGAGAGAGAGTGCTTATATTTGTGTGTGTGTGTGTGTGTGTGTGTGATAATAAGAAATCGCGCGCGCATTCACCCACGCCGCCGACGCCGCACCCGCCACCCACCTATACGTATATACGCGCATATATATACCAAGTTCGACCTAAGCGCGGGCGCGCGCGCACACACACAAAAATTCCTTTTCCGTTTCGTCCTATATCCACCCTCCCTCCCTGCAGCCGCGCACCCCTACCGACGGCGATCCGCCACCGCGCGCGACCCGCTAGCCGCTCGGTGCACCCTTCCGTGAAATTGATTGTTCAATATTTCCCAGGGTTTTTCTGCCCCCTCCACCGTCGCCCCCCCCCCCCCACTCCCCGATCTCACGGGAGTTTTATTTTTTTTCACGCCAAACGGATCACCTTACACTGTGTATATTATAAATTATAATATACGTTTTCGGCGATGTCGTCTATAACAATATAATACCGACGAGCGTGTCGTCGGTATAATTCGTAGAAAAAGACACTGGACGACAATATTTTGTAATTTATGTTTTCCGTCAAAGACCTATACTCAGCTATATTGTAATATAGTAAGATACGACTTGCCTGTGAGCTGTACGCGTTGATTGCGTCGTCGTTATTATTATATATTGTTATACACGACGCAATAATAATAATAATATCGTGCTCGTATAATAATAATAATAATAATAATAATACAATCGGGATCAAACGCTAAACCGAACGCACGCGTATAATATTATTTTGGATACTTAAGGATTGTCTTTAATACAAAGTAAATTGGGGTAGTGAACGACGACGACGATGATGAGGGAGAGTAAAACGCGTATAATGATCGTGCTGGCCTGCTCTGCAGACGAGGAAGAAGGGCATAAAATCGTGAAAGCGCCGAGCCTCGACGTACACTCCTGCTGCTGCTGGTGCAGTTATAAGCGTATACAACTACTGCCACAGCGATATATTTCAATGACTGAGGCTTAACGTTTTTTTTTTCTCCTCTGCAGTTCTTCTCGTCCTTTTAAATCGAATCATTAATTCACTAAGCGAAAAACATTTCCTATACAGAACGCGCGCACACCGTACGCGATTTGTCGTTTTTGTTTCTTTTTTTTCCGCGATTCAAAGCGCCGTGTTGTCATTATACGACTATTATCGGACTGTGCGTGTATTACATCAATAATTATTATATTATAATAAAACGATCTATACGAGTATAATAGGTACATGATAACTGTACCTATTCTAACGACATTTTATTATTAGTATTATTATTATTTTCGAAATCGCCGCGTACGTTTCGGCGGCGGCGGCGGCGGCGGCGGCGGCGGCGGTCCGTTATCGCGCGAGTTATTCGAAAATACCACATACTTTGTACTATTATATTATATGATATTTATTAGAGGTAACAGAAAAAAAATAATAATCGCGACGCGTATCGCATTACTCTCGTAGTTCGTTATAATATCGCTGTTAATATACCGTCCGTGTATGTAAATGCGATTCGTATATTATTATCATAACGAACTCCCGCAGCACCGCCGATACCTACATACGTATAGGTATATGTAGACATGCGTATGGTTTACCTTTGTTTTTTTTTTTTTAATAAATATATTATAATGTACGAAACAGGACGTCGGAGTGTGTGCACCGAAACGAATTTATTATTATTCCGATTTGAAACCGCCGCCGAGCGTTGTAATAATTATTACATGTGCTCCAAAACCGTATAGGTACCTACCTAAATAATAATATTATACGAACGATTAAAAAATATGACGAGCAACAACAACAGAACACGACCTGCGGCGGAACAACGAGCGATTTGAATTTTAAAATATGTTAAACAGCGCTTAATTATAAAAACCGTCGGCGGCTTTCCGTGTAGGTATACATTAAAATATTATTATTGTTTCGACTATGGAACGATTATAAATTTTCCTCTACCGTATAAAACCGCTGTATGCGCGGTAACCAGTATACCTACCCTACTGTGTGATTTTTATTTTATACAACAGACGCGTTATAATTACACTAATAAATAATAATAATAATAATAATAATATACCAACAACGAACAATTTATAATTAGAGTAAAATAAATAGCTTAATTGCCGGAAATTAATTTCAAAAAGTGTATCAAACGCGCAAACGTTTAGCGAATCGTCAACAAATTAAAAAGTTCTTTATTGTTTGATTCGCGAACACGACCAACAGTCGAAAACTCGAAACCATACACCGTGATAATATTAGGTATATGACGTGTTCTTTGACGAATTAATGTAAGACTTGAGAGGTTATGAAGATATTCCCATAATTATTTAAATGTAAAACCTTTAAAAGATAAAAGTAACTTTTATCGTATAATGAGATTTCTAATCAAATTACTTGATAATAATGTCGATTACCCTAGTCCCTGCTTAACAATGTTACCTTTAAAATGACGATTGATAATATCCAAAATAAAGATATTTTTTGTAGGTACTCATTATTCCCAAAACTATATGGCATGTTCACATGTCTTTATTGTTATCTGTAGAATATAAAATTAATAATGCAGATTTTTTTTTAATTGATTCATTCGTAACTTTTATATTTGATTATTATAATTTTTATAGATTGTCCCATCTCATTGTGTAAAAATAAATATATATATATTTTTTTTATAAAAAGAATATTTACAATCTATGTTACAATGCGCATAACAAGCAAATTAGAAAATATATAAGAACAACAATGATATACACGAGGAGAGATAAAATCTAGTGATAGAACCCAAAGTTAATTTTTTTTTATTAAGGCGCCCGGTGCCAATGCGATTTTGTACACAAAAATACGCTCTACGGGAATAGGGATCCTGTGCTGTAGAATCAACCAAATTTGATAATTTTTTTTTTACTAATAGAGGGTAATATTTTACAGGCCGCATCGATCTCCGTTTTTCAATATTTTGATCTCAAACTTTTAAAAAAGTCTTTAAAAAAGAGACAATTTTAAGCTTTTTTTTACAAATTTTTTTTTATCATTATTTAAAATAAAGTAAAAAATCTGAGCTCGATGCGGTCTGTAGAATATTGTTGTGTATCAATTAAAAAAACAATTATCTGAAAATATTCAATCGACAATGAGTTATCCATATTCCCGTAAAGTCATTTACGTCAGTCGAAATGGGCAACTAATAATTCGTCATTTGTTAATTCTGTGACATGTGACTGCGAGTGCGTTCGCGTCTTTCATATGCGGGTAGTAGAGGGTCCTCTCACACTAATAACCATTTACGATCCAACACATTGACAAGTTCGTGCGACGCCGAAACAATATGTGATTAAGGTTGCCAATAATTTGCTCCTTAATAAATAACCGGCACCGGGGCCTTAAGTCGTTAATTTTTAAACGATTTTCAAAGTGTGTTAAAATTCAAAATTATTTCTTGCTAATCACTGTAACTGCTGTAAAAGTTATTGTATTAGTCGAATAGACCTGGGACACCCTGTATATCCAATTCTCTACCAAAAGCCTCCTTCAAAATTAAAGGTTGAAGAATAATATTATTACTGTTATACTAAAGGTGACGACATAATATTACACGGGAACAATCGATTGTCAACCCCCCCCCCCTTTAACTGAAAAATAATTATATATTTGTATACATAGGACAGATTAAACGGATTGACAATGATGTCTAGGGTTCCCAGATTTATTTTTTAAAAATACGGGTCATTTTAAAACATACCTGTATAGTAGGTATATACAGTGACGTATTTACGGGGGGGGGGGTGGGATCAAGCCGACCAAGGGGATCGATCTCCCCCGTAGGGGTGTATATAATATGCATCATTTTTTGGAGTCCTAATTTTAGACCTCTAACTTAATAAAGCTATATCCCCCCTCCCACCAAGAAAAAACCTAAATATGCCACTGGGACACTGGGTATATACTTGAGATGTACAATGTACATGCCGACAGCCGATTTGATAGCCGATATAATATCATTAATCAGTAATCAGTGTAACCACCACAAAACCAATAAAAAAATGTATTGTTATTATAATCAAATAATTATCATTTGATTTAGTTATTATCATTTATCAATAATTTAAATTTTAAAATGCCAAATAATAAAAAAAAATTTAATTTTTGAAATAGTTTTAAAATAAGGTACATACGGGACGGGTTGTTCAAAATATGGGACAGTAGTATTATTTTTTAACTTTTGCCGGGACACCGAGACGCTTTATTCAAATACGGGACGTATGGGATCCCTAATGTTGTCGGTGTACCGTGGTGGCGTGGTACACATTTAACTCCTGAAGAGGTCATTGACGAGTTGGCAAAAAAACCAAGTAAACTAGATCTTGTACTGTAAACAATTAAATAATCGTTTTGATAAATATATATATAATATTATGTATGTATGTATAATTTTTAATACAACCCCCCCCCCCCCCCATTGAAAATATCTGTGTACGCCACTACTCGCCGGAATAACAATGCTACACACCGGGCCGTAATTAAAAAAAAATTCGTTCCCGGAAGTGCATGTATATAAATACCTCCCCTAAACGCAACAATTATTCACTAGCGTGTCGCAATCCGATTGTGGGGAGTAGCGACATTTTTTCGGAATTTTCTAGATGTTTTTTCGACTTGCTGCATACAACGATTATAAATAAATATTATAAAACCATTTATCATAATATTAATTTCTCTTGTTTTTTTTTAATGTATATTATATTTTATACCCTGTTAGGAAACACAAACGCCTCTAGACGTGTATACCACAACCGAGGTACAAAACATAATAAACCTTCCCTGCGGAGCAGCAATTAAAAGGCCCGTCTCACCGAATTTCTGCCCGTACGGTGCAGGTAGGTTGGAGGTAAAGGAGGGCACATCGCATACGCGACCTCGGAAAACCACTGCCACAGAATATCTTACCTACACGAAACGTTCCGAAGGTACCCACAAAATATTAAATTTGACTGTTCGTCTTCATAACACAGAGAGGTTTATAAATAATAAATTAAAATAACTAATATTATGTTACCAGTGTCATCGTTGATTGAGTTTGGTTGGTTATTTTCATACGACCAAACAGCGGTTTGTATTTGATTCGTAATCAGATTTATTACCGTTCGTCGACGTTCCGTTATTTCTGTACAAAAAAAATCAATACATCTATCAATCGTTAATATACTGTTGCCGAAGTTTAAATAAAATCTATTCAAATACGTTTTTTCCGAGCATTCAATTTTTGTTCTTAAAACATTAAATCTCCACCGATTCCGTCAAATTTAAAAGTTGTTATAAAACATATTATATACCTAATAATTATTCTGATATAAAATATACTAACCGAACCGGCAATTGCATTATTAAAACAATAACACAAAGTTATTCGTACAGTTTTAAACGTTTGGTTACACGTTTTACAACCAAAGTTGTTAAAGTAATATCAAATTACTTAAAAACACAAAACTTTTAAAACTAATAAAATTCAAATATATTTATATTGTGGGTAAGTATACCCAACTTTTTCATTTTTTTTTTTTTTAGCTTAACGATATCAAATTATAAACGTGGAAAATATAGAAATAATGATTAATATATATTCACGAAAATCTGAACGTAGGTATTAGATTAGATTTAACTTTCGACGTACAAAACGTCAAATCTTCGTGATACGCCCAAGATAATATTTTACAATGAATAGTATAAATTAGTTGTATTACGATAACGCTGTACATCCTACAAACTAATTATGTTTAATATTGATAAAATCGATGGACCGTAGGTACACTGATTTATTGTACTTATTTTTGAAATATTTTAATCGACGTTTAAAAAATTGAATACTCACCGCAGGGTGATTCACCAATAGAGCATCCTCACGTCCATTTTTTTCCTTTAATAATAAATTTATTCAAATTCTGATTTTTGGAATTTTAAATACACTCAAAGATAATTTTTCATATTCTTGAATAATTGTTTTGTTCTACTTGAGGAATGCCCGATGGTGATACATACTTTTGTTTTTCAAACGGGAACCTCCCTTTTTACTGTAAATTATGTAATGGATAATATTTTTGAAAAAGTTATGTACCTATGTACCGAATTCAAAATTAAAATAAGTATAGTTTCTCAGTTATTAAAATGTTTGTATACTAAGAAATAATAGTTCTTAAAAAAAGGTTTTACAAAAATATAAAATAGACAAAATAGACGTAATAATATAAGATCTAGTGTTTATTATGCCTACTTAAGCAATTTTTATAAATTATTAATGTTTATAGATTAATATTGATCACAAAAATATTCAAATCACTATATAGTTATATTTTACAAACCGTTTATCATTATGGATCTATTATCCTTAATACACATAAATAAAGTTGAATAACTCAAAAACTAATCGTACGGATTTTGATTCTGACACGTCAAAATATTCAGAAAAATTATCCTTCAACTAATAATTTTTATCAGAAAATAGGGGGGAGGGGGTTATTTGTAAAACAAAAGTTTGTATCTCCACACCAGGAAACTCCTTAAGTAGTATAAAATACTCAAAAATTTGAAAATATGGTTTTTAAGTATACTCAAAAATTCTCAAAATCAGATTTTGAATAACTCGCATTATTGAATAAAAAAGGGGTGGGCGTGCTTCGTGAATCACCCCGTATATTTTTTGTATTTTAAAACCCGTAGTTAATCGAACATATCAATATTAAAAATATAGTGTACACTAACTGCTAAGATGTACAATATCAGAATATCAGATTAATGTAATTTATTATTAAAACTTCTCGAGATCGCTTTACCGTCTCTGCCACGTCGAATCGCATTAAATGCATATTATATCGAATAAAAGACACTTCTTGCGCGACATTAGCTCAAACCGCGTGTACCATAATATTATGTAATGTTATAGGTAATCCATCCCATTGCTTCCACTCCATAATAATTAGGGTACTAGGGGGTAAGGGACGGCGAGAATCCTAAAGGGGGTGGTTCGGCCGAGTACGACGACGGGGGAAAAAAACGTACCCAGGTATATAAACGCGATCGGGTAGAAAAAAAAACACTGGGGATGTAAAATATTATAGGTATTGTAGTTGTGGTGCGCGATACAAGTACGACGGATTCGACGGGGTGAGTCGCGTACACCTAACCTAATATATAAATAAAAAAAAATATATAATAATATGTATATGGCCGTTCGTCGGGCGTACCCACACGCACGCACCCACACACACACTACACGGGCCGGATCTAGGAGAAGGACGTAATTGCATTCTCCTCGCCGTCGCCTCGTCGTCTCGGCACTTTTATGTATACGCTTATATTGTGTGTGTGTGTGTGTGTGTGTGTGTGTGTAAAACCCGCCCTATAGTGACGTAAGGCGACTTGCCGCGGCACTTTATATACCTATATATATGTGTGTGTGTATAAGACGTCCGCGGCGGAGAGGAGTATTCTTATTATTTCCACGAAATTCAATTTTCTTCTCGACTCACCCCCTCCCCGCCCACCGCGCTCCTCGCCGACCCACGGTGCAAACACACACACACACACACAGCTCACCCCCGCCGGGGACCGCGTATATATAATATATAAAAGGTATATGAGGTTAGCGCGATTCCACCGCCCACCGCCGCCGCCCGAGACCCCTTAAACGGATTATTGAATTATTCAGACAAGTTGTTCGAACCTGCCCCCGCGCGCGCGAGCGAGAGTTGTTGTATACAGTGCCAGCGCTCTCGCGCGCGTGTGTGAGAGTGAGGGAGAATCTTCGCAGAGAGTTCCTTAGCCGCCGCCGCCGCCGCCGCTGAGTGTATGCACACACACACACACACACACTCGCCCCGCACGTGTCGTTTTTAGATTTAAAAACTTTGTTTTTCCATCGTTTTACTTTTTTTTTTTACATTCCGTTTGTTTATTTATTTTTTCTTCGCCCCCCCCCCCCCACCACGCGTGCTGCAGCAGTGCACAGCAGCACACCGCTCGCCTTATACGTCTATATTATATACCTGGTGTATACCACCGACTACCGAGTATATAATATATTTTTTATACCTCTGCGCCCGGCGCGAGCTCATAACCGTATTACCGTTTTCGTTTCGCGAATTTGAATAAGCTGGCCAATTTCTTGTTGTGAGTACCTATATATATATATATATTATAATACGCGTACACAACAGTCGGGGCCGACTCGTCGAAAACGTGCTCTCGAAAAACTCTTTTTCTCTTTTTTTTGCCCGCACCCTCGTCCCGTGCCTATATATATAGGACGCAATCGCGTGACGACATACGTATAATATATTATATAATGTCATATACCACATATTCGCGTCCGTAATGGGGGCTCTTGTCCGAGACGTGTGTGTGTATATACGTACAATATGTATATTATTATATTCGCGCACTCGACAAGAAAAAAAACGTATCCGCCACTGTTATTTTCCTCTCGAAAAACGGTCACATTGTCACGGCGCTCCGAACGAGTTTTCACTCCAGCACTTCCCTCTAAAATAGCGATGTGTGTGCATCTGTGTGTGTGTGCGTATACTATTATTATTATTTTTTTTTTTTCGACCATTGTTAGTCTGCACCTCAAGGCCAATACCCGTCTCCAGCGTGTACAATGGTTCCACTTCAAAGTCGGCAAAGTCTAACGCCGCGGGGTTTTTCCCAAACTTCCGGAGTCGCAGAAAAACTCTCCGTCGTACGCTATACTCGTATATATATTAATATCATACTACCATTAAAAAGTTTACATTCCTCGGCCGTCATATCGGTTCGACCTGGAAAGCGCGAGAACACGACTACCGATCGTATATAATATTATTATTTTTTCACTCTCGTGATGCTTAAAAATTATATATTAATATAAAGGTTATGGCTTCAGACAATAATTGAGTTAAACATAATGTTATAACATTGTTATACGCATTAATATAAATCAAATATTATGATTATGCAACACATTTTTTGGCAAACGGGGAGGGGGGAGCAATTTCCACCCCCCCCCCTTACAACCTATGTATCCGCTTTTGGTAGCTTCCGCGCTTCTTGGCACGAAGACTTTCAGCGTAAACATTATCGTAGTGGAGCTGCGGCACGTCGACGACGAGGTAACAGCAAAAGAGAGTCCGCGGGGGGTTGAAATATTCACTTTTTGCGTATTCATATTTTTTATTTCAATACAATTTAGTGAAAGAGTGGAAAGAGTTAACCAATTTTTTTAATGTATACCTCTCAGAGTACATTAAACGAGCGGATTTATTTTCAGCGCTCGAGCTGCTATATTATCTATCACAGATTTATATAAAATGTTTGAATATTTTGTTATGATTTCATTAATATGCATTGAAAATGTTCCGGTGATATCATATATTATGCAGTTTTGCTTACAATATTTCTGCAGTGACCGTCTTTCGTTGGACCCATAATATAGTCATCAGTAATTCTGAGTTACTACTTATATTGGTTCTTTGGCCACGATATTAATAACTAGCCGAATGCCGGCATATAGGTCACTCGCTCACGATTTTGACGAGTCGTCCGATTTATCTGTAAAGAAACAAACGATATAGTATTATTAAAGGCATACGAATATAATAAATTATAAGCAATAATTATTATCAAATATTCAAATGTGTAAGCGACGTTTCTTGTGGATTATACTAAATGTAGAATGTTCGTTTTTTTTGGAAATTGTACATAGAACCCGTACACAGAGGCAAATATGATAAAACCGAAACCACAGAGATGTCTACACCACGAGTTTAAAAGTGAGAACTATATAATATCAAACAGAGTTTTAAGTTTTAACCTTCTCAATAAAATACAACGGGGTAAAAATTATTTAATTGTTCATAAAAAATATTTTTTTGCAATTCAGAATTCTTCATTATACGCGTTCGACGGAGAAATAAACAAACGGCCGACAATAAATACGCAAAAAAATACTAAACCACATTAACCACATGTTGACTTTTTACAATGAAATACAAAGTATATCGTTCGACAATTTCCATATTTCTTACCATATTGTTGAGAAACGGAAAAAAGTTGGATTATGAATACGTCCTTTGAATTACATGAAAATAATTATAATTGTTTACGAGTTCGTCATAATATTAATGATTGATGTCACCAGCAATAAGCAACTGATTTCTCACTATTCTCATTATTCACATGAACTTCTGAAAGTACGGTGATGTGTACATGGCTGGATGTCAGTGAGTGTTGAAGAAATGAAAACGGCAATGGGTAACAGCAGGATGTTGCCGAACGGAAAAAAGACTCGTCTTAGTCCTACAGCTTGGGGTGTCAGACTGAATTGACTTGTTAGCACATAAATCCCGACCAGCATATTATACTATTTTATCCGTCCGGAGTCTCGCCTAGCCAGGGGGCAAGAGAAGGAGTTGATTAAAATATAATACGAAGGAAGCCGACCATAATATGCGTGCTGTAACACAATATCCTTCGGGTTCTTTGCGCTGTGTATATATCGACGTGTATTATACGAATGTGACGGTTTTATAGGGATCGTCGAGCGCGTTTGAATGTTTTGTAATCTCGCTGCAGAACAGGTGCCGACGACTCTCAAATATTGCGAAAACAAATATTGACACAGATCGGCTTACACCGCCAACACGTCTATTAGTGTGTGAAAAAAAATCATTCAATGGATTTCAAATACGGACCACCCAGCTAAAAGTCGTGTTCAAGTCACAATATATGTACGCACGAACTAAACCGCCGTCGAAACGATAATATTTCTAATCCGATAGTTTTAACAATTATTATAAGTGCACGTCGTCCGAAGTCGTCTAAACCCCGCATTTTAAGATACCTATACATAGTATAATAATGTCCCTGGAAACGACGTAAGTACAATTATTATTATGGTGCACATACGTAGATTAAATAAACTGTATTTAATCGAAACTCGCGACCGAACACTCGAAAGTTTTCTATTCAAGCCGGGTTCTCACTACACCCGGGCGTGTCGTGTTCCGGTTAGGTAATATATTCGCGACTTGCAGGTACAGGTAACCGACATTTTATTACCCACGTGCCGAGCGTATTATATAGAGAACACAGCGGACCTGCAGACACGCGGTGGAATGATGTGAACTCTAACGACAAACTCGATATACTGTATCTAATATATAACCGTTAACGAAATAACACTATATGTATAGGTACCACCCCTACCGCCACCACGGTTTCGGTGAGAACGGATACCTAATTGGCGCCCGGTATATAACACTATATATATATATATCATATTATAACGTGGTATATAATAATATTAATAGATGTAACACTCTCGGGTTTTTTAAGCGCGCGATGCGGCTTCTTCTCGTGCTTGCCGATCGCGGTGCACACATACACACACACCTGAATATAATACACCTAACGCCGCACCGTTCGAGGTTTGTGCACGGCTTCGCCATCATCACTGATATAATAATAATGATGTGCTCGTATCATATAATACAGTAGGCAGGTACGTCATGTCGTACGAGCGAGGTGGAAGAGACAAAAAAAATTGAAAACACATCACGAGTATGGGTATAGGTACTTAGGTCAGGCAATATTGTAACTGTGAGTTTGAAGATTTTAAGTGATCGGAATTTTCGAGGTATACATTTACTCTATGTAGTAAATTGCGCTCGCCACTTTTCGGTTTCTAAAATGGGTATAGTGAATAACGCTCGTAGTATCTAACAGCGACCTATTGAATCTATCGATATCTGTTTTATACACTGTCGTACATTTATTGGTGAAAATTATGTCGCATTACTGCGCTGATAATATATAAAAATAACTGATAAAACTATTATTGTTTACTCTGTACATATAATAAACCTTATAAACAAGTTTTTAGCAACTAGATAATATATCCATCCATATTATTTAATTTCAAATAAAATTAATTTTTCCGATTTTTATAAAATTACCTAATTGATTTTAATGTTTATAACTATGCAAAAAATCATTTTTAGAGGACAGTGATAGTCACCTCCTAGTAGTGTCCTGTATGGCTGTCTTAAAAACAACGCCCCTTCTGAGCACAATTTACAATTTTTTTCTTTCGTTTAGCTCAATTTACGTTTGTCCGGCCATACTTCGTGCCACGATAACGTTCTGAGGGAAAATAACATCCCCGTATTTTTAAAATGTATTATAAATTATTTCTTTATATATTATTATTATTTATTTATTTATTTCAACAGACAATGGCTAAAAAATAATATAGTACAAAGATCGTTTTGTGTAAACGAAAACAAATTAATACAAAAGTAATATATAGTAACAGATTGATAGGATAAAATCATAAGTTATTTATAACATTACCAAGATATATGTATATTAAAAAGTGAAATATTAATTTTACAAAATAAGTCAATATTTAATGTAAAATTTACTTGGCCCATTAATCTAACTACTGTTGTGAGAGTATAGTTTGAACGATAAAATGGCACTAGATTATCTAATTTGACAACCTGGAACCACGAAGTTAAATTGAATTAATAGTTCAAAGCAATTAATAATGTATATAGCTTGAAAATATAACCAAAGTCAAATCTAAGTCTTTCTCAGTCTACTTAGACTTTAGTCCAAGCCTACTCTCCAAGACCATATTATATTAGAGTTGTACTCAAGAACTGACCGCAAACAAAGGAGCAACAGAGAGATTTTAATGCTTTTGGATTATCGATAACTCTTGTCTTATAGGTATTTATACATCTAATTTAATATAAGACAACAATATAGTACAGCGTATAGATTATAATATATTCGTTGATACTTTCACACACGTGCGAGTACAGTTTGACATTATGTGCATTGTGCACCCTATGTATACTATACACATATATTTTGTTATAACCATTTTCTTTTTTCATTTTACTTTGACATCATCATTTTTCCATTGGTCGGCGCCGCGTGCAAGACACACTCGCTCGCTCGCCATGTATATATAATATAATATATTATATGGATTTATGATTTTCTTCGGTTAAAAGTGCGACGACCACTCCGCCGGCCGCCATCCCATCACAAAAATATAATATTATATTATACGCTTCCATGCGTATTCCATCAAGGGAAAACGACTCACCCAACACCCGGCACCAAGCCCGCGGTCCTCGACGGTTCGCCCCCTCGCTGCTGACGTACCCCTTTTTCTGTCGGGATTTTTATTCAGCGTCGTCGTCGTAATACGCACTGCGATGATATATACGCATAATATTATATTATTAGGTAGGCGCACGCCGGCAAGTGACGGACACGGAGAAAGCTCAGCTGCTGTTATGCGTATTATATTATTATATATAGTGATGCGCGTGTACTATGTATATAGACGTTTTCGATTAAATTACTAGCAGCTCCGACGACGGATTGACAGCGAGGTATTAACGAAATCGGAACGTTCGCGCATCACGTCGTCAATTCGCGGCGTCGTCGAAATAATATATTCAACGGAACGCCGCCGCCGCCGCCGCGTGTCATCGTCTCCGTCGTCGCAAAAACACTGACACATATTATTATGTATAATATTTAAAATTTGATACAATATAATATATAGGTATGTGTGCGGTGTACAAGAAGCGTGAACGGACAAAAAAAAAAAAACAATAATAATAATATCTCCACCGTCGTTCCGCCCTCCCCCGCCGATGACGACGACCGTTTCTGCACAGTTAAATGGTTTTTACGGTCGTTATAATATTGTATAGATATATATACATATATGCGCTGCACATAATATAATTGTATATACAGTGAACGAGAGGAGGAAGAAAAGAAAAATCGTATTTCCTCCTCCTCCTCTCTGAACGCGGGAGAAGTATTTTATATTTTTCTATACAAGAAAATATATATTCGCGACGAGGAAAGAAATCTTTTTACAAAAAGAGAAATGACGTTTCTCAAAATCAAATTTTATTTTTAAAATTATTAACAACAAAATGCTGTCGAATACAAAGGTGTTTGTCGCGTGTATATATTTATATATATATTAATATAATATATTTGTTGGTAAATTCAATTGGAGTTTTTATTCTATTATGAATAATACCTATATATACGAGTAGTATATATTATTTATATAAAACGAAAAAATACAACTTCATCTTAATATAATAATATACGTACTTCGGGCACCATGGTATTGCATTTTTTCGGTTGGATTCACGACGAGTATAAAATTAAATAGCAGTGAGTAAGTATAATATTACATAGTATTAGGTTGAGACTATGACTTACAAAATAGCCTTTACAAGTTCTATTGTTAGCTCTGATTATACTAATTTTGATACGATTTTTTAATAATAATCTCTTGATGATTGCGATAATATCGAGTATTTCAATTTCCAATTGAGATCACAATAAAGTATAAAATGTATTAAATAGACGGTTTTTGATAAAAAAAAAAAAAAACAAACAATGATAACACATGTATTATATATTCAAAAATCATTATTAAACTTTGAATCGTACTATACCCCCCAACACCCTCTGGTAAGTACGTAAACACTAGGTACTAAAGGACTAATTATGCCTTTGATAATATTTCGGTCGATAACTACAACTGTTTTTCCGAAAAAAGTTTTAAAAACTACTCCGTTTCAAACTCCAACTAATATATTATTATTGCATATAAATAGGGCTTATAGGGCTATAGGGCTTGGAAGTTGATGAAATTAAAATCATTAAAATATGACCTAAAAGAAATGCAAATATGACAAAAATGTCCTTAAAAATGACCAAAAAAAAATTACAAATATTTGTTTTAAATTAATAAAAATATATTTTTATAAATATTTTACTCTATTTTACTTTAAAATTCTGTATACATTTATCAAAGCTTACAAATAACTCAAAATATGACATAAAAATGACAAAAATTGTATTTAAAGAATAAAATAAACATTACAAATATTTGTTTTATAAATTTCGACATAATGGTCGACAAGAAACGATAAGAGCGAAGTGATATAGTGTGAAATCAGTAAAAATGTGGGAAAATGACCTAAAAATGTCAAAAAATGCAAAATAAAAATTAGTTATTCAGATTCACATAATATGCTAATGAAACACATTTGTGACCAGAAGAGCATCGTCTAAAAAGTTCCAAAAAAAAAATGCAAAACGCATCGACTTATCCGAGCCTTACATATTATAATACTATCATGTGCCCCGGACATAAAAAAAAAAAAAAACGATAAACTGGGTGCGTGTGTGTATAATAGCTCACGTGTATTCCGGCCGGTTAAAAACTGCGAGGTAAATAATGGTATCGACTTTACCGGGGATAATAATAATAATAATAATAATGAAATGACATCTCAATGTTTGGATTGCAAACACGCGAATCGACGGCGGCGGCGACGGTGGTGACGAGGGTAAAAACGAGGTGTAAAAATACCACAAAAACTTATGAACCCACAGCACATAATATGTATACACTTATATATATATATATATAATATCATTACTACCTCTATATACATATAGATTGCATTACATTATATACGTGTCGTGCACGACCCTTTTGTTATCGTCTGGGTCATTATTGTTGTTGCTGCTACAACACTATATACACTGCTGTTGTTGTTAGTATTATTATTATTATTATGATATTATATTATATTATTATTATTATATATATATCGTACTATTATATTATTATATCGGGTGCGGTGTGTGTGTGAGTGTTTATTTTACCGAAAACTGGGGATTATTATTGACTATCGGTCCGTGTCCCTACGGGCCTGACAATGGTTATTGAATAAAAAAAAAATGAAAAAAAAACTCGCAGTGATTTACGAGCGCACTCCACTTACCTGCGGGTAACTCGGGGGTAGTGTGTATATATATCACGCGCGTGTGTGTACAGTGTAAAAACGGTCAATTGAAATTTCATTAATAAAAAAAATATATATATATAGGTACAAACGGAACAAAAAAAAAGACACATCGGCGGCGCCCCGACCGAGCGCGCTTTGTGTATCGTACACACGACGTTACCTTTATTTCGGTTTTTTTTCTTCCCCCTCCACCCTCCCCCCCCATCGTATCTACTGGTTTCGTCGTTTCGCGAAATTTGTCAAACGTCAACCGCTGCCGCCGCCGCTATCGCACCCTTTATTTATATTATCTATCATTATTATTATTCGCAGGCAGCAGTATGCGAGTCCTAAAATTCGTCTTTTCGTCTCACAACGACTGCTGCGATATAATAATCTCACCTTCTGGTCGTGAGGATCCTTAGAATCCTCCGAAGGGTGCAGTGTGGTTAGCGATCGTGCGCCGGTCTAGAGGAAAACATCGTTTGCCTGTAATATAATATAGTAAACCGACCAAACGACGATACTTAACGCGGTATCTGTGGATAATCAATCGAATTATACTTATTCTATAGACATAATAAGTATAGTAAGTCCACTCGCGGCTTAACGTTTTTTCACTATTGCGTCCTACTGCACTACTCGCGACCCACCGGTTGAAGACCACTGAATTGTAGAGCACGGGTCGGACAGGTCATATAAGAAGCACCGATTGCAATAATAGGTTAGGTGCACGTTAGCTATACAAACTTGCTCAATCGAACCATTCTTGATGACCGGGAATTCAGTCCCGTTCCCCCGCTGGGGCTTCTCTCTTCCCACTCTGTCCGTAGGCAAACTGAGTCCCGTGTGATGCCCACTTTGCCACTAGCTCGCTGCTCTTAGGTCCGACAAAAAAAAAACGAAAATATCACTCGACTTGCTATGCAACACCGCCTCAAGTTGGTCACAGGGTAACCACAGTACAACCACTCATATCACCGATAATGGGGACACGGGACTCGGTTTGCCTACGGACAGCGTGGAAAGAGAGAAGTCGCGATAAGCCCCGGCGGGGGGACGGGACTGAACCTTCCGACGTTCCACCATTCTTTATGACCCGCGTCATATTCTGCGATAGAAAGAATACGCGTATATTATGTTCAAATGTCCAATACACCACTAATGGCCATGACGGGCTTCGGAGGAGCAAGAGCGACAAGATATGGCCTACATATTATGCGAGGGATGAAATGACGCGAAAGCTGACTGTCGGCGGCCTCCTCCGAGTCAGGAACAGAACACGAGACCGACCCCGGCCGCCACCAAGTCACAATGGTCACGGATCCGTAGCGACCACCACGGAGCTACCGAAGTCGCGCCACCTCGACTATACGCACGGACCTACGACCAGGCACGTAGCCACGATTTTTATTTTGGGGGGGGGGGGGGGGTCGAAATAAATATTAATACAATGATTTAATACATCGCTTCATGACAATTAATACAAATGAAGCAGATTAAAATAAAAAATAATTAAAATAACTACAAGTATATTTCCAATAACTAAACTCGTGTATGATTATTTATTAGTATCTCATGAAACTCTGAAAGACATTGCTGTCTTCTGATATATATATATATTTCAAATAACGACCCAAAACCAATACGAAAATTGCGGTAACATGTATAAATCCGAAATGCCACATGCCCACATCATATTTTTATTATTATTATTTTTTTTTTATAGATAATAATTTATTGATGTTAAACGACGTTGCTGAATTCTGTAAGCCTTCCGCGATAAAAATTAAAAATAATATTCGAAATTCGACCATTCTAGAGTTGTTTATTTTTATACCACAATAAAAAATATTTTTTAATAACACAGTATTTTATTTTGATTTAAATTGTAAAGATCGTAATTTTATACGGAAGTATGGAAAAATTCCGGGGGGGGGGGGGGTCCAGACCCCCTGGACACGTGCCTGCCTACGACGACAGAGCGCTGTGGACATGGCTTGGAAAGCAGCGGCGACCAACTCCGCGGGCAACCAGCGTTATCGCCGCCGTGCGACCACCCGCAACAACCTGCAATCACAGCGGCGACGCAGTAGACGAGACAATCGTGCCTATAATTAAAACGAGTGCGGAGCGCGAAGGAGCTCAGTGTGTGCATCCTACCACTCCATATAGCAAGACCCGACCTGCAGGGCAGATTGCGCGGCGTGGACCTTCCGCCAAACCAAACGTTACGTTACCGAAACGGAGCACAGAACTAATTATACAGTCCACTCGATTCATCTCCTGTACGGAACAAAATGTAATTCTAGTCGATGAAGCGACAATGAACTTGGCGCACTCGCGTTAATTAATCGTATCCGTGTCGTCATCGTTTCAGGAACGTTCCATGCAGACGGAGCGTATGCGCTTTCGTTCGATTTTTCGAATTTGGTTTTTTTTTCCTATAGTGATCACTCGATTTATTATATATAAATTCGCCAATGCGTTTGATCAACAATAATGATATAATAGGAAAAAATATTTGGTGCGTAGAGCAGGGATTTTTAATAAATCTTCTTTTATATTTTTAAAACATATTATATAGGTAATAAAAGAAGCGATTCACATTTTATTTTAAATTTAGTAGCAGCCCGTTTAGATGATTTGTGGCTAGTGTGCCGTTTGTAATACTCCGGGGGGCAAAAAAAAAAACGAATCGTGCGGTCAAACGAACAATAATATATTCCAATGTAAACGCGCGGGTTGACGATATTTCACGCCCAGACGACCGAAACAGTATAATATTTTACAACGATATTATTGTGTGAAATGTCTGCAACATGATCGATCAGCACAAACCTCACGCCTAATATAAACCGCACCAGTTTCTCTGTGTTTGATGATTTTTATTTGAAAATTTGGTTGCTCGCTAAATGTATGTGCTCGTTATAAACGTATTTTAATAGAAAATGATCATATAAATCATCATATTTTGCACATATACATATATAGGTACACACAATTATTAAGCATTTGTATAATATCCATAGTTATATACGGTGTGATCCATTAAACGTAAGACGCACTCGTCACTTCAAAAAACACGAACGTTTCTGAAAATATTTCTTTTTCAAAATTGTATACGTTTGTTTTCCATATAGTCCTATCAATTTGATTTCGCATTATATTAACAGACATCCATCTATCTAAATGTATATCCACTCCTTCCGTTTAAACTTTAAATACACATCATTAATAAACTATTCATCTAAAATTCGATTTGTATGCACCGAAGTGGGTACCCCAATAAATATTTTGCTTTGGTATGAGAAATTAAAACTGCATATTGTCATTAAAAAATTTTTTAAAAAAAATGGTTTTTAACGACTTAAAATTATATGTAGAAAAATGATTTGAAACAATCAGTGTCTTACGTAAACGGATCACCCGGTTTAATTATAGGTAACATTATAATATAATATATAAATGTTAATTAACCGCGGGAAAGTCAGTAACCGCCTGTATTACGATATAGTTGTTGTTTTTTCAGTGTTCTATAATTATAATAACATAAATATCACGGGTAAAAGGGAGACCATTAGTCATATAGATTACAAAATCAACACAAACAAACTGCTATAAAATATTCACTCAACATCCTGAACTAGACTATAAATACTGAATTTTAAATTAATTAATACACAATATTATAGTGCACCGCAGTAAATATATATATGTGCACATTGTTGTTCAAAACTTTCCAAAAGCGTATATATATAATATACGTATAGGTACTTTGGTACTTGAGCTATACATAATATAACTGTCAGTATAGTGGCGCCCAACCCTATTACTGTAGGTGAAGCAGTCTCATTGAAAATAAGGGGAGAAGAATATTCAAAGAAAAATCTTAATAATTGTATAAGTTGTTATAGGAAACATATTATACTTAGAGAGTTCACTTTTTTATCACTTTTATGCTTAAGCGCAGTCACTTAGACTCATCTTTTCTAAATAGCTTTAACCACTCCCAGCCCTATATAATATAATGATCAGCCTATACGTTGGCACCTTATATAATATTTACCTCAATATTGATGAACACCTCTCGTCATGCACCATAATGAGTCCAGCACAATGCACCAAAGAAGAGCTGATATTTTGACAAACTCAAATGCGCTAGAGGTGGCTGCAGCTTACTGGTCGCAACACAACATATAGAACGTTACCAAAAATGTGATTTATTAGACGTACCAAATTGAAGTATCTATTTTGTATAATATATTTTTATTTATTTATTTTAATATCTAAGTATTTACCTGTATTTTATTTATTTAAAATTTTACTATAACTTATTCATATGATCGGACACGACAAGAAGACCTCAATATTAACAATTAATGTAACAAAAATAAAACCCATTACATTTTGAGTCTCGGGTGGGTAAAATTATGTCTCTTGAAATATATGTGTTGGGCGCCACTGCAGATCTGTCGGATGGAAATTACTATAATAACACTATATACAAAGAACGGTTTTGGGAAAAAACTGTTTTAAAAAAAAAAAATCCGTTACGTGCCGTTGTCTCGGGAAAACGGGAAAACTCGGCGGCGGCGGCGACGGATAGATGCACCCTATATATTATATGTTATTATCGTCATCATTATGTGCGGTAAATTGCATGTTACTCGCGTGTCTACAAATAAAATAAACGTATATATTATATGCGAGCGTTATTCGTGATGTGTACCTACAGCGACTATATAACGCACACACACACCTTCCGGTAAAAACGAGATTCGTCGAACAGAACAACATTTCCGGTGCAGAGGAAAATATATAATATTATATATAGGTAGGTGGCTATAATATTATTCGTGTACACGTAAAATCCACACGATTTCGAAGGGGTATAATACAGAAGAGATAGACCCGGCACCGACAAACTCGACGAAATAACCGCGATGGGCCCGACGATAAGGCTCGAGCGAGCGGCGGCGATGGGTACGAATGCGCGTGTAATATATACAATATATTATATACATAGCGCTTATATTGCCTACATTATATATATATATACATTGCGTTATGTAGGTAGATATATTATGTATATACATAAAACGAAAAACTTGGACGAAAAGTTCGAAACGATTAATCGCCGCGACGCTGTTTCGCGTGACGAGATAACGATTTTGGAAAGCATCAGCGCGATTCTCGCCGATTTATAATATTATTACGACGAATATAATACGCGACTGACCGAAAACAATACGATACAAAAGTATAAAACTGCAGGCACGCAGAAGAACTGCAAAAGTTTGTATATAGCGAGACGAGCGCCATATATAGTGATGTAAATGGGAAATTTCCTGAAAAATGTTCATAATAAAATTATCTTAACAATAGTCTTTGACGTGGCCTCTTACAATTGCTAATGACCTTTACCAATAAGTAAATTCAAGTTGTATTTTAAAAAAATATGTTATTTTGATATTACATATTATATTTCAGAAATTTCTTGAAAAATTAAATTTATGGCATTTTGCATCACTAGCGCTGTACATTAAGTCTTCCAAAACATTAAGTACATCATGTGGTGATTCGTTTACATGGCAGTATTTTAATTGTCTATATTTAAATATTGAGTTGTGTCATATTTGCACTTGCAGCACTGTTTGAAGTATTTGTAACTCTGTATAAGTAGAAAAGTTAAAATTTCCCAAATATATACATACATTTTTACTATTTTTATCATAACGTTGGTTACTTAAGTTTCTTAACCTTTTTACGACAATCTATATTTTACAATGTCAAAAAGCATCGATAGTGTATAACTCTTCGAAAAATGTTGATAAATATATTATATTGAACACTGAATAAATAGGGTCGAGGAACGAAAAAAAGCAGCACAAATATCGACTTATATATAATAATATTGGTGTAGCGCTGTAGCCGCAGTCAAGTGGATCTTACTCATACTTATATAATATTTCCGCGTCTGTCGTCGATGAGCATATTTTTACTCGATATTTCCAAAACTTATTTTCACACTCGACGGGCTGCCTCGGAAAAATCGATCGAAGATTCTACAATACACTGCGGGCGGTGCCTTTGTATGTGACTAAACATCGACAGGCTGGCGGACGATAAAAAAAAAAAAAAATCAGCTCCAATAATAAGGACCTTTATGAACGTTTTTATTGAAAAGACAAATGTCTATTAATCATGCGACGTGTACGCAGTCACTCTTACAATAGTCTATCGGTTGTATAGGGGTAAAACAACGAGCATATATTCGCGGACACGATCTGTGGCGGCGTCCAATATAATGTCTGATTCCCACGTGTACGTTGTAATAATATGAGACCGTTGATCGATGACCGCGCACGATGCTCGCATTGTCTTGTGCCGACTGTGCACGTGAAGATCTTTAGACGTGATACACTGCATTTATCATAACATATATATATTGTATATTATGTACTCGCGTTTAAATGTATGTACAAAGAGAGAGAGGGAGAGAGAGAGAGAGATGCCAATCCGTTTCGGGCACGAACTCTCGTATACTAAAAGATATAAACTAGTATATAAAC
Organism: Neotoxoptera formosana; assembly: GCA_022818045.1. NCBI lineage: Eukaryota > Metazoa > Arthropoda > Insecta > Hemiptera > Aphididae > Neotoxoptera > Neotoxoptera formosana. Next base: position 28,933,674 of record CM040634.1, read on the forward strand.
TAATTCTATATAGGTCATATAAAATAAGTCTATATATACGTCGATTAAGTTGTTTTATTTTACATTTCCTCCCCCGCCCCTATCCCACAGACACCCGTATATGTCCGAAAGAGCCCAAGACTCACCTGCGCCTTGCTGCACATCACATAAAGCATATACACGTCGTAGTATACGCTTGTTAATACACGTAAAACACTGCACCGTCCATGGACACAGGACCTCCCGTTTGGTAGCCTAAAAAAGTCCCGCATAACGCCCGGAATGACTGTTCTATATAGCCTATACAGTAGATGACTATATTAGGTGTACTCTGCAGATGCTATATTATGCTTGTAATATAAACTATTATAATATATAATACATAATATACGTTCGGACACCGCCTGCAGTGGGCAGTGGCACGCCCAGGATTTGTTTTCGGTTGGCTCAAGACGATTTTCTCGACAGGTGTTTGGGGTTTAAGGGGCCTCGCTACCATCATTATTTAAGGGGCAACATTTAGGCAATTTCTAATCTTGTCATTGCCGACCGGGATCTATGTGTTAGTTGTAAATGATTTAATGTGTGAGTGAAATTAAATGCGGACGTGCATGCACATGTCAATAACTCGATAACCATATCAATTTCACTAAACGAATTTTACAAAAACATTCATTTGTTTTGACAAAATTAAAGTTAGTTAACGTTGTCTGATTTTGATACTGAAAAAATATTTGAATTCAGTAGAAAAATGTCTATAGATTGTACGAAACATTTTCTATTTTTAATATTAATTTTAATTTTAATTATGATTCGAAAAAGTTGATATTTTCAAGATTTCAATTACAGTTTACAATAATATAAAATTTAATTTTTACAAAGTGCTTCGTAGGATCTATAGACAATTTTCTGGTGAGTTCAAATTTTTTTTCAGAATCAAAATTGGACAACGTTAACTAACTTTAATTTTGTCAATACTTTAGGTCTTTCCAGCTAAAATTGAAGGCAGTAGCGAGGCCCCTTAAGCGAGTATATCGCGCCATACGCTCGCTGTACACGTATTTACACGACGTTATACTGTAGGAATAATGTTTTTGGAATTGCAAAACAAATTTTGTATTGTTGCGCAAGTATATATATAGAATACGAAGAATTCGACATTTTTTTGATATCTATAAGCACTTTCCTTTAAAATTTGAGGCTATGCAGTTATTTCGTGTAAACATGTTGTCGAGAAAATGCGTTACTTACAGTGTTGCAAGTATTTGAAAAGTGAAATTACAGTATGGAGTCTTCAAAAAACCCGCAGCCCGAAGAGGAGTGAAATAAGATAATATTATAATATCGACACTATACACTGGCAACACGTCAAACGGCTTCGGACCGTTAATTCGTCTCGTGTGTGTATATATAGCTGGTATCGACTATCATCGGATACGCTTGCAACGGTGCACATTATAATATGTAGATATACGATATCGCGGTTTTAATGTCGAACAAAATAATAACAATATTATATAATATCAATTGCGCGCCGCGTGCACCACCCTAATAAAAATTGTCGGTCGGTGAGAAAGTGCGGAAAGCTGAAAACAAGGTGGAACGCCGATCTTACGATACAGTAAAAAAATTTTTGTGATACCAATTTGTTAACAATGTGTGGCCGAAAAAGTGTACTATTGCTGCTTACTGTACACATAGTAGACAGTATCTCATTTTTTGTTCACGCCTAATACGTTTTGCATGTGGAAAAAACTTTGCAAAAGAGACCGAAGCATAGTAATTACGGTTTATAAATTTCTTGAAATATTATAAAAAAAAATAGAAAAAAGTTTTTTTCAAGTTTCACACTCTTATAATTAGTGTGAGAGAAGAACATTTTTAAAATTACCTATGTCTATTGTATGAATACACAATTTGCTTATTATATAGTGACTAGTGCAATAGTGTCTATGGCTTTCTGAAGATGGATCAATCGCAGTAATCACTAATCAATAATCATATACTTACCAATACATTTGTGAATTATTATTTATTAATTTATTATCATTACATTAATTTACATTACAATACAATTTCTCTATTAAGTATATTTCTTTTTTTTCTCAAAACATTCGAAATAATATTATTCATCTCCAAACAAATACAGATAATACTTAATTTACCACATGGTACTTTAGGTCTTTAGGTTTCTTTTTTAAAATAAGATATGAGTAATAACTAATAAATATAATTATTAATAAATACTAATATATAGGTAGTAATATCTTCTACGTTCCTACTGCATATGTAAAAAAAAATATTTTTCAATATTTCACGAGTGAAATTTTCAATTTTGAAATATTTCAAATTTAAAACCCTATAAATATATATATTTTATATTGAACGTACAAAATATAATATGACTTTTTTTATCGATTGGCACTACAGGAGATTCGTACGAATTCATAAGTGACTTATAAATATATTATATACTATATAGAAACAAATTTTCCTATCGCTCCGCCACTTACTACATATTATCATACCTCCGCCGGGCCGTAATCGTTATCATTATACGATAATATTATTATGTTTCCGCTAAACGGTCATCAGTCGTGCACTACGCGGGTACATCCGGCACGATACCGGAAACGATAATGCTCAACGATATGATAAAACGACCATATCGAGCGAGCGGTGTATTTAGACATCACGACCGAATTATTAAACTCGCGTGGACGGGGCGTGCAGAGGACGAAAAAAACGCATAGAACAGTCGTCGAACGCATAATAATATAAAAATCAAATAAACCGACCTTTTTGTCATAGCAATAATTATGTACGTTATAAAGCGACCAAACTACGGCGGCGGCGGCGGCGGCGACGATAATTCGAGGGGACTCGAACGGCGGCGAATAATATACTATATATACAATAATAATACAATACGTGTGAGCGTATTACATACACGATAATATTATAGCAATTTTATATACGTATACGCAGAGACGGGGCCCGCATCCTGCTCAATTGACGTCGTACCCGGTCGCCGCCGCACTGTCATCCATCGAGCGGCGACGACAGTCCGCACAGAGTATAGTCCTTTATTATAATGCGTTTGCGACATTCCCCGGGACGACTACTTAAATAAAAAAAAATATAAATTGAATCTCACTCACACTCCTCGCTCACTCTCTCTCCTTCTGTATACACACCGCTCCCCGAATCCAGCTACTACGCGGACAGGACAGGACCACGTGCACCACCGTGTCCGTATATTATAAATATTGTTATGATGTGGGTTACAGCAATAATACGCTTATTACATAAATTATAACGCACGTCCTTAATATTGTGCTGAAAAATAACATTTTATATTCGTTCTACGACGACGTCTAACCATTTTAATAGTATACTATAGCTGCTGATCTTGCAGCTCGGCGTTGTCAGTGACAAATGAAATGCCCGTGGATACAGCCCTTATCCTCAATAACTCCGTTAAATGTATAAGCTGCACAGATTTTTAACACGGTTATATTTGGATCGTTTTGTCCAAATATAAAATACAGTTTCAATAATTGTATACGATTAAAATAACTGTTTTCTTTTAATGTAACCAATGACAACCCCACAGGTTACCAGCTATAAACAAAAAAAATATTCGTTTTTCGTGAACCAACAAATCTTTGTGTGTACAGACAGTGGCGTGGTGAACGACTTTTACCTAATGCAATTGCTTAGCCCTAAACATTTTTCAGGGGGGGTGGGTACCCCTTGGCTCTTTGAAATTGTACCTGTATTTAGGTCCGTACCTACTCACTGCAGACTGCAGTGGTAGCTAGTTATAGAGTACCTACTAATGTACTATAAGTTATAACTATATAGTGCCATGGTTGTAGGCATACGCCGACTCATTCTCATCACAGTATTGATTTTCCAATATTATATATAATTTGTTATACTGTAGTCTTAAGTTATTATTATAACTTTACGTCATAGACATTATTTCACAGGTCGTAAAAGTGTGTGACTTTATAGGTACCTAAATATTTTTTTGATACACAAAATATAATAATACCTATTTATTTATCATTTATGAACTTATTATTTTATTTAAATAATTAAATGTATTACTTAATTGTATAATATTTGTAATTTGTATTATTTATACTAAATTATTGATGACTTCTTATAACAAAAATTCAAAATTAGCATACAGAAAATTATATATAGTTTGGGGGGGGGGGGGGTGTAGTGGGTGGGTCATTGTATAAAAAATTTGCTTAGGGTTTGAAAGATGTTCGCCACGCCACTGTGTACAGATGATTATATAATCTACAAGACGAGATATCTTCAGCTTCCATATATTATGTTAATTTTGATGACATAAATCGAGATTATTATTATCATTATCCGTCATAAACGTCTCGACGAACGTGCATTTTCCTCGCATATATTAGGTAAAATGTAAGTACGGACATTTCTCGTCTTAAATCGAATTGGATAAGGATTATTCTCGGAATGACAGACAAACACGTGCACGGACGAACAAAGGAGAGCGACAATCGAATAATTTTGTGTATGAATACAAGACATCCAAAATAAAAAAAAACCCTAACCCGCGTGTGTTTTAAGCGTTTTTCAAGCGATAGATCAGACGCAGAGAAAAATCTATACCCAACACGGTCGCTGCAGGACTCTCATCGATATTGCAGGAAAAGACTTATTCGAATTTTAAAAACTCAGCGGGTCCATTACACCGCAATCCTCCAGCTTCCCACACCTTCCAACAAAATACTTATTGACTGATCTCCAATAATTGTAATATTAATTATTCTGCACATGATCGATGTATGATGATACCACGTGGTATCGATAACCTTACATGAATATTCTAAAATACGCATGAATCGATCCTTAAACGTAAGAACCTTACGCGTATTTCTATATAAAATGTACACACTTTTTACACTGCACGCACACATCCTCTTCCTCGTCGGTGATACACCCTAATACCTATATATTTTGTATACCATGGTTCAGATCTGCCCGTTTCGTATATAAAATCTTATTTAGTATAGCTTAAAATAATAACCGTACAAGCGCATTACGTACTGCACGTACATAGAGTGCATTCGATTTATCGAGTAATAATGTTGTAATTTTGAAATTTCGTGTCAAAACGTGTCGCGCGGATATAATTTCGATCCTGTCAAAAACATACGTACCTATTACGATTGTAAATTCGCTCTGCACGCGTTTCCAAAGTTTAAATTGAAAAATATATATTATAATACTATAAAAATACCAATCGCAGGTGTCAGAATTTATATATTATTATTTATTTATTATTATTTATCGCTGCGATCAAAGAATTTAGCCGTTTCATCGAAAAAACCTTAAAACGTCATCTTCTATATACAGAGATGATTTGATGTGTGCAGTACGCAGAGACATTTTGTCACACCAAATATTTCGTTGTTTTTTTTTTTGTAAAACCCATGTAGTCAGTGATTGATAAACACCTTCGGCACATAGTCCATACGTAAAACAATATACCCAAATTATTTAATGTAGGACTTTGATAAGAAAATGAAGGGAATTTCATCTCGCTTCGCGTTCAACTCGTGAATGAGTACTGGCGTGTATACAATTTTTTATACTAGCCGAGAAAGTACGAAAATTGTGAACATGTCATTGCATCGAATTCTCACGTCGAAAAAGAAAATATTGAATAATAATAACTTGCTCGTTAAAAGTTATGGTATAAAAGAAATTATTTTTATTTAATTTTATTCAAAGGTTACCGACTGTCTTACTTTAATGGTTATAATTTACAAATCATTTAAATTTTTTATTTTGTGTTTTTACTTTTAAGTATATTTTTAACATTTTTCTGGAAAGTAATTGAAATTTACACGTTACCTAAGTTAAAAACCTATACATGTCTCGTAGCTTTTTAGTTTGCGTAAGTTTTCAGTTTAAAAAAAAATGCACTAAAATTGTCTAAGATTTTGGTTTTTTAAGAATAATAATATTAGCAAAACACGAATTGCATGCTTTAATCAATCTCGATCGGAACGGAGGTGACAATCTGTAAATATTTCATTATTAGTGAAGCTTTCGGTTGTCAAATTTCAATTTTTGATAACCGTTATTCCGTCTGTCAAAATTCATAATAACTCAAAAATAATTAATTGTTTTACATATTTCAGTCTGACAAAACGTGTATACCTATAGTTAGAGCGTTAATTGGTTTTAAAACATGGTAAATTTCACGACTATCAAAACAATTTAAAAAAAATTGAACTTTATGCCGTTCAATTAGCGTTTTCATGTTTAAAACTGTAAAAAACCAGCATTCAAAAATTATATCGATTTGCTACCGAGCTATTATCATTTGGGGGGATACGTGACTTTGTCGGGACCCTGCACTGCTGCAGTTCGGTTTACGGATCTATATATATTGCAGTATATATATATACCAGATGACCACGAATTTCGATCGACGTACCGCAGACGGGTGACGATGTGATTCGATTAATAATTATAATAATAATATAACAGTCGTGCGCGATAGTGTTTTATCGGCAAACGAGCGCAAAAGCCAGACGCCCGCCGCCCTCGCTGCAGGGACTCGCGCGACAGGGCCGATGCAGCTGCGGCGGCGACACTCTGCAGCGCAGTAGTTCGCCGTGAAAGAGTGTACGCGAGTGGAAAATATATAAAGGAAAACACGACGAGAAGAATAAGACGGCAAAGAGTGTATATTAATATATTATTATTATTATTATAATATACGCGTGTAAGTGCGCGACGCGAGCGCAGAGTGGCGAGACTGCAGAATATTATAATAATATGAGGAACGGGCGTCTGCGATGAGTGCGGCGCGCCTGGTACAGATAGGCTTTTGAACGGGCGAAGGGTTTTTTCCGTCCCTCTTATTATTATTATTATTATTATTCGCTCGTTTTCTGCGGCGACACTCGACCGTTTTCTTTTCGGTCGAGTCGCAATAATTATATACGCTGCAGCGGTGCGGAATTGCGGCCGCGGCGATGGAGGTGGAATAATATATAATAATATAATATATTATACACGAAGGAAGGTAAGAGCGGCGCGAGAAGAGTATAGTTTTTCTCGCGTGTTTTTTCTCTTTTTTATTATCAGCTCGCTGTGTTATATTATTATATTATATACTGTGCACCGCCACGACCACTTAAAGCGTCGTGTACGAGTCGCCTCGACAGTCCACACACATATGTGACAATTACAAAATATATACACGAGCACGTTGAAGTGCACTGGCGCATTTCTCCACCACTCCTGCAAACGCATCACCTGCACCAGGTCGCTCCCGAATTATTATTATTACACATCGATTATTGTGGGCGATAAACGGCACGAGTAAATAATAATGGCTCGAATACACCCTATTAAAACCTCAATGTGTATAAGCACCGATCGACTATATCAAAAGCTCAATAGGTGACGCATGACAGAGATTATTCATATAATTATATCTCATCAAAAATAGCACTTTCAGTTTTTCCAGAATTTTAAGCGTATAATAATATGTACGTAGGAAAAACTAGTAGTAACTGATAACTAATAATTGTAACCAATAGCAACCGTTTATAATCAACATACAAATTTTCGAGTTTCATCATGAATTTCAAAATCCTTGTGTGAGCACCTCTTTAAATTATACTTAAATATACTTTTTTGCTATAGGAACCTTTTCCGTGATATTATAATCTTTCATTTGAAAAAATAATTAACACAATCGGTTGAGCGTAGTTTCCGAGAACATTAGCATCAAAGGTTTCAATTTTCGGTCTTATGTATTAAGATAAAGTATTTTATTGTCATTCGTTCAAAATCTAGCTCTGCGTCCACACGATTACTAAATACGCCAATACGGGTTTTAAAGTATTTTCTTCTCACTGAACAGACATTTCATATATGTATTTAAAAACCTTTTTTTTGCCATTTTAAATCATTGATCATTACGAATTAACTGATAAAATAATAATTGTTTAGAGATGATATTATATAGTCGCACGTATATCATTACACGGTTTCGAAATCATTACTGTGCGAAGACCGACTAAAACCCACGAAGCACTCTGTATAATATAATATACTAAATCGTTTAGTCTGCAAGTCTAGCCGCGTTTAGGGTGTTTATAATATTCATATTATATCCTATCCGGTTCATTGGGCCCGGTTAAAATTGTGCACAAACGAACGGACTCGCGCACAATAATCTTTCAACTGTACAATAATACGACGACCGGTGTATTATATAATACGTTTACTTTATAGTCTATATATTCGATATTGTTATTATTACTATAGCACAAATGTAATATTTTCTAATAAGACTTCGCACATAACCATTTTATACGAAATCAGATATTATACTTTTGAAATAAAAATTTTAAAAACGCGCAAACCAACGTTTCGATTGATCGTCCACACTTTAATATTTATTTAAAAACGGATACTCAAAACTCCGAACGAAAACTATTTTTAACAACAGTCGCCGTATAAACCTTTACTAATTACTACACTGATAATGCTTTAAACATTTTTTTCGACAACAATTTGGAATTAATTTACATTTTTATTTACGCTATCGGAATTACAATGAAATGAGGTTATTATTATTTCTATATATTGTGTGTGTGTGTGTGTGCCTTATGTTCAGCAGAATACGTAATATCCCGACATCATAGGTATAATATAATAATATGTGTCTCTTCCATTAACGGACTCGCCTGCAGTCAGGTGATATACAGAGTGAATTTTCAAGCTCTCTCGCCATATTTTATATACATACTTAAATCGTTCGTTTATACGATTATTGATTGGCGTAACCATAATTATATTTATACGCTCAGAAGCTATAAAATATTTTCAAAAAATTACGTATAATACTAATCACAAAATGTTGTGTATTTTTTTTGAAAATATTGCATCGACATCGAAAGAGTAAATTCTATAGGTAGTTATTCTGCTTTACATTTACTAGGTAAGGATGATAATTGTCTTTTGAATATTTTAGCATAATATTTTACACAATAGAATAGGTTTGTAACCTGTGATGGTTAATCGTGAAATATAATTTGTTAAAAAATAAACAACTCTATAGTCAGTAGGTATTTATCTTATGTCTTATATATATTGAACCTAACCTAATCCAAAAACGATAATAATGCTACTTTAAAATATTCAATAGACTATTGTCCTTAGTCCATGGCATAAAGTATTGTATAATATACATCCTACTTGCCACCTGCTAGTCTTTCGAATTTAGATTTCAACATACGACAACATTTTCATAAAAAAAAAAGCAGTTTGGGTTTTCATAGAGATGGCTCTTGTATTCAGTATAGAAACCAAAGTATTTTAAAAACAGTAACCCCACTAGAAAATACAAAAAATAAACTAACGCACCTATATCAATAGCATAAGACATAAATTACTTAGTCAACATATTGTCTATAATTCTATATACATTATTAATTACGAAAAATACTTTAGTGATTACTTGTTTGTATTTATTTAAGACTTAGACGTCCTGCCAAATAGTTATAAACAATATATTATGTTGACTAAGTATTTGACTTTACAATTGATCTTATTTGTCGTCATAGCAGGTATTTGTATATAATATTATAAAAACGGCATTTTGCTCAGTTTCCGCATCATATTATATCACGTCTTTTAAAGATTTAATCATTACTAAATTAAATTTTTTTCCACTCGGCTTTTTTTGTACACGGAGTTTCAGTTATATAACGAAGTGTTTTTTGGTGTGATTAGGTATATGGGAAACGCGCGTGCTTAAAAAATCACTCTGTACATACAAGTTTGACGTCGGCGGCGTGTATATGTGGACTAGGTATATGTAGGCTATGCGGTAAGTATAGGTAAATAAGCTTTGCGGCAGCCCACGATATGCCATATGTACCTATATATATATATATAATAAAGGTTTCGATTCTTCGAGACAATATAATATATGGTTATAACCTAGCTTAACGTTGTAAACTACGAGTGCTGCATCGGTAACCGGATACCGCGGCTTGCGTATACACGACCTACACGAGTGTGAGTGTGTATGTATATATATAGTTTAAGCCCCTTGTCCGAAAAAATAAATAAATAATAAGAAAAAAACGGTGAAACGAGACACTTTTGGAGATTCCCCGTGTACACCGCAGAACGGCGGTCTTCGTTTTTTTTTCGCTATTTTTTATCCAACCTTAACGGCAGTATAGTCGAACCCCATAAACGGATTAACGCGCTTATATATACCTGCAGCTATATATGTATGGGTAGGTAACTAGTGCGCCTAGTGCACGTGTAATATATATATAACGTCGAAAAACCCGTCAGAAACTCAGAACGAAGTGAAAAAAAGGGTAGTTTTAGGATCGTTCGCGCAAGAAATTCGACGGAATAACGCAGCGCAGTCGTCGCAGTCACGCGCGATTTTTTTGTCCAATTCTACGAGCGCTCGCCAACTCGTATCATTTCTTTTTTATTTTTATTGATAAAATATGCTAATTGAAACGCTAATAAGCAAACCCATATCATAAAAAAACAATAATTTTGGTACCTTGTTAAACTTTACGACGTCCCGCGATTTCGTTTATAAGTTATTAATAATAATAATAATATACGCGACGCGCCTTATTCGTTTATATTATATTATATTATATACCTATCAGTCAGACGACACTTACGGTCGACGACTATACACAACATATTATACGTCTACAAGCGATCCGGTTTGACCGATAATATTATATTATTAAAGCGATAAATAATCGTAATATACCCACTTTGAAGAGACGACAGAACGCGCCGAAAGATATAATAAATATTAAACGATGTGTAAACGATAGCCCATAAAGGACTGGAGACGAACGAAAGTTGTTTGAAAGATTATTTTTAAAAAACGACTCACCAAAAACGTTCACTCGGAGGAAGTTCGCCTCGCGGAAAATGTCTCGTAAAATTCATGAAAAGTCAAGGCTGTCGAAAGGAAAATCGGCTCGAATCAACGGTCGCGGATGACTCACGACGACAATAATAATAATAATAATAGTATATAACTCATGAGTTTACGCGCACAATGCAATCGTTTAGTCGGATGCGGCGCGGGGGCGGCCGAACGAATTATATTATTTTTATTATTATTATAATATGATAATACTATATGTGCACTTTTGTTCAATTGTCGTCGTAGACGACGGCGGCGTGGCGATGAGAAAATACGAGTCGAAGGATATCCGGTCGAGGCCCACGAGAAAGGGAAAAAAACCTACGCTCGTTTTGGACGACGGTCATTGCGGTTTTTTTATTTTACTGTAATATTATGCATGTGTGAGTGCATTATACTCACAAATCGCGTGGCAGACGGTTTTCGATCGGAATTGGCCTCACATATAATAGTCGTTATCATCGACCGCGATAATATAGTCACGCCGTCTCGGTCTCCACCTCACCGATCCTCCCTCGACAGTCGAAGATCGAACTACAGCAGAATCGCTAAATGTGGAAAGGTCACATGTCCAATATTTTACAAAAATCACTTTATTAGATAATCGAATTGAATATTGATAAATTCGTGGTTTTTGTGCAGGCGAGGCACGCGTCCTATTAATAGATCTTAAAAAGAACCCGATATAGATTCTATAGGTGTATAGTGTATTCATATTATAATAATATAATACATTAAGTATCTATACATGTCACACAATGATCATTGAAATGTTTATAGAACTCTGATTCAGACTATGATATTATTTGCAGTTGTTTTTATTTCCTAGGCTTGAATGGAGGTCAAACGCCAAGGCTTGATGGTATATATTTTTCAAAATCCTCACTCCATATTAGTTTTTGAAACAACACTTTTAACAGTCATTTTTTTGCGTTGAAAGAACCTAACCTAACCAAAAAGATTTTGTTATATTATATTTTAAAAAGTGGAAGGAGGAAAAATATTCTATCACAATATCAATTTGACATCATCCCGTTCGTGAAAAGAATTTTAAAAAAGAAAATATACCCATCTCAACCAGAGTTATGATGGACATTCTGACACATATACCTACTGTATATTATATATCATGTTGCTATACTGTACATAATTTATCATATTTTTGATAAATTATGCGATTATACAATGACCTACAATAATTCATTTACAACAAATTATGAAAAATCTCGTATTAAATAAAGTTTTTTGACCAATTGAAAAAAATTTTATTGACCGTAATTAAAAAAACACAAACATTTATTATGCCTATAAATAGCTTAAAAAAATCAAAATTTTTTGAAAATTGTATTGTGTATAGAAAATGTTTACCTATATAAACATTTTGTCAAATCGGCTTCGCTTAAAAATTCCCGTTTTTCCTTAATTTTTTTGTTGTTTTTTCTGACACGTTTGAAAACTATTTGGAATTTTTTAATTTTGACCACCCAAAGTATCAACTAGATTCACTTTCCTACCGGAAAATATGATGATGAAGAAAACCGAAGCACTTTTACTGCCTCAAAACGTGATGACGGACACAAAAAAAATATAAATATAAATATGAAAACACACATCATTGTTCGCTCCGCTCAGAATGTAAAATATTCAATATTTTTTCTTACATGTTATATGTAACAAGCTTATCTTATCGGGGGCGCTGCAATATTGTACACATAAAGAAAATTATGACGTTAAAAATGGTTGACGGTGAAATAAACTTATTATTATTATTATTATTAAATTATGTACCCAATAAAAAAACAATTGTTTTATAAATTCAAATTGTTTATTTTTTCGTGGAATATTATGTATTATACTAATGGGAAAGGTCACTGCCGAAAGTCCGTTCTCTGTCGCCCCCCCCCCCACCGCTTCAAACTTTCGGAATTGCATTTCGTTCGACTTACCTACAACAACAACAACAACAACAAAGAAAGGCGACATGGGACGCAAGTATAATACTATACATAATAGTATATTATCGTAATTTTCTGTTCCGAGGCAATTCGACACTGTCGCGTGTGCGCTATCGTTTATCGCCCCGAGCGCCCAAAGTATTGTATTGCTGCACCGACGACATGCGTCGTTGTTATATATTATTATTACTTATATATATATATACTTTGCTCGGTTTACTTTTAATAAACTTTATACGAACACGATAATATTATATATTGTATATACCTATATAAATTTTGAAACTCACCCGGGCCGCGTTCTCTAACCCGTGTATACGCTCGCGATGCGTATATATATAATAATATAATATATATTCGGTTATTTTTTCCTTAGTCGGTTTCCGTTTTCACTTCCGCCCACCCGCCCCCGCCGGCTCACGAACACACACGGTCGTCGCCTTCTCCTCTGTCGCTCACCCGCCTCGGGCGCCGCCTCTGGGGAAAACGACCAATTTCCCGAGCTGCACACGCCCGCCGAAAGCTATTTCGCCGCCGCCTTCCCGATCGTCACGCGCGTTATTGATGTAACTCGGTGTATACATATACAGAGGCGAAATCACCCCCCATCGATGCCACCCATCGCCCCCCCCCCACCCAACCATCCCGACAAACACTCGGCGAGGCGTTCCTCCAATACTTTCCTGATCGACTATTATAATACGCCGTTCGACAAGAATGTAATACGATTTTACAGAAAGGTTACCTAACCTAACCCAAATTCGTGTGGATTATGTGTGTGTGTGTGTGTGTGTGTGTGTGTGTGTGTGTGTTTGAGTGGGTCCGAACCTTTAAAATGTATATTCTCGTCCGGACGAGAACCGAAACGCGTCTTTGAAGTAGGTTAGAATCAAACTAAACGATCGGCCGTTATAAATTAGCACGCGAATCCGGTTCTCGAAAATTACCAATTCCGCGGGTCATCGCCGAGGCACTGACGCTTATTAACTCAAAAGCTGACTTCGACGAAACCTTTGACGGGTACGCTTTGAAACCCACGTCCAAACACCACTTACTACTTGACATTTGTAAATTGCATAACTATATAAACTACCTAGCTAAATATGAAATTATGAATTATGCAAAGGATACGCGTATGAATTTCGCGTTGGGTTTTACATTTTTGGGTTTATTGACACTGTATATATAAGACTTATAATATTTAGATAATATTAATTTATCCAATCAGTGATGATATTTGTGACGGTAAATTCAAAACCGTTTATCCTCCCGCCAACGAAATCTTACCCTTAAATTAATGTTTATGAACTGTACAAATTAGAGGGCTGACGGACAATAACACATAACGTTTGCTGCAAGCACCACTGTCCTTGCTTTTATGGCTGACATGACTGGCGACGTCCCAAGTATAGATCATGAAAAACACATGCGTGGTTAAAGGTTAAAATAAATAAATCGTCGAAAAGACGAGGACCTGCGAGACCTGTATAACATAATATAATATACGATAGCACAATATGGCGGCCTAGTCTATCTGGCTGGAGGCCTGCAAAACTCCCCGATTTCTTGTCCTCGGTCGAATTATTATTGTACTCGCGGGTCACTCAACATTTACGGTCGTAAAAAACAAGAGGAAACTATTATAAAAGCAGAAAAAATATTCGATTACGATAATAATAATAAAAATAAAAGAATTTTTTCACCAATGGTCGCCTATAATATAATAATGTATACCTGAGTTATTTCAGTGGAATTAAATGCATGCGACGAATTCATTGTTGACGGAGAGAGAATGCAAATTTAATTTTTACGACAAGACAATGTTTTAATTATTTTACAGTTTATACTTTATTGTAAATGTGAGAGAGTTGTATAGAGTTGCTGCAAAAGGATCTCGATACTTCGACACGATATCCATAAAGGAAAACATTTTCGATGATAGTGATGATATACCTATCGAATTTATAAATCATAATACATCGCGAAATCGCAACAGTGGCCATCAACTCATACTTAATCGCAACACATATTTAATATGATTACAATACCACCTCCATATTTTGGTCTACTTAGTGCTATCCATACAATTATATTTAGTATTAAAGCGCTACTTCGTTTAAACTGTGCAGTCGCTATCCGTGTGTTCCTCGTTAAACTTTGTGGTTAATCAGATTATATTGATCTGATGTTTTTCGATGTTCCCCGAATAATTATTATAAAAATCAGATGGACAACCAGCAGCTGATTGCTGTTCGATGCATGGGATAAATAACCTACAAAATAGGGTGGTGCGCGAGGCTATGACATTGAAAAGGTTATATTATACACATGAAAACAAGTCTCTGATAACATAATAATATATGATGATATGATAAAAAAAAAGAGTGTTTCTTGATTATCAATTCGATGGGTCATCGGTTGGAAAACTAGATGAACCATCAAGTTTAATGAGGAACACACGGTTTATTTATACTACTGCAATTACAGATACAAACCTGCAGTAGATAAAAAATTATGAATTAATTAAGTTAGGTTACTATTTCTCAAAGACCAAATTTTCAAAACATCAACAATAAAATATATAATCGGTTTATCAACGTAAAATTAGTGATAATTTAGTGTATTTCTGGTGATTTATATGGAAACATTTTTGTTTTGATATAGGTATTAACATTGATATCTAACAAATTGTTAGATATAACAAATTAAAATGAAATCGATATTAAAATAATATCGTTTTGGAACATTTGTAAGTAATATTACTATTAGAAAATAGAAATATGTAATAACATTATTTATACCAATATTTGACCTATATACACACTGCTATTATGCTCACAAATTACCGAAAAAATAAGTTAAAATGTCTTATTCGCCGATGTGTATGTATTGAATAAAAATGTATCGATTTTGGAACAAATTTATGGATGTCAGTGAAAGCATAATAATAATAATATAAGAACTAAATAATTTAAAATCATTAAATTATTATGATGACGATTTGGTGTAAAATGTTTGTCTATTTTATAATAGGTAATTGACGAGTTTGAAATATTTGCGAAACAAATTATTATAACTATCCTATTTAAATAAGACTTATGAAATCGATTTACCAACATAATATAAGAACTAAATTATTATACTAATACCTATATATACTTGATAATAAGTAATAACATTTACCTGAATTATTTATTATTCAATATTATACTCTCCAATACGCACACGTCGAACGTTCATAGATTATTAAGCTGTATTGCCCGTGGTTTGCTAAAGTGCGCTGTCCTCGAGAGTTCTTTCTGTAAATTACACATCATATTGAACAAACATTTTAATTCGACTTTTAACATTTTTCTGAAAACTAGTTTATTCAAGCGTCTACTTTTATTATGACACATGATTAAATATTAAAAAAAAAAATGTAAAGATCCATTATGCACATTCATACTCTGGTACACGTGACACGTGCACCTATAAACATACTTTTTTACGTAGGTACAATTATTATTATATTACAGCTTACGCATTGTAAACGTCACATCGGAAGTTATATTTTATTCAAACTTTAGACAGACCAATGTACGTCAACTATGTTATAATAAACATATCATAATATCATGTGCAGACGTACATGGGCCGGACACAATAGTATAACGATAAACATTTCATCACAAGAACAATGAGAGGATTAAAATATATATATATATATTACAAGTCCTCGAGTCATTTCAAAAATATACACATATTATTATTATTTTTATTATTATTATTATTCGTCCAGCAGCATTACGAAACCAGTTCAAAATATTGTCGTTTAAACAACAAACTTACGAGCGTATTAAATATAAACTCGTGTTTAGAATCACACTACGCTCCGTATGGGGTAACTTTTTACCATGCCCTGTAGAGGTATACACATATCCAGCACGTTATGAAAACTCCGACTTGGTCTGTCGTGTGTAGGATATAAATAAAAAAAAAAAACGAAAATACATTAATATTAATGTCTTTGCCGTAATAAAATAATTTCCGCGCTCGACCCCGCGGCCGGCATAATTATTATTGTGATAAAAAAACACAAAGCGTTTATAGTATACCTATATACCTAACCTAACCTAACCTTATGCCTACATCATACACCAGCCCGAAAACAAAACAACAACAATAAATGCACGCCATTGTCGAGTGTACACGACGGTTATTTATTTACAACGATAATATAATTAATATCAATAACGACTCGATCGTCTCATTCACGTGGCTTATAATTTCTACCTTGAACCTAAGTCCTCCAATCGTCATCGTCCTTTTACGGGGAACTTGGAAATTCTTCGTGTGTACCTATATTATAATATACGCGACGGTTTAGCAGCTGAGGACTTTTAATATACCCGTCTCGTAGAGGCGCTATAAGATATATTTTTTTGTCGACAACGAACAATATTTATACCAAAATATCGTGGCAGTACTCAGTATTGAGGAAACCAGTACTGTAGTCTGTCTACATAAACTTAAGACGGTTCTAAGCGATTAGATTTTTCATACATTTAGACCAATAAGTTTGAGGAAAAAAACATACTTTTAGTGGTCCAATTTTAATTTTAAAAATTAATTTGAACTCGTTAGCCTATTTTCGGTGTTTTGTAGGAAAACCTTTTGAATTTTTTTGCCTTTTTGGTATTTTTTAAGTGCATGTCAATTTTGAGAAATTAAGCAAAGTAATTTTGAACCATACTACATAAACTGTACAAAATTTCCGAAATCCATTTCCTACATAACATAGGAAGTCAAGTAGATTAGGAGTTATGGGTAGTTAAGAGGCTAACAAATTCAAATCATTTTTCAAAATTGAAATGGGACTACTAGAAGTATGTTAATTTTTCGCCAGTTTATTAGCGCATTACTCGCATCGTCTCGGTGTGTTCAAAAATATTTTCGAGCATACTTTTGATGACTTGTGCGTGCGCGTACGCGTGTGGATAATTTTCTTGTACGATTTCCCGATCGAGATGGTTTTTCTTTTGTTAATGATTACGTTCGTATAATATCACGATCGTATAGTTCAATGAGTATACGGTCTACATACATCCGAACATATCGTGTATAAATCATAATTAAATACAGCAGGGTGCACCTACATATTAATGCGCGTACTTCAGACGAGAACAAACAAACTATATGCGTCGGCGCATAATTCGTTTTCGTGCTCCATATTATAATATTATTTATACTATGTGCACGCGAAAATATAAGCGACCATCGATATATCGTATACACACAATGATAATAACAATATATATTTATTATAATCGTTGAAGAAAAAATCGTTTTCATTATTGCGCCCAGCCTTTGAAAAATATTCGACGACTGATGACGAGGACGTGTTTTTGCATATATTATAATCCATACGCACTTATATTACGTACCATATAATAATTATAAATTTATTATAACGATATAATATACGCTCCGTGATTTTTGCGCAAAATTAGGGACCGGAAATGTGTTTTCGGTCATTCAAACTGCACACTAACGAGTCGCAACTAACGCAAATCGTTGCGGACGGTAACTACTGCTGTTTACTGCGAAACGTTTACATTAGTTTCGACTGTCGAGGGTCCGAAAATCGTCTTCAACACATACCGTCCGTTATTATTAATATTACTGACTCGATATTAGTGTTATACGTTTTATAAATCCAAAAACGAGACCGCACAACCGCAATACCATAAATTGCAATTAAACGTACCTAAAATTTTACAACGGTAAACGTCTGCGTTTGATAAAAGGTGATGTAAACGTTTGCACACATTGCATAAACAGTGTGATCCAGGGTTTGGTCTGCTAAGTTCCAGTAACCAGAACCGTGGTTAACGTTGTTTGTACTTTTGCCGCTATTTAATCACGAGTTGGCGAAAATCACAGGGGTGCTAAAGGCGCTTAGCACTCTCAGTTTTAAAGCGTTTGTACCTATCACATTTTTCAAAATCTGTTCAAACTTTGTACAAAGAAAGCTATGTTATACAATAAACTAATAATGCATTTTCATACAAGTTCGAGGTCCTATATAATATTGATTTAAATCTATAATTTATTTTATAAATAGAGATATCATCAAATATATCGGATAAAGAGGTATATCAATAAGTGAGTAATATGAAGGACAAAGCCCCTAGCAGCTTTGTTTCCTCTAAAGTTTGTTTGGTATTTTGGCTCTTAAGCCCCCCTAATATTTTTGGGCGATTTGCGCCTATGGTAATCACGGATATGTCCAATGGTATAAATTTGTATGCCTCGTGCCACGGTTAGCTCGACATACCGCACCGAGCGTTTACAAATTTCAACCTAACAAATATTTGTAAAACGTTTTCCGCTACTGAATTTCCTATTCGTCTTTGCGTTTTCGCGTTTAGGTCGTACGTTTCGATACGATATTATTGCGTTGAAATAGCGCAACAATGATTGCATAATATGAGATTCACATATATGAGATTGCAGCTGCTGCAGTCGTCGCTTTCGGCATCCGACGTTTCGTTTCCGCGCTCGTCGGATATAATATAATATAATAAATCGGGAAATCAACGAACATCACAATATTTGTCAAAAGATATGACGCCAATAATATTATGTGTCTGAACACCAAGCAAATCCGTACACGATGCGCCGCGGTGTATGCAGTCCAATGCGGTCGGCGAGAACGTCTTTCGACTCTCTCCTCTCTCGTCCGGGCGCGATCCTTTTGTGCGTGCCTAAAACGGTTTTTGGCGAAACGAAAAAATCGTGACTTATCATCCGCGTACACCGCGCACATGCGTCCACAGGTATGTACGACCGTCTAACCGTATAGGTAAGGTGTATGCAGGTATACGCATGTATTACCTATACCTATAGGTAATGTATAAGTAATACGCGTTCGGGTCCGGTCATCAGCCGACCGTTCCACGACCGCATATAATAATATAATATGGAGCGTACTCCCTCCGCGCATATGTATTGCCGCGTGTCCGCTCGCCGCAGCCGTGGTGGTAGTCGTTTCGCGTTTTTTTTACTATTATTATTATTATTATTGTTGTTGTTAGGTATTTTTTTTTTCGTCCGTTCTTATTATTTCGTCGAATCGCGTCGTACAGCGCACGACCACGATACGTACGGTGCATTGTCGGCATATTGATGCACATGACGTTACAGATATGGTTATAAACCGGCGGCAGCGGCGGCGGCGGCGGCGGCATATATGGTATACTCGTTATACCGGTAATACCGCGCGCGGTACGGACCGGTTATCGTTTTATACATAGTCCCGCGGGTTTACGGTATGCGTGCAGCGGCGGCGGCGACGTTAAAACAATATAACGACTGCTGTTATAATAATATACAACTTGTACATAATATAATGTAAGTACAGTGCACACACACACATGACGAACGGTATTTCGTTTTATCGCGATTCCGTCGGCCAATTATTAATGATGAAAATATCGTTATTATATATTATATCTAGGTACACGTACTCGAGTTATTAACGTGATGTGTGTAATAATAACATAATATATATATGTGTAATATATTTTTATACCGTGGTTTGCGCGATATTTTAATCTAGAACGTATTATATATATAGGCACTAACGACTCGGACGACCGTGTACCGCGACGGCGGTATGTGGTCAATGGTACGAGTAACGGTATACGATACACGTGTTGTATTATATATTATATTTTATAAAAAATAATAGAAATAATATCGTTCATCCTTATAATAATAATAACAATAATTCGTTTTTAGTGTACGATATTCATCACTTAATAAAAAGTTGGGTATCGTTTAATATCAAATTTGTGTGTGAAGTCTGTCGTACCAATAATTCGTAAAATCGAGTTAGACGAATAACCGTGATCTATAAGTTTGATTTTGTTGACTTCATGCGAGAAAATATCTGTTGTTTTCAGATACTCGTATACCCCTACCGTTAAAGTCGTGTTAAATAATAACTTTTATGTTCCTGTCGAATTAAACTACAATCCTTGTCAATTGGAGATAATATTACTACCAGTGCGAAACACAATAAAAGAGGTATATTGCATTCGTAGTAATCCGACGGAGTCGTTTTACTTTTATTGTATAATATATAAGTTGTAACAGTTTTCATTACTTTTCGCCAGCCATATTAACAACGACCAAACTTGTCCGTCGAGAAATAACAAATATAACCCGATACAACTGCCAAAAACCACTCGCTCGCGGACTTAAACCGCTCAGCGATTGCTATAGAATTACCATCTTAATATCTATAATAAGTGCTGATAAACAGCTTCAGAATAGACAACGATGATGGAACCGAAAGAGTCTCATAACAACAAAAGTCGGTGCTCATGATCAACCTCCTAGGTGTATCGTGTAGCTTTAACTAGGCGAGACTCTGTTTAAATCCGACTCTCGATATGTCATGCATCTATAATTAGCTAGAATATTGCTCTACCATCACGATATACTGTTTAGAACTTATAGTCAGGTCGTTGGGCCGTGCCCTAAAATCGTAGCCTCTCTGAGTTGATTTTAAATATATTTAACTGCGATTTCTCGGGCAAAGTTTTTACATACTGTCCGCCCGTGTATAAACATATTATTTATCTATTTTACTATATTAAACAAATCTATCTTGTTCAGTCTTCAATCGTCCGCCTTCGCCGGCTTACGACGACAACGCGTGTCTCAGGACATTAAACATTTTAAACTCTGCAGTGCAGACAGATCATCATTACACGCTTTTTGGTTGCAGGCTTGGGGTCACCCGAGAGAAATATTTTTACATAACCGACCCAAGATCAAGTACTTTGGCGGACAGTTCAGAAACATACAAAACGGAGTCAAGTCATAAGTCAATAGGACCGAGCAGAGTCAATCACGCAGAGCATTTTTTCCAGGGCAATAATAATTTCTAGACTAAAATTCTACAGACGTTAAATAAGACGACATGTTTCTCAGTTCGTACGACGACACCGCCTCCAACGCGAACATATTTTAAGCACGATGAGAGATCACTATACACATTGTATAAACTGTTTAAGTATACCATACTGCAAATACGATAAGAAAGTGCAGTGTAGTGATGAAATATTAAATTTCAATTAAAAATACAATATTAGTGAACAGCAGAAAGGCAAAATAATATTTTACTTCGTCGAAGAAAAAAAGTTTAGCATCACTGCACTTTATAGGTATACTATTTCATACGTCGATACGGCGACGATTTTGCGTGGTTTTATAGGTACCTACGTGTAATGGCGCCAAGTTAAAAGTCAAACAAGCTATTATAGCTAGACTATTCAATTCTTAGAAAGTCCACGAAGACCCACGAAACGCGCTAAAATATTAATACTATACATTTGTCTACGCGTATATCCAAAAACAAAAGTATTGATTATACATTATAATATATAGGTAATATTAGATTTATTTAAACAATGCGCACTATAAAACAGCTGTTTAGTAGGTATTAATATTATATATAATTCAAAGCGCCAAACCCTATGTTAAGGTCGGGCCGCCATCGCTGGTAAGCATATAAGAGTATTGTGTAAATTAATACAATATTTTTTTTTCCATCTACACGATCTCTTCAGGAAATCTCAAAAATTTATTGACGATGATAATAATTTTTCTAGAGACTAATTTGTCTTCATCTAACGCTTGCAGTGTGCATAGAGTATATACATCCTGTCACTTGGTGTTTTCTAAAACTTAGAAAAATTCGTCAATTGATTGAAATTCAATTTTGGTGGAGGAAAAAAAATGATATAGCCTCCCAACTACAAGACTCTGTCGTGTACAATATTATTATTAAGTATATAGGCTCGGCCATGCCCTCTCTTTAGTATCTATTATCATTTGTATACAGCATTGATATTTTTACTGTTTGTTTAACATCTGCTATATTGTTTATAGTAATAATAATGGGTATATATTATATTTTTTATGTTCTAAACGTTTATGTATAATTAAACTCAAAACTATAGGCATTATAATATTTGTATTTAAATAACGTGCTCGTATATTTGTGTTGAATATTTTGTTATTTCCGATGCTTCTCTATACATACGCTTGTTTTTATAAGCTAATTCTATTTTGATTTTAGTATGTTTATGTTTTTAATGTATTATGGTACAATAATATATTTTTGTTTTCAACGGTTTTAGTACTTGATAGTTGATACTATTTAAATTACTTGAAATGTCTGGGGTTCAAATAAAAATATCCATGTTAAACAGTTTTCTTTCAAATTTGGTTAGGTTTTTTGTATCAAACTCCACGCTACACTCAGACTTAAAAATCGAATCAGTTGTCCAATTAGCCACCAAATACTACAGATAATTTTATTCTAAACTAAAAAATCCACACTAACCCGCTGGCCGTTGGTATCACAGATTTCATCCAGTACACAACCCATAATAAATCCTTTCTATCGACTCAAAAGAATAATATATTACAGAGACTTGTTAAGCTTAATTTATAATTTATAATTTATGTTTGCTAATTGAGTTAACCTAAATTTCTAACATGGAAATAGTTTAACTCTCACACTGTACACAAATAACCGTATTACAAAGTCTCGTTCGGTCGGGCGTTAAAATAAAAACAAAATATTTACAAGGGGAAGTAGATTGGGGTTAATTTTAGCTCTAAACTTGTACACCTCGGAAAGGGATTAAGCACCAACGACGGGATTAAAAGCACAAATAGCTTAAATTGAAATTCTCAAATGAGGGGACACGATGGAGCTGTAATGGTAAAATCGCATAAACACCTAACCATGCTGTCGATTTCATATTGTATTATTAATTATTACTACTGAGCGCACTATAGCAAAAAACGAACAAACCTATACACCGATCGATCCCTCATTTCGAGATCTCTCATATTTGTTTTTGTTATATATTGTTGTACGTATAATCGTGTACCGGCGGGTGTGTAAAAACCAAATTATTTCTCGAAAAAATTACGGGCGTATGCGACTAGTGTCCCGAACGAACATAATATATTATTATAATAATACGTCATATATATTATATTATGATATAATATACATATAGGTATAGACAATAATAGTAATCGATACTGGAGGGCATTTACTTAAAAAATATACATCATCGTCGAATGTGTGTGAAAATGATGTTTCCGTCATTATGCGCGTCGAGAACGAAATTATGACATACGTATATAATGATACGTTATTATTATAAACCTCGACGTGTATACATATAATGTACAAAGTGTTTTCGATCTTCGTCACTCGTGCGGTCCGTATGGCGCATAGGTATGTGGTAGTAGTTATTATACCGTGTTTCTAGCAGTAAGAGCGAGAGAAAATAGAAAGCGGCATTTGAACACTGCGCGATTATCCACAAGGATAAAATAAAATAATAACGCCATAATAATATTGCAGTATAGGCATCTGTAAAGCGTGTATCTCGTATATAAGTAGAATAATATTATATAATATTTTATCCAAGTATATATAGATGGGTACAACGTGATGTGATCATAAAATGCTACGGAGGCCAACAACAACATTTATTCCTATATAAGACCATTGTATTATAATAATATATATATATATATGGGGTTTTAATAAAAAAAATTCGATTAATTCACTGTGCGTTTCGATCGAGGAGGTTTTTTATTTTCAAAAACCAGCTTTTTAAATTTCACCGGAAACATAAAGAACTCGAGTTGACCGATATAATATTATCTGCATCGGGAAGGTCGCGATTCGTATACAGAGTGATCAATTTAGCGTACGACACTCATTATTTTAAAAATGATTTACGTTTTAGAAAATATTTTTGTCACTTGGTATTTGGCTGTTACAAAACAACATTTTTCAACAGAAATAATTTTTTTGAATATTTTTTAATCTTATATTAAGTTTTAAGTTTTTTACTTTTTTGAATCACAACATACAGTTTTAACTTTATAATCCAAAGCAGACTACTTTTCTGAGTATTTTGATACGTAAAAATCGAATTTTGGACGTTTATGAATTATAAGTATTTGAAGTTTAGATGAGCAGTGTTGGGTTGTAGCGGGTAGTGGGTACGCCGCAAAATGTTGGTCCACTACTCCGCTCGTTTAAACTTCAAATACTTATAACTCAAAAACAACTCGTCCAAAATTTGATTTTTATATTCTAATATAATATCCGAAAATACTGGACGAAGAAAAAAATATACATATATATTTATATATAGGTATATAATTTCAACGCTGTTGTAATAATATTTTTATGCGCTCTCGAAGTATTTTATAATAAAATACGCACAATGACGATATATTATATATTATTATATATATTATATTTTGCAATGTCAAAGGTCGAATCGAGTGTACAATACGCGTCCGCGACATGCGCAAATTTGGAATATTCCAGTACCTATCTTTACTTGTATAATATATACAAGGTGTAACAGAAAGATATGACAAATGTAATAACTTTTGTTCTAATCATTTTTTTTTATATATATTTAATGTATTGACACATGCGCCTCAAGTACAGTGTACTGCAGTTTTTACTTTAATATTTTAATACAGAAAATACGAAATGATTACAATTTTTAAAATATCAACATTTTTTAGAGTCAAATGAATTTTAAACTTGATAACTTTTTTTAAAATATTATTTTTGATAATTTTCAGACGTCAGTAAATTTTAAATTATATATATTACCCAATATGTAACATTTATAACTTTTTCATATATTTAACTTTTATTTTATTATTTTTTTTTTATCTGTAAAATCTTTCCGTTACACCCTGTATAGATATAACCACGACAAGGACACACTGCAGTGGCAATCTCGTCTGTGACGAAAATCCTCGAAGACGACGACGACGACGACTTACGCGTATATTATATTATAACTACCTATATATATATGCACACAATATTGCACGTAAACGGCGCCCTCGCGCCGCCTCGACCGTGATTTCGACATCCGCTCCGGAATACATATTAACTTTTTCTCGTACACTTTTTCCTCTCTCTCATTTCTTATTCCCACCCCCCCCCCCCGCGCGCCCCCGACCGTCCGCGGTAAACGTCGGAAAAGGTCGTCTTTTTCCCGTGTGTCGCATACATATACGCCGTACATTCTCGTCGTCGCCGAGAGTCAGAAACCACCCTCCTCTCGTCCCACCCGCAACCCCCTCTTTTTTTTACGCACGACGACTCTTCGCGATCTCTTTTCCACCTCCTTCTCCTCCTCCTCGACCTTTGCGCCCGCCGCCGTCGCCGTTTTAGCACCGCGCCCGCACACGTTATGGATGGGATTTTAACGATACTCCTCACACACTGCTGCACGCGCAGACTTTATTATTATTCGAGCGGTGTGGTGTGGGTATTTTTTTTTTATTTCCCGACCGAGTTTTTCCTTACTCGCGCACTCGGAGAGGGGTTTTTTCTTTGTCACTTCGACTCTAACGACCCCTACAACAGTAACGCTAGCGTCCCGGACAAAGATACGCGGCAGCGTCGACGATGGTGGATCGGCGAAGGGGGTACCTACTCCTCGTGTCTTGCACGTCCTGCTGAACTTCTCGCACAAACTACATATTAATAAAATACGCTGTTCGCATGGCGCATATAACGACCTTATATGACGATAAACGCATATAATATATTTCTACGATGATATACAAACACGGCACATTCGGCTTGTTCGCGATTTGATATATTTATATAGGCAGTGCGGCGA
Source organism: Neotoxoptera formosana (assembly GCA_022818045.1). NCBI lineage: Eukaryota > Metazoa > Arthropoda > Insecta > Hemiptera > Aphididae > Neotoxoptera > Neotoxoptera formosana. Next base: position 28,960,358 of record CM040634.1, read on the forward strand.
TCTATTATAGTTGGGGGTAGCTATATGGGATGGGGGGGCCTTCCCCTTGATTCTTAGTTAGCCATATTAGATATTATACGTTTTTGTATCTCATAAACGTTGTTTTATTGTTAAAATTTGGATTTGATAGTATAGAATAGAGGAAAAATGTATATTTTGTGTTTCAAGTGGGCCCCGGCCAAACGTTTCACAACGATTTCAGCTGCAAATCGACGACACCCAAACGGAGCGGAAATGTACGTGTTTTATACGAAATATGTAAACCCAAATTCACCGTGCTGCTGCGATAACCGCCGCCTGCAGGTCGTCGGTATATTACATAATATTATTATTGTGGGTAATATTGTTATATTATATATATAATATGTTTATACCACGCGCGGTCAACCCGGTACTACTGCCCCGAGGCGAGTCGGTCGCGGCTAGCGTGACGCTCGTGCATATTATAAGAGAGCGCTCGCGCGTGTGTGCGCGTATAATACGCAACGACATCGAGCGATTATTGTCGAAAAATATAACACGCCGCCCGAAATATATAATATAATATAATATATAGCGATATTATACGAGATATAGCTGGTAGCATATTAAGTATATATATGACGCGCGCGTGTGTAATATAATTTCGCCAAACGACTATATATATGCGCTGGCAGGTCTCGCGTGAAAGGGCTTAAACGTGTGTGTGTATACTGTATATGTATGACGACGAGAGGGAGAGTGATTGGTGGGGCCGGGCAGGTAGAAAAAAGACCTAAAAAATAAAATAAAAACTATCCACTCGCACACACGCGCGCATAATATACAAGACAAAACTTGGGGCCGGGGGCGGCGGCGGTCAAAACACGACGGCGGTGTCCATAAATATATACATATATATATATACGCGCACACTATATACGCGGCGTGTGTATGATTTATGAACCGAGTAGTTCTCCTTCCAACGGGTTCATTAGCATTATTCATGGGGGTATTGGGTGCGGCCGCGTTCTTAAAAAAAATAATAAAAAAAGCACGGGCGGATTATATACGTATAAATAAAATAATACTCCACGCACACACGGCGGACGAGACGACGACGACGACGCGGAGAATCGTATACAGACCCACCTATAAGTATATTATAATATATATGTATACGACGTGATAATATCGTACCGGCAGCGTATATATTATGTGCATACGAGTTTTTCGTTTCCAAATAAATTAATAAGCGAGCACGTAGGTATACATCTCGCACTGGTATATACCTGAGGTACCTCTATATACCTCCGTTACCTAACGTCCACGATATAATATTTAGGCACGCATCATCAGAGGAGGAGGAGTGCACGCGCGGGTTTTACGAATCATCGTTATTATAATGTTCTAACAACTATAATATTCAATTATTATTATATATTACCTGCCGCAGCAGTGAAGTATGTCACACTTGTATTTTATAATATTTTGTCTCTGATATTATTCGAGTGATATTGTAAGCACAAAGCCTGCAGTGGCGCAAATACCGTGAGTGCTGAGAGTGCGATTCCAAGGGGCCCCCGGTTTTGGGGAGCCCTGATTCCCGAGATCTCTTACCTGACATTCCTACTATAATCTGTAATATACAAAAATATTATAATATTTGTTTTCAACTGTTTATGTAATAATAACAATAAATAATAACGTCTTTACTCTTTCACACAGGTATGTGAGAAACCATATCTTAATACATAAAACCGAAAATTGAAACCTTTTGATGCTAATGTTCTCAGAAACTACTCAACCGATTGCCTTAATTTTTTTTTTTTGATTAAAGATTGTATCGCGGAGAAGGTTTCTATCGCAAAAAAAGTATATTTAAGTATAATTTAAAGAGGTGCTCACACAAGGATTTTGAAAATCATGATGAAAATCGAAAATTAGTATTTTGTTTATAAATGGTTGCTATTGGTTACAATTATTAGTTATCACTTATCAGTTACAGTAACAGTTTTTCCTACGTACTTATTATACGCTAAAAATTCTGGAAAAACTGAAAGTGCTATTTTTGATGAGATATATATGAATAATCTCTGTTTATTTATAGGGTTGTCAATGGTTACCTACATATCTTATAACTATTATAATTAGTAGGAATATGACATTCAAATAAATTTATAAAAAAAAACAAATCTTTGTCACAAGTCACCATTGCGATGTTTTTCGTGTGCCCAATATTCTGATATCACTTACTTATTTCATTTTTGACTCGGGCAACGCCGGGTGGGACAGCTAATAAATTATAATAGATATATTTTTATTTGCTTTATTTGACCGATATTAAAAAGGTTTAGTAGGAAGCCAAGGTTTTGTATCACTGAGCAGAAAGAGCAGTAAAAATGCACGAGTGTTCAACTTCAATATATTTACTTAGTGAATTTTGTTTGTACTTTGGGAGGTCAAAAGTAAAAAATTCCTAGTACATTTCTTTATAATTGGTAATAACAAAAAAAAAAAATGCGGAAAAACGGGGATTTGAACGAAAAACGATTTTTGAAGATCTATTGTTGAATCCAAATTTAACACATGACGAGGTACACTCGACGTCTCGACACCTGCTGCACAGCAGAGCGGTTACCTACTTTCTCCCTTTTTTATTAATGTATTTTAAAATTCTGTATATCATATTTTAGTGACTTTAAAGCTCGTGGTTTGACGATTTTATTGTGTAAGTAAACGCGTGTTAAGGGGCCTCGCTACTGCCTTCAATTTTAGCTGGAAAGACCTAAAGTATTGACAAAATTAAAGTTAGTTAACGTTGTCCGATTTTGATTCTGAATAAAAATTTGAACTCACCAGAAAATTGTCTATAGATCCACGAAGCACTTTGTAAAAATTGAATTTTATATTATTGTAAACTGTAATTGAAATCTTGAAAATATCAACTTTTTCGAATCATAATTAAAATTAAAATTAATATTAAAAATAGAAAATGTTTCGTACAATCTATAGACATCTTTCTACTGAATTCAAATATTTTTTCAGTATCAAAATCAGACAACGTTAACTAACTTTAATTTTGTCAAAACAAATGAATGTTTTTGTAATATTCGTGTAGTGAAATTGATATGGTTACCGAATTATTGACATATGTGCATGCGCGTACGAGTGAGGATACCCGCATTTAATTTCACTCACACATTAAATCATTTACAACTAACACATAGATCCCGGTCGGCAATGACAAGATTAGAAATTGCCTAAATGTTGCCCCTTAAATAATGATGGTAGCGAGGCCCCTTAACCATTTGTTTAGTATAATATATTCAATTCATATATAGCTCTGCCGGTATATACTATTACGTCGTTGCAACTGAGATAAAAACTAGCTTTTTCATATACGACTGTTGAGCACTTCGCTATCGATACGATATGCAGCGAATAAGAACCACCAAAATATTATTACAATATTATTGATATTATTTTTATTGCATCCTTCGCCACCGTCGTAACCGTAGTTAGGTCGCATATATACCTAGGTTGGACGGTAGGTATATTAACCGCGGAAAACGAGGTACCCAATGATGGATCTCGATCGCTTATCATCGATGATGACCGGTCGTGTGTAATGCGTGTGTGTACGGCTCGCGATTGAATCGGCGGCAATAAATCATCGTTGGATTTCGAGGCTCCTTAAAGTCGTTATTATGTCATGGCCTGTCTCGGAAAATGAATCGTCCGGCATAGCGCTTCACGGCGATCTAGTCGAACCGAAGGGCGACGAATATAGTAGAATAGGCACCTCCTATATATTTATCAATTAAGAAACGATTGGTGCGAGTAGATCGATTTCGGAGGTTCGTAATACCTTGCTCAGCAAGTCTAATTACAAAATATTCGACTACGACTGCGTTTTAGAACATTTGTGCTCTTGATTGTAGTAGAATAATTAGTCATTTGTAATCAAAACCTTTGTAAGCGCCCCCCCCCTACACTCACACTCGCCAATATATTATGGTTTTGACAAGACCCCGAGTCCAAGTGCTGCCAAAGTTGACCGCTGACCGTGGTTTGGACGCGTTTATCGAAAGAATAATATTGTCGACGAGGCGAGCATATTATATTATAGGAACGTGCGAATTTAATCGTCGGTTGCAGTTGATGACGGCAATATATTATATAATAATAATAATAATAATATAATTATGTGATAGCCGCGGAGGTGTTTCGCCGATGTGTGTCTTATTGAAACGATAATCTTCGAATGTGGGCGCCGTGCCGTGGAAATATTATATTATTTTGTCGGGCTTCGTTATGCGTGGATACATCTACCGTTATCGTAAGACGTGTATGGTGGCCATATCATATGTGTTCCTATAATGAAATGTGCATAATATATAAAAAAAAAAACCATCAAAACAGGTAGGTTATGACGTCGGCACGTATAAATTAAATTTCGACTAAGCCGCGCGATTTTTATCGTTCTCTATCGGCCGACAATATCATTATAATATGATAAACGCTGTATATGCGATGATTCTCGATCGGTTTATGCGCTTAAATCGCGGTGCCCGTTGCAGTTGCATTTTATAAACCGATATGCAGGTACGTCCAATATACATATATAATACGCCTATACGACGACGAGCTGCAGCACATCCTCGGACAATATGCCGCCGACTCGCGCGTTAATTTATTATTGTAATAAAAATCCATCGTCTGAATAATGTGTCAAATGATTTACGAGCATGCACCTATAATATATATATTCGTTTTCTGAAGTCGTTAAATATTACCTAACGACGAATGGTTTAGGCGTTTGTGCAAGCGTATAATACAGTGTGTAAAAATTGCTCTGGGGGTGTATATGACTATAATTATTATTATTATTATGTTAAATTTTAGAATATATTATTAAATTATTATTATTATTATTATTATTATTATTATTATTATTATTATTATTACAATTATATTATAGAGTCGTTGGCGACGATAGCCGTCGCTACAAGTGGAGGAAAAAAACTGACTTTGCGTGTTCGGCGTGGAATGCGCAATAACATATAATAATAATATATTATAGTTCTGAATATTATCGTATATAGCTGTCGCGCGTACTCAAAACAAATACGATGATAATAATAATTATTGTAAAAAAATGTGTTTAGGATGGCTGAAACCGCCGCCGCCGTATCGAGTTTCACGACAAAGCGTACCGCCGCCGACGCCGCCGCCGACGCCGCCGCCGGGACGAAAGAGCCTACTCCAGAGGTATAATATTATTTTAACAATATTTGCTCTCTACACGTCGTCGCCGTAATCTCGAAACTCGCGTCGTTCTCGTCGCCGGAGCTCGGCGTTATTATTATTGTAGAAATGTGTACGTAGGTACGCGCAGTCACATTATAATATTGTGTGGTCGTCATCAAAACCGCACACACTTTCAAACGAAAACACCGACCGTTGTCAATATATATATATATAGGTAATCCGTCGCACACTTTTCCGAAATCGCGACAAACAATGTGCGTTGAAAAACGAGAATATATTATCTTATCACCAATATATTATAGTTCACACACTTCGAGCAATCGTATTTTCATCATTTATACTGTCCCGACGCGTCTTTCAAATATTTAACGGTTTGTGGTTTGGTTATCCGCTCGCATTACTACTTCGGGGGAGGGGACCCGACCTAACGATCGCCGGAATTCGCTTAATAATTCTTTGTTATGGATTTACATTTTTTTCTAGATTTATTGAATGTCGATCAATACTATCGATTGTATTTATCTGCAGTCTCACACGCGGGTTTTTCAATATCGTACACTGATTTCGCAGGGATTTTCTTTTAACAAGTTTAGAAGGAGTAAAAAAAAAATAAAAAAACAGTCATATACGATATATCTTATTATAACTCTAAAAAATATTGTTTTCTCACATGTCAGTATAATATTATGTCATATTTGATAATTTTATTATTATTTTTAATTATTTATAAGTTTAAGAATAAAAATTAATTTTTCTTGTTTTTGCGGCAGCAAAGTCATTAATTATTTTGTTTGTCAGCCGTCTTTTCTTTTTCAGTGTTTAATATACTGATGTCGGAAAGGCGAACTTGGTCAATTGAGTTTCGCAGGTAATTCTTTATCAATTTTAATTTTGAGAAAGATCTCTCTGCCGAAGCAACTGTTACGGGTAAATAAATAAGACATGCACTTAATACATCACTGTATGTAGTGCTAAAATCATTTTCTAAAAGAAATAAGGCCATATCTTTTAAATATTTTATTTCTGAAATGTTTGAAAACAGCTCTTTGATAATCTCGTGCCACTTATATAAGAATGTAAGACGAATGGTTGAAAACCACGAAAGATATATTTTAATATTATTATATTATATTAGTTTTCGAGAATATATAATTTCTAATCATCATATTATTTTCATCATTAGGAAACACCGAACATAAGCCATTAGGTGTTGCATATCAAATGAACTACCGTCTGACACCCGCATTGTTCGCACACCTATAAAGTTGTGAGTGTATATATATATATATATTATATTGTACCTGTGGTATGTGATAAATAAAAACCTACACCGTACCTATAGAGGTGAACGTGCTCGAGGAGACTGACGCGATTGAAACAAAAATGTCTGCAAAATTATTACAAATCTACCGGTTGAAAATTACCAACCTTAACGCGTACACATTACACGCGAGTGTCAAATCGATATCGACATCATATAATAATTTGTATTATATTAATTAAAAGTTCACTTTGATTATTATTGTTTATCAACACACATTTCACACTCTATACAACACTATTACTTTGAATACCCGCGGTACGCACAATACCATCGATTCCAGAGAGAAGACATGAGTGTTATCACCATATTATTATTATTATACAAATTAAATTTCGTTTGTTGTACCAACTAGCCGTAATCAGCAGCAACTAGTAATATACTAACTATAGTCGACAGTCGTGATGAGTCTATAAAATTTGAAGCGCAAACATTTTCACTCGCATTAAAACCGGAATGAGCCTGCAAACGTTTGAAGTCACAGTATGCGTGTTATATCCGCCGTCTTTCCCGTTATAAGCAAACCGCAGGAAAACGAGAAAACTCGAGGATGAGCCAGGACTATTGATTTCACATACCGTTGTGCGCCAGTTTAACCGACTCACTTACGTATGATTACCGGCGACATATAGAAAAAACGCCATCGTGACACCCGTGACGCAGATTTTAATTTTTCTTCAAACAAACGTTAACTATACGCGACTAGGGAGTATATAGGGGATGGTCATATATCGTGCCTATAGTAATGTTAATCTGCAGAAAGTTCATGTTTTATATACAGTCAAAGTTTCGAAGGATCCGATCAGAGTAGGTACCTAAGTATATTTAAACGATCTAATGGTTGGTGGTACTCATTTAAGCGTTACCTATATTGTAAAATATAATATAATATTATATACCTACCTGAACGCTGTGCATTATATAGACGCGAGAGATGTACATATAATAATATAATATATTATCATGTGTGTGCGTGTGCGTGTTAAGTGCACCGTGAGTACGCTTTTTGGACGAATAAGTGGCGGCAGAGAGCGGGGGGAGAGTATATTATTTCCGAAATAACTCTATACGTGTGTGTGTGTGTGTGTGTGTGTGTGTGTGTGTGTGTGTGTGTGTATTAAATGTGCGATGCCGACGAGGGGATAATTGCCGCGATAAATCGTACCGAAAAGTGCTGCTAATGGGTTAATCGCGTACCGCTACACAATGTTTATACATAATATACATACCTATATACCTAATATATTATATAATGTGTGTGTACATCGCGGGTCTGGTCGTCGTGAGCACGGATCGTCGGACACACGGTGTAACCGTGACTGCTTAAATAGAAAACCAAAAGGCCACCGTGAATAATGGTGATAATCACGACGATGATGATAACAATAATAATATCGTCATCGTTATACCTAGGTAGGTACACACACACACACACACTGGACCATCGGACAAACAGTGCGCTGCAGTGACCGCGATTGGAACGGAGAAGAAAACGCAGTCGACATCAATATAATAATACAGTGCAGGCCGAATATTGTCGTCAAACAAAGTCTTGCTGCGATTACAGAGCGCTCTTTTACGAAGAGCAAGAATAGATGGGGAAGAGATGACGATTACGACATTTTGAACATATAATTATATTATGACGATTGATTTTTTATACGCACAACGCGTACACAATGATTATGACGTGAGTGTTCTATCTGTTAATGACGATCGATCGGTGTTGGCCGAACGTGATCGTTTCGATGTGCAGCGATCGAAATAGTTCCAAAAAATGTATTCGATGCATTACAACGAGTATAATAGGATTTTCAATAAACCTTCCTTCGTCGTCGTTTTCAACTTGAAACCTGATTTTGTACAAAGATTCGATAGAATAAGAAATGGAATTAAATAAACATTTAATTGGAATTATTTCACAAAATAAAATTATCGTAAATTATCACTATCTCCCAATAGCTATGGTCGAGTCACGCGTGTACATACCTATCTATCTGGAAAAATGTATAATATTAAACGTACCTATATAATATACTAATCCAAATGTGTATGAATTCAATGAATACGAATATACATATTATTTATAGCAGGTAATATTTCAAAGTTCATATATTATTATCAGTTTTAAACATGAATAAATGTATGAACGAATTTCCACGAAGCCGATAATACGTGTTACAAATTATCACCATATAATTACAATATGGTCTGAGTAAATTGTTTGAAACCTATACCACGTTCAGAAATGGAGATAGATATATTAAACACTAATTATTTCAAGACATTTATCAAAAAAAAAAAAAATGTTTTATCAATTACACAATATTTTCTTTTTTTACAGAATATTAAGCTAAAACTGTATAAGACATATGTTGCAAGTCACAAATGCGTTGAGCTTTGTATTCTATCTATTATATTAAAACAAATATTGTTATGAAATTAACTAAACCGCGTTTTCAAATGGTTATTTCGCCCAACGTCTTTTAATATGTTGGTATTTATTTTCTCAAATCTTGAATTTATGTTTCAAGTATTTTAACTGCCTATATTGAATAATAAAACCGTCTTATAACTCTACAAGTACTTGTTTTTTCTCTTATCTAAACGCGTGGGTGACGCATATAATACGATAAGCCCTCTGAAATTTCTACAGGTGTGTGCGATTTCTATGTAATTACTATATAATATGACCTATATCTATAGGTAGTATAGGTATTTTATTTAACGTTTTACATGTTATTATATATTATATTCATCACAGTAACGAATAATTGTAAACATATAACAAGTGTACCTAACAAAAAAGCGTCTTAGGTCCTACGAATTTAAAATTGCCAAAAAGCATGTTCATATCAAAAAAAAAAATTTTTTTTCTTATTTCTAATATACACTTATAAGTTTATATTTCTAATAATTTTATTCTGTAAATCCGTTTACCGTCATAACCACATTTTCTAAATGTAATTCGCAGTACCTTTATTATATATTACACGATACAACAATTATAATATTACTGAAATGGGTAAGTTTAGTTTGTATACTCTATTCGATAAGACAACCAATCGGAGACCAAAACCGTTCGCCACCTCACACAACCGTCTATAACGTCTGGTCAGACTATATATAGTAATATACTATATTATGCTCATTGCTCATAGATATATTAAAGAATTAATTCGTGCTTACCATACAGGAACGAACATGAAAATATTTTGAGGTCAAGAGATCTTAACGCACAAATAGATAACAGTATTAGCGGTAATATAATATATTTTATGATAAGACCTCTGCCAGAATAAGAATAGCATTGATGAAAACAGTCTTTCTCGTTTTCCTATTCCGACACACTGCACTTTCCTCTATTTTGTTAACATAGCCATGGCCTGTCCGTCCTTTAATATCAATGACTATGCTAAGATTTGTATTGTGTAAACGACGTGTTGGACATTTATAAATTATTTTATATATATTATTATGTAGAACATAAATATAGGTACTTATATATAGATGCTTAGTCGACCTCCGCTCTTTGCAGAAGTTATACTTCGTGATGGAAGACTATAAACAAGATGCTATAGTAGAAAAGTAGATGAATCTAAAATTAACATATACATAGGTACTTTACAATGTAAGTACTTAGTAACGATGACTGGATTAATAAGCTAAATACTTATACTTTTGGTCGATTATTTCATCACAAACTTTCTACGAAGAGCTTCATCCTACATTTTATACTATATATGTATAAGTGATATGCGTATAGATTATATATACTAACTATATCTATTCACTTGATCTATTAAAACAAAAATATATCACTACTATACGCTGGCTTTAGGCTTATCACATCCAAGACTTGTTCAGATCAACGACTTTAGCAAACGAAAAATGACATTTAATTATTAGAAATAAACAACAGAATATTAGTAAAAAACTAAAAAAGACGTTTATAACTCAATCGAAAAGTGTATTTTGATTTTTATAAACCGTGTAACAACATATATAGGTAAAATGTAGTCATGTACATAATAATATATTGTTTTAGTTAAAGTATACGCACGTGGTGTGGACTCTTATTTAATATCAAATTTGATGTAACATTTTTAAAATTTATGTGGAAAATAAATGAATATGATAATGTTGTACTGGCTCCAGGTATCAATGTTACAGAAACAATATTGATAGCTCGTGTTTTTTTGGAGAATTATATTATTTAAAAATCTTAACGCTGTGCAGGATGTAGGTAATGCGGGAATGGTTGCACTGAGACGAAACTCCACTGTAGGTATAAAACTTACTTACACCTTACTTTTGTGTAAAAACTGAAAACTAAACGGTTACGCTGAAACGTGGTAGGTGCATAATATTATTATTTACTAATTAATCATATTATGCAGTATTATATTATACATAATAATATAATATATAATATATGTACTAAAGTGTATACTTAAAACTACACGATGATCAGCTCCACCTCCCTCGCAGGAAACTTTATGGATAGGTACCGCTTGTCTACCACAGTAGTTATTGAATATTTTATTAAATTCGAACTAAACATCTCAACATTAAAATATACCAAAATGTTGTAATAATTACGCCAAGGGAAATATTTTTGATATTATATTTGAATATACTGAACTTTATAGATGACTCGAAAGAAGTATTTGAGAGTTCTTGAGAGAAAAAAAATAATTCATCTTTGTCGCGTGTATTACGTAAAAACACGAAATCACTTGAAATATATTATTATACCTTCTGTCAACGTTTTTTTCGAATTCAAATTCTTATAATATGTTTCAGACATATTTTCGTTTATTACACAATCAATAAAACTTTAATATTTCAACAGTATTATAATTCCGTCGTAGTGCAACACTATATACATATTATGTATATATAATATATATAATATATCAATGTAAGGAAAATAATATGAATATTAATAATAGCTAGTAGGTAACATTCGCGTATGCATAATAAAGCAACCAATAACCGTTGAACGTGTTTAAATAACCCGGAGTCACACTATACTATATATACAGGTTATATACAGTTACACTATATATACAGGGTGATTCGCACCCCCTCTCTCATTTTTCCTTTAATAATTTATTTATTCGAATTCTTATAGTAAGGACAATATAGCCCTTAAGACAAACATTTAAAGTAGATATAATATTGGATCTAGTTTTTATGGCAATTCTTACAAATTATTAATGTTGATAGATTAATAATATTAATCACTATAATATTGAAATCACATAGCTCCCATATATTATATACTCATTATCACGAATTTATTATCCTCAGTGATCCTTAGACACGTCAACATTTTCAGAAAAATTATCCTTAAAAAATACGGTCTGAGTACCTATATTTAAAAATTCCAAAAATCAGGATTTGAATAAATTCATTAATAGAGAAGAAAAGGAGTGAGCGTGCTCGGTGAATCACTCCGTATATAAACCTGAGAAAAAAATGTATTTTTCTGTTTTGTGCGTTTAACGTAATTTTGATACTCTAAACTATAATAATATGTATTATTCATAAGTTAATTTTTTTTAACGTTTCGTTATACAATAATAAAACCTATGTAAAATGTAGGTATTTCAATAGTTATGTAAAATCAGGTAATCAACTTCATAATAATATTATATTGTAACAGCATATTTTAAGGTATTTTCGTTACGTTCGGCTTATAAATTGATAATAATATTGTAAAATTGGACATATATAAACTAGTTAGAAAGTAACGAAAATATCCAAGTTAACTTACTATAATTATTTACTTTGTACACACAATGCCAAAGTGCAGAAATATGTGCATACTTCTGTATAGTTTGAACCACTAACGATTTTCAAACTCTGTCCGTTGCATTCGATTTTTACGTCCAACAATTTATACCGCACATAACCAATAATTATATGATGACAGAGTTTTTATGGTATTCCGAATATCAGGTAGGTTGATTTAAATATAATAAACCTTTGGTAAAACGTGTAAACTAAACAAGTATAGCGTCGCTGGTATTTTATAGTTGAAAAATAATAATATAAATCGTAATTTAAGCGAGCATTAATGGAAAACAAAGTGATAATTTGTGAAACATTAAAACGTTTTATATATAGGTACTTTTAAAACCAGTCGTTAATTTCTAATTTCAATGTCGTAAACCGTATTAAATCGCTTTTTTAATACTATATAAGGCACACTTTAAAAAATAATAATGAAAACATTCAACCATATATAGAGTGTACCTCTGCAGTACATTGTATATTATATAGGTACCCTACCTATACGCTTTCGATAAATACGTGTCTGCGTAAGACAATAAAACTAACCCTACCTTTTAACAATAAAAAAAAATATATATATATTTAATTGTAAACGGTTTTCCAAATGTATCTTGTACCTATATATAGTAGTAATAGTAACCTAGTACCTAGTTAGAGGAGCGAGGAATGTCTATAAAGACATCGAACATACACATACACAATATTTATATACGTACATATTTCGGTATAAAGTTATGTCGCAAGACCGTTATAATATAATATATTATATCATATTTTATATGTGTACGAGGCGAGGAGCTCGAGGCGATTTTAAAATATACGTAAAACGGCCATTCGTGTTTTATTTTTTTCCATTATATTCTTTCGTGTACAATATATAAATATTATAATACTGAATTCTTATATTATGTTCGTCGACGGCGATAAACTTTTGAGCGTGCGTCTTATAATCCATATAAATAATAATAATAATATCTATACCTACCTGTAGTAAGTATTATAAGGTATATAGGTAGGTACCAAAGTATATAAAACGGTTTTAATACCATCACACGAATAAAAATTATGCAGTTTTCTATCATGTACCTATATATAACATAATATATACCTAATATTATATGATAAACATGAAGTTTGTAATAGACACATGCACACACAGAATATACGACAGCAATATCATATTATAATAACCTGCAGTAGTCCAGACCGCGCTCGTTGAAGTTTGCGTGCAACCATGTTCTTATTTAATATATTTACGTGTAAGTAGGTACCTAACCTAACCTATACATCTGAATATATATATATATATATGTGTACAGCGTTTCTAAAGGATTTGACAAAAATCGTTCGTATTATTATTATACGTTGTAATTTGATTTTTTTAATTTTCTAGTACGCCTGCAAGAGTAGCTAAATGAACGAATTTCGTCTGACCCGCTGACATGAAATGCATTTTATCAATTATTATTTTTATGGAATAAGGTTTTGATAAGTTGTAATGACGTTTTTGTGATTTTACTCTCTACTCTCATTGGTTGAATATGTACCATGCATATGGTTACATTGAATTTCGATAGCTCACGTAAACTGTTCCTGAATATTATCCAATGTGGCCCTAACAATATAATATTATATTAATTATACAGTATGCAAAATATGCGTCATATACGCGATGTACGACGACGATAGACGAAAATATAATAATAACAAGAGCACATAACCTCTGCGGTATAAAACATAATAAATTTAGATTTTTTTTCGCGCGTACATAATAATAATAATATTATCATCTCCACCGTCAGCTGTCGTATCTCTGTCACGTCATCTTATACATGGCATTATTTTGTCATTAAATTTCGGATGACCCAAGGGTCGAGTACCCACGTAGCTCAAGTTCAACTACATATAACAAATAACAATATCCTATAGGTACGTTATATTGCTACGAAACACGCAGTTGGGTTTAGGGGGCGATAAAAAAATGTATATATTATTACTTTTAAGTATGAATAAGTATGCGTTTTAATTGCCGTCATCCAAAAAGCTAATTTAAAATTTATGTTAAAACTCAGAAATAAGATATAGGGCATATAGCATATTTATATACGTATATTATAAATAATTGTAATATCTGTTTTTAACATGTTCAATGCCAAGGTCGACACGTAGTCGACAACTGTCACACGGTCTCGGGGACCACGGTCGACAAATGTACATCTTGATGTATATTTTTGGCACATCTTTCTGGGCGTATTATTTGATTGATTATAGACGAACCGTTTCGATATTTATACGTGGTTATTCGGTAGGATCTCGTGATTTCAACGGTATATTTGGATTTTCCGTATCTATTTTTAGCGAGTTTTAATTATTTTTCCCCGAACGACGACGACGCCGACGCCAACGCGCGACGCCGACGCGCGACGGCGCGGCTGTGCTATTTCCGATAATATATTTTTCGTTTTACTATAATATCATTTTGACGAAATAGTATTAGTTTATTTTAATAATTTGCAGAGTGTATCATCTTGCTCGGATGTATAATAACAATATTAAGTGTATAAGTGTATATTTATGTTCGCAGACTATGGTACACTCTGTATTCATATTTTTACATACTGTTTATTACATATTATTTATTTTGATAGGTACCCCATTGGTCTACGCCAAAATTATTATTTCTTGGTACTAACGATCATTAGTAAAATAAATCAATATTCCAAGAATGTAAGTTCCAGGAACGTCAAAATATAATGATTTTAATAATATTTAAATAACAATTTCGCAAAACCGGTGGCGACACGTAGTCGCGGCACAGTTTCGGCGCGGATGCATACTATATGCGCATCATAAAATATACTGTGGCACTCGACGTGTTAAAATACATAACAGATGGCAAATTAAAATATTTGGGAGGGGGGGGGGCGCTAGAAAATTTTTGATTCTCGAAGTGGGCGGTGGATGAAATAAGTTTGAGAACCTATGTTTTAGAGGTATTTCCTCGACTTCTCGAAAAATACCTTATTAACGTTTTTGAATATAATTTTAGATTCTGAGTGGAACGATGAATGTATTGATTTTACAATGATGTGTGTTTTTTTTTTATTTTTTTTTTTTTTTTGTGTCTGTCATCACCTTTTAGGGCAATAAAACTGCTTCAATTTTCTTCAATAGCAACTTTTCTGATTGGAAAGTGAATCTAGTTGGTACTTGGGGGGTCAAAAGTAAAAATTTCCCAGTAGTTTTCAAAAGCGACGTGAAAAACAAAAGAAAAATTAAGGAAAAACGGGAATTTTTACGCAAAATCGATTTTTAACAAAATCGATTTTGGTTTTTAGTGTAACTCTAAAACAAATGGCTGTAGATACATGAAATTTTCACAGGTTGTTTATATTTGCATTTTCTATACATGATAAAATTTTGAAAATAATTTGACTCTTTTTGAACTGTTTACGGACATTGTCAGTTTTCAATTTTTTTAGTTTTTTTTTCTATAAATATCAATAAAATTTTATTTGTTGGTTAAAAAAACTTGAAAATTTAATACAAGGCTCCTAGTATATTCTTTCAAAGGCCGATGAAAAAAATTAAAAATCCTTAGTCACAATTTTTTTTATAAGCATTTAAAGTTCAAATATTGACAAAATACGTAAAAACGACGAAAATTTGGAAATTATTTTAAGTTAGAAATTCATAAAAAATTTTGTTTTTAAATCTAAGATTTTAAAATTTAATACAAGATTTCTCATAAGTTTGTCTACCTTTATCAAAAAAAAAATTTTTAGAAGAAAGTCAAATTAAATTTTTATGAGCGTTTGAAATTCATATTTTTACAACATTTGATATTCACTCGGTTTCTCATGTAACGATTTTCTGTTTTTGTTGTAATTAACAAACGAATACGACCGTAGATATATGAAATTTTCACAGGTTGTTTATATTTGGATTTTCTATACACGGTAAAATGTTGAAAATAATTTGACTCTTTTTGAGATGTTTACGGACATTGTCAATTTTCAATTTTCTTAGTTTTTTTTTCTATAAATACCAATAAAATTTTATTTCTTGGGCGAAAAAGCTTGAAAATTTAATACAAGGCTCCTGATATATTTTTACAATAGCAATTGTAAACTATTTAAAATACATAGGCACAATTTTTTTTTATATGCATTTAAAATTCGAATTTTGACAAAATTTATCAAAATCTCGAAAATTATTAATCACTGTAATTAAAAAATTATAAAATGTTCAGTTTTTATAACTAAGGATTGAAAATTTAAAACAAAGATTCTCATAAATAGTTCATACTGTAACCAAAAAATCTACAAAATACATAAACACAGTTATTTTTTACAGACATTTTAAATTCAAATTTGGACGAAATTACATACTAAAATCAGTAATAACGATTTTGGTTATTTTGTTGTAATTTAAAAATATTATTCGTCGGTATAATATGAAACTGAAGAATCAAAAAAATCAAAATATGGCCTATCCATACAATCTACAGTTTAATATTACGATTACCCCAGCATATTCTGTGTTATCACTTTCTATCGTCGAGTGATAAGCTTTTGTCCGAATAATTAAAAGAGTGGTTATTGTCTATGATAGTATCACGGTTCGTTGTTGATGTATAACGCGTTATAACTTATAAGTACCTAATGGATATTGTGAAATGATTAATTTGGAATTTATTATAAGTCAATTATTTTTTTAATACCTACCATAGATAAGTATGTAATATGTCTTAAACCAAGACTAACATACCGTCTCCACTCAGAATCGTTTTTCTTATACAATGATATTGTATCATTGAATTCAAATTTAATTCCATCCATTATACAGTGACCCACTTGTAACCTACTGTACAGCAGAGCGACATCCACTTACTTACCCGCATTTTTTTTTAGATAATTTGAAATCATTATTAGGGAAAAAATAAATGATTCAATAATTGCTATCGTTATCGTCGAGTAGTTATAATTAGTTAATAATATTTCAAGTTTGGGGTACTCTTGCAGTGTGTCACTCCATTACACTCATCCAGATCTTTAAATACTTATATCCACAATTGACCAATCGTTCGAAATTCCATTTTTATGTTTACATTTTCCATTTTACGAATTCGTCCTAAAAAAACCCTCCCTCCACCTCTCTTTAACTTCAACGGTTGTAATAAAATACATAATATATTATGCTAAATTGCATACATCGGTGCGATCCCACGTAGAATAAGATAATAAAAACTTTGCGTCCACTGAGTGCGTTACTGCAAGACTCCAAAAGTATATTATGTCGGACGGCATCGGGATAAGAATTATTATTTTTTCGCTTCCATTGTGTGTATATGCATAATGTGCGTGTGAGCTGCAGTGTGTAAATCTCTCCGACTACGAAATTCTGGTGATCGGCTGGTTAAACGCATAGGTACTATTTTGTAGGTCTACGTTAGAATAATATTAAACAGAAAAAGTTTTGCGTTCCAATTCTATATTTATATCATGACCAGCGATACGCGAGCGAGGAAAGCTATAGAGAAATAAACGCACGCGTATTGTACGGGTTGGCCATCGAAACGTTTTTGTTTGATATTATAATATAGCGTACCTATATAATTGGAACATTTAAAATAAAACAAAATATTAATTCTCGACAACTGCAGATTATGTAATAAATAATAATGTGCTTATACGATGTGTGTCGCGGAGTGGCATGCGCTCATATTATGCCAATTAAATTTAATTTTAACATAATGTAACATTCGCGATTATTGTCCGTTCGCAACTCGAACAATCATAATATATAATGATATTGCAGTAAACGATATACCGTTAATTACCAAGGTATAAGAACTGTGCACGCGGTTATAAAATTTACGATGATGCACCCGTATTATATTCTAGGGTAATCGGTCAGAAAGTCCGAGCACATTTTTATTTTATCAAATTAAAAGTCCAAAAATATATAAATATTATTATTATTTATTAAAATTTGTATATTTATGTTATCATTCAATATTTTATTTGACAATTATTTCTAGGTTGGTAATTTGGTATATAAGGAATAGTAATCAAATATAATATAATATTGTATGAGAAAATTTATTTAATTATTTAATTTAAAATGTTGTGAATAGAATATTTTGTCGTTTTGGACTTTTTGTACTCTGCAGACTAAACAGTCCGGATACACAATATTCTAGTCACTCTTCGCTAGTCGTGTTCACATATTATATAGGTACACCTTTTTAGGTAGATTATAGGTACCTATATTTAAATCGGTCGTGACGATTTAAAAGTTTGAAACACGATACCTATACATCGTGGCAGGGGTTGATAAAGCGACAAACGAAACGAGAGTACCTATACATGTATAATAATAATAAGGCGTAATATAATATAATAAATAACGTGAAAATTACACTCAAGTAGGCCCATACGCCTCCTCCGTAGGGCGTGCGACGGCAATTATATGTGTCCCCCGAGAGACCCGTCGCAATGTTGGCGAAATTAAAACACACACACACACACACACGTGAATTATATAATAATAATATTATCATACGAAATAATATGTTAACGGCGGCCGGTGTTTATATACGCATATTACGACCGGGTGGAATAATAATAATTATATTATAATGGTAGAAAATTCATTAGACGCAGTCGGTTGTTTATTTTATGTTTTCATTAGAGCGACATTTCGTTCATAAATAACGCGTATACCTAAAGTATATTATGTATATATGATTACGAGCTATATAAGCTATTATACATTATGCAGCCAGGTACCTATAGGTGCGCGTTACGTATAAAAACGAATGCAACAAATTGGTTTTTGATTTTCGAGCGATAATTATATCATTATTATTATTTTATCGACATGAATTAATTCCCGTCTCATATTATTATTATTATTATTATTATTTTTTTTTTTTAATGGAATACGAGAGAGACTACGCGCATCGTCGTAAAACAAACTAGTATTATTATTATAATAATATCGTGTATATATACTATACATGTCGTGCCGGGTACGCGATAATAGGTAGGCTGAGCAGGTAGATAAGTAGTACTGCGGGTATACTATATGTATATAGACAGGTAGATTGGTAGGTACCCGTGTGGTATAGGCCTAATAATCGATTGTACGTTTTTTATGTATTTTTTTTTTTTCAATGCGTGCACGACGTATTCATAATAATATTATACGACGATGACGACGCGACGTTCGTTCGTTCGTATAATATATAAACGACTAATAAACCGGACGAAAACCGGTCGACCGTTATTTAGTTTACCAATCTCGTTCCGTGCGCGCAATCGCCGCGTGGAATTATGTATTATTTTTATTAAATGTTACGGCCGTACCTTTAATACCTCTGAAATACATGTAATACATTATAATATGTATTACATATTATATAAAATGTACTGCTGCAGGTCCAAAAGCCCTCCACCATCAGCGAACAAAAAGAAAACCCTCCCGATTTCCCAGTTATTTAGATTTTATACGCCGCGGTTGATGGCATCTGAGTAAAAATAAAATAACACTTTTGGTTAAATAGCTTAATCACATGGACAATATTGAACAGCAACAAACAATAATACAACAATCAGGGTTAAATACATATTACACAGCTGTTTCGATTGAATAGGTTTCCCTGTAATGTATGTCAGGAATTGAAAAAAAAATATACGACCATATCATTATATTATTATATCGGATCTTTCTTCTAAACTTCTAACAGATTGAAATAAAAAAAAAAAAAAATCTCTTCCCTTAAATAGTGTCCATTTCCTAGATTTCTTATCCATTAATAACGTCCAACTATATAAATTCTCATCAACTTCATATTTTCATTCTTGTAACACAGGTTTCAAAATTTAAATCTATGAGCTTTAAACAATATTATTATATCCGTGATTAATGTTGAAATTTTAATTTAAAAACAAATTGTACGTATAATTACATTTATCTACATGGCGTAGATACATCGATAATAATAATCGTGTATAGAAGAGAAGTCCTCAGAGACACAATTTGAGGAAGAATTTTTTTCTTTTTCGGCCGTCGGAGAGGATGACTCGGGTAGATCAGCTGCAGTACCCATCGTCGTCACTCGTCATATAATATTAAATTATTTTATAAGAACGTTGGAAAAAACGATTTTTAATCGGTTCCACGCGCATGTGCCGTGCGTCAGTCTTTTATGATAAGTGAATTCTTCGAGTTATGATAGGACCGAAGAGTTTAACATATAATATACATAATATTATATGACGGCTACACGAGAAATTAATAAACACGAAAAAGGATTATATTATATTATAAGCGCTCGTCATGCGTTCGTAGTTTCGTATCGCCGAGGATGCGATTTATAAAACGCTTAATTATAATAAAATAAATAATTATGATCATTACATCGAGACGAATTCGTTAAAACGACGCAGATGAACTGCTGTGCCGAGTGATGGGACATGAGTGATATATGCCTCTAGGAATATTCTCCAGGGAATGAGCCTGGAAACAAGGAATATTACAGAAACATTCCTTTACCTGTCGGGGAAATTTCTTCGAAAAAACAGTTTATTATACGAGTACGAGTAGAACGACAGTTGTACTGAGCAGTTAAATAATTAATATATAATGAAGTAATTATTTGAAATTTCATCTTTACGCTGTCAACTGAAATGTAAGTGTATAACTTGATCTAGATTTATTAAAAACTAAATACGTTTTTGGAATCGGCCAAGTCTTCCTGTAATATTTTAGAGTAAAAATACTGTACTTGTCTTTCAGATCACTTTCAACTATAACTTATAAGCTTAATCAAACATTGAAACTAAAAACGTTTAATATTCCAGGGAATTTCCTCTGGAAATTTCCCAAAACCAAATTCCCGGGAATTTGCACATCATTATAGGAGGCGCGTATACAAACGGATCGTACACGAATTATTCTGATCTCGCAGACGTTATGTAATGTATATAGTAGGAACACTGTTGTTATTATTACATTACATATATATTATATATAGTATTTTGGTTTGGACGGACATGTGTTTTATTATTCGTCTCGACGACGCGACGTACAGAACGATATTCAGTTATCGTACGAGCATATAAATATATATATATATATACACAAGTACCATATGGACGGATAGTGCGAGGACAAGTCGAACGAACACGTTGAGAACATCGTTTATATAATATTATACGCATCGTGCGGTGTGGGGTGAGGCGCGGTGTGCACTTTATAGCTAATAAACGAATAACAATATACAACAAAGTTATGCGTTTTATGGTCAACACGTGTGTGTGTGTGTGTGTCTGATAAATATTTTCCAGTGTTTCTACACGTATTATTATTATTATTCTTATTATTATTATTATTATTATTATCGTATGATATTATGCCGTGCACAGCGCGCGCATCGTCGTCGTGGTAATACTCGCCGTGCGCGTATACATAATGTCGTATTTTCAAACCGACCACCGCTCCTCCGTCGTCGTTTCGACAGCGATATAAACGCGATTTCAGAAAGGAATAGTACATTGTTATCGGGGCGCGTGTACGGATCGTTATTATTTTGTTTTGTCGCTGGTCTGAAACTCCTATCGTGGGGGGGCCACGGCCGCGTCGTCGTCAGAGAGTTTAATAATATAAATATAATAAAACACCTATAAACTTAAAGCAGTGTTCGATCCGTGATCGTTATGTTTTCAATTTTTAGTTAATTCTAAAAAAATTACAAAACGGCCGTTAAAAACCATAAAATATAATACTAACGGTTTTGGTCGGTGCATATTTTTATCTAGTTTAATAATAATAATATAACAACTCCGTCCGACATTGAAACTTCAACGGCTAAAGTGTACCACCACCATTACGCAGAGTCGTTATCGTATAATTCAAAGTCGTATTCGTGCCTTTAGTTTTTACACGTCATTGAAAATCATTCACCGGTATAGGTACATTACTGATAATTATTATTATTATTATTCATTCGTCTAAAACCTTATCGCGTCGACCACGTGTGTGTTGAACAAATCTCTGCACACACAACAATACAATGCAGTCACGGTTTGTCTACAGGTGGCATAAGTAGAAATCGTGGCGAGACGGAGGTCTTGAGAGGACTAGCTACTTACATATCCCCCCCTCCCGGAAAAAAAGAATGGGCAGTTTTGTTGCACTGGCACTATAATATTATAGTAATAGTTGCATTTATGTCACACATGAATAGTACAATTATTTTGAAAAACCCCAACAAAGTCGATATGCTGCAGGAAAAAGCCAAAAAATCAAATACTGCAATTTTTGGCAAGATTTAACCGAAATATGTTGTTGAATATTAAGGGCACGACGGACGTGCGTGTGTGAGTGATGTAGAATACGTCTTGTATTGTATATTATAAACGTTGTTTCCCGTGCCCGGGAACGCGTGAACGTGTACCTAATATATTATCATTTATTATTATCATAATATCATTTACAATAAACTCCGTCCAGTCCCGTCCCGCCAAATCACGTCGTACAAAAGGCGCCTGTATATAATAGTAATAATAATCGTCGGTTGTACGCATAATATAACATGTTGTACATCGTATAATATAATATCGCGTCCTACGTCGTCGTACATCGAGCAGAGAGACGACGTCGTCGTAGGCGAAGGCGCGGGGGTCGAAACAAAAGAGTTTAAGACGGCGAAAAACACACGCGCGCACACGTGTATCATACAACGTTATTATAATATAAAATAAACGCGTGTTTGTAGCCGATGAACAGTACCCGAGTAGTATAATATAATATTATATATTATTATAATAGTTGTATAAAGCATATCAAACACGACGAGGACGCGTACATTATTAAACAGTACGTCGACGACGACGATATATATATATGAAAATATAATAATATCGTATATATATATATATATATATATGTATTCGGACACGGTGTACGGCCGCATTGTGTTACGCGCGCTTCTTTGGATATTCCAAATAATAATATATATATAAACAGGAGGTAGGCGCGATCGCGCGCCGCCGTGTATAATATGATCATAATAACATTATAATATCCAAAGTCCTACTGCTGCGGCGGCGGGGTACAGAAATAAAAAATAAAAAAAAAATTTAAAAAAAAAATGTTCGTATGTAATTATTATAATACTATTATCGTATAGGTATTGTGCTATTCATTAACGCGCCCGGTACGAAGTCGACCGAGTTGGTTTTAATTAAAAAATGTGTACATACGCGCATGCATTATATATATTATTGTATTACAAACCGTTCTTAATCAACACGCGTATGCACTTATTATTATTATTATTATTTTACAATATACGTACTGCACTATTAAACCATTTTATATAAACATATAATAATATAATATGTATACATGCGCTTAATACGAAGACTCCCGCTAGCAGCCATGTACACTATTTAATATTATTTTATATACATTTTTTATAATGAATAGAGTACTCGTATGCACACGTTTAATTAAGCAGTCCTGCTGCTGCTGCTGCTGTTACCGCTACCGCAATAGCGGTGATCGGTGACTTCTGAACCAAGGTTCGAGCTTATATACCGCGCGCGTTCATAATATGCTGCAGTTGGCCGTCTACCGCTACCACGGTTAAACTGGCGTTATTCGTTCGATTACTTCGAGTGTATATTATTAATATATTATAATGACGTATTATCAATAAATTATGTTACATAATAAATTTGTACGTTACATTTAACTCGAAAACCGTTCAAACTTTAAGCATCGTTTTCTGACGTTAAAGACCGCTCGCAGTATTTATAAGTATACCTCGATTATAATAATTTAAGATACTTATACAGGAACCAAGAAGAATATTTTATAATTTAAATTTAGTTAGCCTTTTAAGATGCGTACAGTCCGTGGCGTACTGGATGATAATTTTACCGTTGAACCCGCAGACAATAATATGTCTATATAAGAAAACGCAGAAGATTTTAAACGTTAAGATCAATTAATACAGTTAATCGATAATCACAGAAAATTGTGAAATAATCTAAAATAATGTTCAAAAAAAATTAAACATTTTAAAATTGTTCGTGATGTATTTCTTGGGGTATCGTATACGAGGCGATATATACATATATACTGAGTGTAAAAAGATGAAAATACGTCATTACTTCGTTATGAAACTCCCATCGATAGTGATAATAATATATGTAAACACTTTAACTATGTTCTGACTTATTATTATTATTATTATTACAAGACCGAATAGATGGGTGCGTATATATCAAAGAACGACGAGGCAAGAAAACGAAAAGAGGATTGTGTCTACAGGCAGTATATTATAGAGGTACAGGTGTAATATGCGTAACCATCGTGTCATAACGAGTAACGATTTATTTGTAGAAACTCATCCACCGATACGGTGTACATATATAATAATAATTATATAATAATCAATAAAAATATTTTTTTACTTAATACATATACGTACTTTATACTTTTTAACTTAAAATGGTATTCATTATATATCATATGCTATAGCACTGTAAACTTTAAAATATCTTTCGACTAAGGCACTTGCAGACGTACTATAAATCGCTAAATCGATAACCAGCCTTAAGATAAAATGTTCGTAAGCTCATCAAGTAAAAACCAATTCATGTTTAATTAATATATCTGCACACTGCACAGCATATGTGACAAATATATTAGATTTATCATGTCAATTTAAGCTTACCTACTAATTACTATACAATAGGACGCAATCGGAACACAGAAAAGGTAGGAAAAAAATCGTTTACCTGCGTCTGTGACGCAATCGATGAACTCCGAGTATATTAGGTATATTATTATATTATGCGTGGACGAGAAAATCATGGTGATTGCAATCGTAATATGCAGTCCGCGTATATAAGAGAAAAAACAAATTGCATCAATATAATAAATATTGTACCTATATATTATTATTATTATTATTTTGTCGTGTTCCTTTGACGACGACAGTACACTGATATATAACTTCACTGGAAACAGCGGCAGTGTATTATAATAGTGTATACCGTGTTCGGTAAATTTATACGGCGAAGACGCGAACGTTTCGGCGGGCGTAAACAAACAATAATGAAGGCAGCCGTCGCGAAGACGGTACATAAATATATAATAATATAAGGGTTGACGCGCGAGGGGATGCGACACGCAGATACGAGGCGACGACGGGTTCGGCGTTGTCGTGTCTATTGTGCACGGCGGATTAGAATATATGCAGAAAAAAAAGAGGTAAAGAACGGAGCGGTTCCGTCGAGGTATTATAAAAAAAGTAAAAAGAAGTATACAAAGAAAACGTGTCGTCAGAAACGCGAGTACAATGATATTATGTATAGGCGTAGAATTATTGTAAACGAAAATATGATAATTTATTACTACATCTGCGTATTAATATTGATTAATGTTGACTATATTACATGAAACGATAGAATAAAATAATAAATATGCTAGTAGTTCAAAAACTAAATTTGAAGACATTTTTTCTACCTTAAAAAGTCAAAAACACAGGTTTTTATTTTCAAAAAAAAATTATTATTCCATTATCCTTATTTCTTGCAAAGTTCACGTGCGAAATGATAATATGCGTAACACGACTTTTTCTCAATCATTCACTATAATCGAAAAAATGACGTGAACCCATCGTGACGTTTCATCGTTGGACAAGTGCTGGAATATATTGCCGGGTGTCAACAAGTAAAAGCAGATATATTGACAGGTAGAAGTAGAGATCGACGACGTGAAGTAGTAGAGGTGTTATCAGATATTGGCAGGCATCGTTAAATAATAATGGCTAGACTATATGAGACGTCTTGTATAGTACCTACTACAATTGATTTTATATATTAAGATTATCTTTCACACCGATAGTGGTTTATAAAATACTTTTACTGCTATCCGTCAGTCGACACGCCGAAGGATACAGATGTTGCTCAGATGAAGTAGAACAATAGTATATATGAAGTATTAGATAGTTTGTCAATTATTATTGAAATAAAATAGTTATAATACATAACAATATAATAATGATATAAACGTATTTTATAATATACAATAGGACAAGCGCGGCGATGTAAGGGCGCGGCCAAACTACCCGACAATATGACATGCGATCTATTATTTTGATTGACTTGTTTGTATGTATGAAGTCCGCAGTGAGGTTCGAACAAATAGTCGTAAACTATAGTATGGTCTGAATCGCTTATTTTTGCGAGTTATGAGTAAATTCATATTATGTTTTGATTTGTTTTCAAACATTTGTACGATGTTTTTGACCACACTTCTCCATTCTATGACTCGGTGACAGTTTTATTTTGGATGCGGGAACTTTGTTATTTGATCTATGGTGATTGGTGGTTTATGTCCTGCTCCAGAAATGAATATTAATTTAGTTTTACCGAGTTTGGCGAACTCGAAATCCACAGTTGACAAGAAATGTATTTAATTCGTAAATTGTATTTTATTCTTGCCATGCGCTTATATTTCTAATTACGTTTAGTACGAATGGCTGCCACAGATCTAGCGTTACTTTTGACATTCGTTTACGAAAAGTTTCTGGATTATATTTTGTTAATTCTCAACAAGGTTTTGTACTCTCAGACAATTATACTTACCTATACATTAAACAAAAACAAAACTACTTTTAATTTGAACATGTCTGTTTTGGTGCAAATAAACAAAAAAGAAAATGTTCAGAGTAGCTGAGCTCTGCTTGGCTTGGCTACTCTATTGGATGATCTGTGTAGTGCGATCCCTATAACTATGATTTATATAAATATTCTGGAAACTAATGATGTGCTGCAGCTTCGTTGTCATACGTTTGGAAAGGTCGATTGAGTAGAGTGAAGAAGAACAGTTGATTTAGTAATAATAATATGTTTAATTAATTTAATACTCATAAATTTGTAGACATGCAGACTGTAAAGAACTCTGCTCAAGAAATGAGAGTTTACAACTCGGGACATGGACTTATCACACGGACTTATATTATAATTGTATTATATAGAGTATCAGGACTCGCATTTATACGGGATTTCGCCTAGTTACACACTTACATTGTAGAACTGGCTCGGAGGTGTTGTATATCTACGGAAAGGCAGCCGACCGCGTGTTGTACAATATTCTTCGTTGTCTTTGTGGTCTGACTTGTTATCGAAGTTCATATATGACAATTCCAAGAATTGATGAGCTGGTTTGAATACTTTTGTCGTTAAATTGTAAGGTTTGGTTTCTGTATGGGAACCGACGGGTGCGAGTTGATGACTGATTGCGTTTGATAATATATAATGTAATATGAAGATAATAAAATAGTATATAGTGATGCGTAATAAAATAAATGTAAAACGACACTGCAGCAGTCGGTGCAGTACGCGGTTCAGAATATTATTACATTTTTCGTAATTGAGGTTATATAAAAACACCCTGTATATAGGCATACAGAGATATAATATTATATAATTAATAATAATTATTATACTATATATAAGTCCGTACCCGCGTGTTCACCCACATAATATACGCATCACCACTCCCCACTCTCGTCGCCAGGGTCGAATTTATGGACAAGGATTATAAAATGTTATTAAATCTTATTATACGACCTGCCGGGTAGACGACGACGACGTGCCGGCGAATTTATACATATTATATATAGGAATATAAAAATACGATAAAGTGCATCAGCGCCCGCCGTGTGCCTACGCGGAATAATAATAACAATAAATTGTCGTCGTATAACGATTTAACACGAGAGACCCGGGTGGGTACCTATAATAAAAATGTGTATGTAAAATTCGGTGTGCAATTACACCTGGCGCGTTCGAATATTATCGCCGCCGAGACGATTGGGCTGCAACGGCGGCGGGAAATTCAATTGTTATTAAAACGCAGTCGTCGCGCCGCCGCCGCCGCAGAGTTCAATTAAAATGTTAAACTGTGCGAGGACAAAGACGCTCAGCAATGTGACTGCGTTCTCTTAAAAATATGACGTGCGTGTGGATTGGAGAAATAATAATTATTATTGCGTTGTCGTCGTCGTCGTCGTCTTGTACGAGCAGGTGAAAAAACGGTAATTTATAGGTAATATTAGGTATAATATTTATTATTACGGAAACGCTGCTGATGTACCCGAGTGGTGGGTGAGAGAGACTTGACCGAATCAAACGACGTAGTCGCGATCGTTTGTTGTGCGCACCAAACATAATATTCATATTATAATGACGACGATAAAACGCCAACTCTAATTTTCGATTTTTTTTTTCAGCCTCTCGTCGCTTGCCAAACTCGAGCTAACTGCAGAGCCTCGCCGACATATTATATACAACCGTAGCGCCTTATCAATATATTATATTTTACTCGTGGACGATTGCAGCGTGGGAATTCGTTTCGAATCGCCCTAAAAACGCTCCGATCACATCGCACAACATTATATTATTGTTATTATCAATAAAATATAATATTGTGTTTAATACTTTTTATTTAGACGCTTGCTTAGTCCGCGATACGTTATCGACGGTATTATTATATATTGTTTTCTCGTAAACGTTCGCACGCGTTTGTATACGCATATTATTATATTAAATTATATGCACGTGCACACGGGTAATATAAAACACTATATACATGTACACATGCGTGTAAAGAGATTTGAGATGATTTCTCGAATATAATTATTATGATGTGCACACATACTTAATAGTAAGAGTATAATATATAATAATATCATATTCCTATAGCTATTGGGTCGTCAGCGAGAGACGCGGCCGCAGCGAACTACGACGGTTTTTACAATTAAATTTACTTTTAAAAACGTTCGAACACACGATATATTTAGGTACTGCACGAATCCGTCGTCATTAAAACAGTTTAAGATTAAGTGTGTATATAAACGAGTAGTAAGTATATAATATCCCGTCCGAGGGTATTTCAAATTCAATTTTTTTTTAATAGAAACGCGTGAACACAATTTATTGTACGTATATGTTGTTGTGTTTATTGTTATTTTCGATAAAACATAGCCGGACAAGTAATTATAATTGATTATATCGGTCGGTAAATCTTTCAATAAAAACGAATGTATATATATTGTATTTTTTTTTAATTACAACCTTTTTTCTATCCATATTATAATTATTAGGTATTGGGTGGAAAATTAATAATAAAAGAGACAAACTAGTATAAACGTTATTATAAGTCATATTATAATATACAGACGCACAGGTATAATAGGTAAATACAATATAATATACATAAATGGTAACAGGTTCACTTTTTTTAATAATATCGGAACATCGTCAATGCGCATTTATATTTATTGTATAATTTTATATTTCTCAGAACTCCGTGTTATTGAAATAAAAAGTCATTAAAAAATATTTATGTATAATGGGTAAAAAGTATTATGCTTACAGTCATTAAAATAAATAAGTCATATGAGCAAAATATTACCAATCAATCTAAAAAATGTGAATCGTAGTTGAAATGATTTTATAGTTTTATTATACGAATTTATAGAAATAACGGTCCTAAAAACGTCGGATTGCATTTTATGATATTAGTAGATACTTATAATTACTAATTAATATAATTTGCTATAACTCATATATGCTATACGTATAGTGCCATATGATAATTTTCACTTAAACAATTAATTAGTTTGCCCTTCACCAATATTCATCACATTTGCATTCATTTAATAGGCAACGGAGATTAAAGTGATAACAGGGAATATTTCATAAAATAATTGCCAACATTTACCTTCTCATAATCATATATTATGCAAAGAAAGACAATATTATAATAAAAGCAAAGATCGCAATTTTCGAATATATTATTGTATGACTTATGACGGAATTATATATAGGTAGTATGTAAAAACTTTAAAGTCTTAGCCAGTTGTCACGTACCTTTATACATTTGCTTCCTCAATAAGTGTATCCTATCAGATTTATACGCTCATCCCCGCTGGTTGCAGGGTTTGAAACTAATGAAGGTTTCCAAGCAATACATGAAGACATTTTTCTTTCTGACTATAAATAAAACTATTATTATATAATACATTTTAACGTTGATATTATAGGTACTCGATGCTATTACTCAAAACACAAATTATTATGAAATTGCAGTGATTATACAATTATAAATTGAGACGCATCTATGTGTGACCCCCATTCACATAGATATGGCGTGAAAAATATATTTTTTTGAACGTCCTTGAATTAATGAGAATAATTTAAAACGTTGTTTGAAAATAATTTAATCGTATATTATTTATTACTTTATTAGTTTATTATTACAATAAAAACTTCATACATAATATGGTTTTGCGTGGATTTAATAATCGTATATGTTACGCAGTAATGTTATCGGTTAAGCTTTACACCATCGCAGTCGGATTACATGATGGAATCAATCGATTCGTTAGCGTACGTCAAACATGGATTCCGTTTCAATTGTTTGAAGACAAAAAACGAAAATTTGGGTAAATTATACCGAGCATATACCTATGTATTGTAAAACATTATAGCAACCTAAGTGTTGAAACCTATTCAATATAGCCATCGCACAAGACATAATATTTTAATACACAAATACAATAAGTAAACATAACATAAATATTAACATTCAATATTATTATTTGAAATAAATACGTATTAAATATATAAAATAACAAGAGTACGAGTACATATTCTATAGGTATGAGTAGGTAGTTAAATAACAATAAATTATAAGTTGTCAATAAAATCAAAATAAAATTGTGTGTGTTATTTATATGAAACGTTTGAGGTATAAATCAAATTTTTTAGCTATAAAACAACTATTACAGCAGCTTTTCGATAGATCGATAAGAAAAAAAGCAAATATGTATTCGACACGTGGGGTAGCAAAAGAGTATACTACCTAGTGTATTAATGATTCAGACCCGATTTCCCGACAGCCGATTAGCCAACGACTATACTCGTTTCGCCGGAGCATAAACCTGCAATCTCCGGTTAAGATGGAAAAAGTTCCAATTCGCCGACAAATCGTAATTTCACAAAATTCAAAATTAAATTTTAACTCTAGAATATTATAATCTACAATGTCGATACAACGCGTTATGATATTATTATTATTGTCTGCAGTTGACAGTAAACCGTATAAAGTATAATCATATTGCATCGTTAGTTAATCATTTCATGATATTAAATTTATTAAAATGTCCTGGTTTATAATATTATAAGCTCTGAGCGTGATGGCCAACTGTTAGTTTTGGATAATTTTATGCATCGAATTGACAGAATACGACGTGGTTCTAACCATTATTATAATATTGTGTGAGTCGAGCAATACTCGGAGAAGATTCAAATAATATTCTATTATGTCAAAAATGCATGAAAATCCGTCGCACGGAATTCAATTGGGGCTTTTTTGAAATGAGCTTTAAAGTAATTTTTAACTCTAAATATAATTGATTTTGAACTAAACATAATATGTATCGACAAAATGCGGGTGTGTCGTCGAATTGACTTGTCGGCCAATCGGCATGACACGGTATAGTATAGGTATACCTATAATGAGTAACTATTTTATAATGCATAATAAATAGGTATCGTACAAATATGTTAAAACCAAGGTCTTATAATATTATTAATTTTCACCGATTGATTAAAGAATTATAATAAAATAATTATTTAATTATTATTCATCGTTACAGGCCGTGTAACCGGTTGGGGAAAAAAACGTTTCAGAATAATAGAATTTCGACGGATCTCTTCGTCCCTCTCCCCAACCATCCCCCTATATAATACGTGGGTACCTACCTAACTGAGGTAATTTATAGTAAAGCTCCATAGCGCATGTGCTTCTATATAAATGAAAAAAAAAAAACGTAACGCGTAGGCTATGATAATATATTATAACCAGCTAACTCGTTCAGGGGCGGCGTACGTATAAATTGTGTATACGCGCCCGGAGAAGAGAAAATTCTAAACACGAATAATATATCCTATACCACCGGGTATACGGACCTATATGTACCACACTATACCACGGTCCCGTATATATATAATATGTTTATATATACACCATAATATATACGTATATATATCATAACCTATGCGCGTATGACGCGTATATAATGCGACGTGTGCGCGTCCGTTCGCCCGACTGCGGCACGCACGCGATCTAATCTATTGTTGTTTTCCTGTTTATGTTTTTTTTTTTCGGTATTTTTTTCGTTTTTTTTTTTTGTTCACTCAGGTCGACTTCTCGGTTATATATGCAAATTATGCGACCCGCGCGCGAGCGTTATCCACATCTGCTCGAAGAATTTTTTTTCCACCCGAAAATCGGTAACCCTTTTTTAGGTATTTTTTTTTTCCTGCGACGACGACGACGACGACAACGACGACTATAATATACACGACGATACGCGACAAAGAGACGTTTAAAACGGGGGGGTCGTCGTCGGGGTCGCGCGTATTATTATTTTCGGTATTATTAATTTTTTTCCATTGTTTCTCGGACGTTTTTTTTATTATAATTATTTTTTTTCAACCGTTCTCAGTGGGAGACGCTTTTATGGTTCAACACCTCTAGAAGAAAAAAATCAAAATCGAAATAAAAAAAAAAAAAGTAAAAAACCCGTTCACCCTCGTCAGTGTCAAAAGTCGTGATAGTTTTTTTTACTTTTATTATTCCTAGACATCGCGCCGGGCGCTGCTGAATCGCAGCCGCCCTTATTCGGATGTGAATCAAACTTCGTTAAAATTCTGTTTTTTTTTTCATCCACCGCGGGAACGAATTATAATTTCAGACGAATTTTTTTCTCCTCGCCTCCCCCTCCCCCTCTCCCCTCACACGTGGCAGTCGGCCACGGAGATTTTTTTCGACGCTCGATTCTCCGGCTAAAAAAAAACCAAAAAAAAAAACCGTATCGCAATAACGTTCGGCGAGCACCGCTCAGACCGCGACGACTTTTCACTCGGGCAGCAGCAGCTGTGCGACGGTCGCGCCGAGAGGACCGCGTGATCAGATAATTATTGTACGCGACACAATGACGCTCGGATCGTCGTACATAATACATATATCGCGGACCCGTCGCCGGTATATGTTAGGTATATACACTTTCGGCGGCGGCGGCGGCATTTGCATTGTTTTTACGAACGCTAACCCCCTTCCACCGCACCCGCCGTTCAAGGGCTCCAGCGGGTCTTTTTCTTTTGTACGGATTTTTTTTCTCTCCCGAATATATATATATGTTAAAACAAAAGGTTGAAAAGGCCTTTTGTGCACGCACTTCAAAAAAAAAAAAACGTAAAAACTCATAACGGTCACGGCTGCGTGTACTAGCAGGCGATCAATAACACGTTATATTATTATATATATTATGTGTGATGTATATTATAATATATTATGCGCGAAGTGATCGCGCGCGACACCGCCGCCGCCGCCACCGCCGCCGCCGCCGTGGTCGCGGGATAACGTGCTCGCGACAGCAGCTGTATGGCGTGACGTAATAATTAATGTACAGCATATTATTATATTATATATTATTAGAGAAGCGCCCAAAACGTATTATACTAACACGTGTGTGTGTATTATATTATAACATATTAAACTGCACGAGGAAAACCGACAGATAATACGAAGACGCGAGAAGGGCGCACGACTAGACCCGAAACACGCCGGGAGTGCTGAAAACCCGGGATTTGGCATACGACTTATTTTATCCGCACAAATATTATTTCAACGGCAATTTCGAGTGTATTCCACGTTTAGACTTGATTATGTATACAAAGTGAACTGCGCAGAGGTAACTCATCATAGGTAGCACAGAGTCTTTAAACTGAAAATAAAACAACGAGAGAATACAAATACTGTGCTCGGTGTGCCTATACGGAAAATAGACTATATGATAGAGGCACTCGTTCGATAAGCCAATTTGAATTTTTTCTGGGGCGTTCAAGTCTAAATCGTTTAGGTTTTAGATTAGAAGAAAATATTATGGATAATATTATAATTCCAAATACGCAAAAACGATTCATAATATAATATATTATATCCGACTATATAGGACATAAACACGCAACTGCAGAAATCTCCTCGTGTTTAAGACATAATACCTCGACGGCCGAACTCAACATTTCCTGCAGAACTCTTAAAGTAACATCACGAAAAAAAAAGAAAAAAACGCCGCTATATCGAGCCGGTCGATCGAGCCACCGGTCTGCAGAGTATAACCGTTATAGTATAATATTATAAAATAAAGCGGAGAACCAAACACGCGTAGTCCGTGTGGACGAGAACACGCTGCAGTCGTATTACACACACGCTGCACGTGTATTATGTATACATACGAGAGACATAATATACGGGTATATAAATGTATATACTTCTATATATATGTATATATTGTGTATATATTATATATATATATACATAAATGCGTGTATATAAATGCACGTACGGGCGCCGAGGAAGACGAGAGGAAAACATTAAACGAGAGACTGCAGCGGCGGCGAGCTGGAGATGTGTGTAGAGGATAGGGCGACTGCTATGACGACGGTTCGTTAATGTTTATAAGGCGCACATAAATATCGTTCGGTTTCGGGGCCCCCGGAGGGTCAAAGCTGTCGAAATTCCGACGAACCGGTCCTGACAACACGCGAGTCCACTCCCCTCCCACCACCTCCACCCCACACACGCGCGCGTCACCCCCGCCAGCAGCATCCACACGCGGGCCACCACCACCTCCACCGCCACCGCCTCCTCCACCACTGCAACGACTGCACTCTGCTACTCCTCCTATCGCCTATCCGTCTTCTTCTTTCTCACTACAATATTATTATTATATATAAACGCGTATCTACCTACCTACCTACCTACCTACGACTATCGGGTTATATTATATTATATAGACGCGTCTCCGTCGTCTTTGCCTGTACCACGTAATATTATTACTATACTCCTCCCTAGACGATGATATTATTATTATTATTATTATAGAGTCTCGTCTATCGCGAGCCGTAGTCGTTGTACGGGACGACGAGCGGCGGCGGTGCGGTTCGATTTGAATTTCTTCGAGAAAACCGGTCGACCGACTGAGGCTCGCACACGCGCTCACAACGGCTCGCCACCGGTACAGAGTTTGTTGAACTTGGCCCAACCCGCATTTTTAATTCTACCGCCGCCACCGCCCTTTCCCCGCGCCACCGTCAGACTCTTCGACTCTAAAATATAACCTATACATATATAATATTATATATATATATATATATATATACATAATATATAATAAACGTTGTACACATAATATTATACACGTTCAACAGGTACGCACCTATACGCGGTATTATAAAATGCGCGGCGTGCGGCGTTTAATTATTTTCGATGCGCTCAGGAGGTCCGCCGCCGCCGAAGTGCTGCACACGCAGCGTTCGATCTCGAGACGACGAAGACGGGTGAAACGAAAAAAACCCGAATAAAGGGAGCTCGTTCGGGGTTCACGCGTGAAGTACACTGGCGACCGGTCGTTTCTATAATAATAATTATTGCTGTTATCAATTACCGAGGAGGTATATACTATTTAGTCGTCGAGAGGAGCGCCTACTTAGACGGACAACGCCACAAAACACGTGTAATAGTAACGCGTCCGACTATTATATATATCGTGTTGTATTAAATAACGATCAGCTCTGAGTTGCACGTGACGACCGACCATCAGACGACCATCAGAGGAACGAGAGGATTTAGAGTGTATATATATATAGACACTCGTCTTGTACGAGTACGATAATACATGTAATATTTGTATACCGATCACGTCTTTCTAGCTTATTAGTTGTACACGCCCTATAGGGCCTACTGTATATACTTA
This sequence comes from Neotoxoptera formosana, assembly GCA_022818045.1. Lineage (NCBI taxonomy): Eukaryota > Metazoa > Arthropoda > Insecta > Hemiptera > Aphididae > Neotoxoptera > Neotoxoptera formosana. Next base: position 28,996,630 of record CM040634.1, read on the forward strand.
CTTTAATACAAATTGTGAGTCAATTGAGTATATATTATTTTGAATTCGAATTTTGTTTTACGATTTAACTCGTTAAAACAAATTTCTTGAAAACCTGCACTGCTGTATGCTCATTTACACGTATGATTATATGCGACAACGATCGGTCGCGTGCCAAATAGTATTGTGTTAATACAATTTCACTGGTAATTGGTGTATTTACTAGAAGAGTATAAGTACCTATACATCAACTAGGTACAAGACATATTATTATAAGCTGTATGTATATTGCATATTATGTTTATATGCAAAGTCGTAGTGAGCTCACTAAACTGAATAAAAATAAATACATTTTTTTTGAACAGATACAAAGTGTTTTAGAATTACAATTGTATTTGATTTGATCACCGCAAATTCATCGATAACATCCTCAAAACCGATTTCTCCAGCGACTCCGTTTTCTATAGATAAAACACCCAAATTTGACAGTCTCTCTATTGGCTCATATAGTTGATCTCGGATAATGTTTTATATGAGTCTGAGTTTGCTAAAGCTATACGTTTAAGCGAAGCTACAGTTACGGGCTGCATTGTCAAAAAGATTCTATTAATATTATATAATATCTATACGTTTGGATACGTCGATTCTTTTGGGTTGTAATATTAAATCAGCTGAAGTAATACAAGAACTGTTTGAACGGTCAGGAGTAATTGACAGCACTATAATATATAGTGTCTAGTATATACTAGATAATAATATATGCAGATTCTATCGTCATGGTCGTCCAGCGTCGTCCGCGGCGATCTTAACTCATAATGCATATATTATAATATTAGTAACGAAATAGTCTAATAAATATTAATTTTCGTGTACCGCCTCCGAATTATGTAACCTATAATAAACGTCACTTATATAATACGCCTCACGCATATTGTTTTCCGCATATTGTGTGTCAAACCGCATCGATGTATAGAGGAATTGACGACGATGGTGTTGGTCACGGGCACCACCCCCTCCACACTACCCCTTCTAAACAGACCACCGTCGCCGCAGCACTCACGGTGTAATAATTACCTACCCCAAATCGAGGGGGATCTGGAATGTATAGGTAGTTTTATTATTTTAAACATTACTGTGTAAATATAAGTTACGCAACAGAAAAAGGATGACATTAATATTACTATTTTTTTTTTTTATTATTAGAAATAAGCCTCGACAGCATGACCATTGGCTGACATTAACTCTTTTGACAGTATACACAATATATGTACATTTTTTTTTTACACATTATAGTTTCTAAGAATAACAATATGATATGTTTACAGGTTTAATAACACCAATGCTGATACAAAATATTTTCAATTTTGAAAATGTCCTTTATGAAATTAAGTATTTTAATTAGATGGCAGCTATAAATTGTTCATCGGACCTATAAGGATTGGTAGAGGAACTCAAGAATTTTGGTTTGATTCTGGCAACTCCTGCTGCTGTTTATCTGCATTCAACGAGGATAATAATACGTTATATTGGGCTCCACAGGTTGTGCACTTGGTTTTATCTCCTTATTGCTCAACAGGCAACCGCTTGTTATTATTATGTTTGTCTATTTTGTTTGCGTTATTTTTTTTTCGAGTTTATAATATTATGAAGATATCACGTAGTACCCATAATAATAAATAGTGACTCTTATTGCAGCACAACCGAACGGATATATATTATTTTATTTTACTGCACGCCAAAAATGCAGCAGACAGTCACGTTGCACTCTTTATCACCGCGCCTCACAATACACACGACTGCACCGTTAAAATTGCATACGTCAAGCGCGTTCGCAGCAGTAAAATCGTATAATTTATTATTATACATTATCGTAGGTATACATCGTTATTATAATATTATGCTATTATATTAGGTACCTATGTATAATATGGACAAGGTAATAATAATTACAATAATAATAGTCGGTAATAATATTCCCGGTAATTTTTTTTTAAACGCGCGTTCGGTTAAATATTATATTGTATTATATTGCAGTATTCTATAATATACTAAACCTCGTTTTCTCGGTAACCAACACAACCGTCGTGTAGACGGAGCAGAGCCGTACGCCTTCGTAAGGTATTAATACTGCGCCGTATTAAAAAATGACTTAAACGAAATGCCTATTTGCAGTGCGCGTTTTAATTGTGAGAAAAAGAAACATAGATATATATTGCACTCGCGCCGTTATTTCTATACCTATATAAGAAGAGTCCGTATGACTTGCATTTCGAACGTATATATTTTTTATGTATATTATTATAATGATAACCGTGTATTATGTGCTCGCATATATATATATATATATATATATTCCCGCCTACCTTCCCACATAATATATAATGTTATAGACGCGCCGCCATCCGAAGACGAAAATCCAATTATAATATATGACAATAATGATAACAATCGTTCATCGAGACGTTTGTAAAATATATCATTGCGCAATAACTATAATAAAAAAACGTATAATAATACGATAAAAACGAAAATCGTTTTCCGCCGCCGTCGTCGTCGGTTTAAATCCGCAAAACGCCCTTTTCGTACCTAATAATAATAATAATAATAATAATAATAACAATAATAATAATAATACGATATTGCCGCGTATTCAGCCGTACAGGTAGATATTATTATATATGATTTCGCTAACCCTTATAATAAACGCGTACCTGCAGCGCAGCGGTAACTTATATATATGTATATGAGGTATGTGATTTGCTCGACCGCGACAACGTTCGATAACAATATAACAATAGTGCAGAATAATAGGCGAGTTTTAATATTATTATATGTACCTATAATGTGTACTGTGATCGGGTGCTAAACGAAGGGCCCTCGAAAAGACGGGAGGGAAAAAGAAACACGTTTTTTCTAACGTCTCGCCAAATATTTATTATTATTATTATTATTATTGCATATAGGGACCGACTCGACGTTAAATCGACGGCGGCCGTGTCCGTCATATCAGTGTTGTACAGCGTGCATGTTGTTGCAGCGCGGTTTCTCGATTTTCGAAATCGTATCGATATTAAAAAAAAAGATAATATTATTATTTGACGAACCTCGCGGCCAGACGATGATTAACATAATATTACTACTTTAGTGTTATAACGGCCAAGCGAGTTTTTCCGTCTGCGGGATGATGCATAACACTCATAACAGTACTTATATATATTATTATACACACCTACTTTGGATGTACTTAACAGTAAACGGTCTCAATAACGTTGTGCGATAATGAAAGATCAAAGTCATCCAAATACGAAATCGGAATCGTTAATAAGGTATATGCTATCAATATATTTTAGTGAACCTATCTACCAATCTCAGTCGGAGATTTTTTTTTTTAATTAACAATTAATTGTGAAATAATAATATTAAAAGTTTAAAAACACTCATTAAAGTTGGAAAAGATATAGAAAACAGATTACATTGAGCTCAGAAAGGAAAAATTATACAGACACGATCGTGATTAGAAATAATTTCTATTGTTTAAACTGAAATATAAGCACTAAACTCTACTCAGTCATATCAAGGTATATCATAATATTCGAGTTTTGACATTTATTCGTTTTCTATTTTACGTATAATACAACACGAGTATATAAATTAAAAAGTATACAAATATATTATAATAACTGTACAGACGAAACACGTAATTGGGCCACGCGCAAATGTCAGTCTGTCGGACATTCGCCGGGGGGCCCCGAGTTTTCTCAGAAACCGTCTACCTGTCTGGGTTCATACTTTAGTCTCGGGGCTTATTTTTATGTACGGTGGTTACTGAGTATTACACCTGCAGTAAATTAATATAATAATATAATAATAGAACGACTGCAGATCGGCTGTTACTGCTGCTCTGTGTGCAGTTATTACCAGCACCCGTTAAACTGTTATAAATTCAGTACTATCCTCAGCATAAACCAAGAGGTGTATCTATAGTTGAAATGTTTTCTTTTTTAAATCCATCTTCACTCTTGTCAAATACCAAAAAAAAAATGTAATCAATACGTATCAAATTACTTAAAAATAGCAATTTTTTCAAGGACCCTCTAATATTAGTAGTCCCTGCACCCCGGCCTTCCGAGACTTAGATCCGGCACTGGCTGCATTCACACGGTGCATCGCAGTGCAGCAGTGTAAATGCGCGCAGAAAGACGTGTACATAATTAAGACGTGGAGAATACTATATATGAGCAAATGACGCGCCCGCTGCAGAGACTCGTGACCGTCTCTCGATACTTCCGACCGGCCGAGGTCTCCGCGTGCTGCAATACGCTGCACATGCACCGCTGCTGCTGTGTAATGTGGGTTAAGTACATGCACGCGCGTGTATGCCTAACCCATATACATATACATATATATAAACAATCGCATGTGTATATGATATATCGCATGTACGACATGTGCGAAAATGGCGGCTAATATCGTACGCATATGTGTGTCATGTGTGCGTGCATTTACGTATACAGAGCGGTCAAAAAGATGGAAATAAAACGGACGAGCGCGGTTTCCCTGCACTTATCGCGGTCGAGCATTGCGCAGGTAACCTCGGTCGGTATCTGCAGTTGTACTTCTCGGCATATTACGGACAAATATTGGACAATATTATGCGTGGTAAACGCTCTGTATACACACTACTATATCGTTGTACGCTTTTTTCATATAATTTATATATGGCGGATCTTATGCAATAAACGCTGCACTGCGACGACGAGAGTCCCGTTCGCATTGTATGCAAATCGCGCGTGCTGTACAATATATACATATAATAATATAATACGTATATCTATATTATTGTACACCACATGGTGAATGGTCGCGACGGTCGCGGCGGCGATGATGGACTATGCAGGGGTGCAAAGCCGCTGCCCCGCCGATGACGCAACAAGGACGAGCGCCGCCCGAAACGCGGGGTGGTAGAAAAACAAACAAACAATATACAAACGAACTGCGCGAAAATGGACGGACGGGAGCCATCATTGTTGTCATCGTCGTGATACGCACAATACGTATAATATTATATTGTAAATGATGGTGTAATATAATTATTATAATAATGCGTGCGGATATGTATAAAACCCGTCGTCGTCGTCGATTCGGAATGAGCGTTTTATCGAGCACATTTTTTTTGGGTTTTTAATTATACACTAGTGGATACTTGTGTATTTGGACTAATGGATTTTTCGGAAAAAAACATTATTTCAGTAAATTTACCAGCCATTTTGTTCGGGTTTTTTTTTTTTAATTTTGTTTCTTACCTCGAGGTATTTAATACTCGAAACGCGGAATATGCGCGAATTCATCTGAGTAGACACGCTTTTGTTCACGTCCTTTATATGGTCATCAATGAAAACGAGTGCAGTTTATATTCACCGCCGTGTACTCGTATTCATTCCGTCGTGACTGCATATTATGTATAGTTGCAACAGCAGCAGCAGCAACTGTCGCCTAAATCTGTTGTCCGCTGCACTTTCTAAAAATCAAACCGAACCTTAACTATAAATGTGAAATAGTGTCCAGAAAATGCATGGCTCGTAGGCATACACACATACGATTATATCATATCCGGTCTACTGTCGGTTATAACTTATCGCCCATATCTTAGCTGTGGATTGAGAATCGAGAGTACTGCAGTTGTATGGAATACGCACTCATTAAACACGATACAGCTGTCTTTGACCGCCGCTCGTTCGCCGCAGTCCGATTCGTTCCACGTACATTATAAACTACCCGCGACCACCGTCGAAGAAAATAGCTCTAGGAGAATATAAACGCTTACCCATGAGTATTCTATCAATAGCAATGTTAAAAAAAAAAAATTATTATACATGACGTTTTAATTGATCTAGATGATTGTAAAAAAAAAGAACAACACAAAACACTGTAGAAGCGAGCAAGTACCTATATTATAGTTGTAATAATCAGCTAATATAATATATATACCTAAAATGTTGGCGATACCTATATATACTTAAATCGTGTATAGGATAACTTGACGTGGTTTTATTTTATTGTATAAAGTTGAGTTTACATCATAATTTACGCGTACATAAAATTACATATTTTATTTGATGACAGTATTTTAATATCGAGTATGCCAATGATCTAGACCATTATAAATAGTAGAGCTCTCGCCCGAAGACTGACGATAAAATGGTTATTAAACGGCTTTCTGAACTAAACGACAAAACATTGAACGTGTACGTTATCGCTATGTATTCAGACAGAATAACTTTCGAAATTTAAACATTTTACTTCATTGAGGTTTGGATTTTCAGAGACGATTAAGGAGATCATCGCCAAACCTTACCCATCATCTAGAATCTAGATGCTCTTATAATATGAGTCTTTTTATATTTTTTCAGAACGTTGTACAACAAGTTACACTTTGAGACTCTCCGCGAAAAACGTTGCTGGGTTTCGACTATATACTTACTACTACTGGGAATATATACGGTCGTATATCGGTATCGGTACAATAAATAGTGTGGTTACCCTAATCGCAAAATGTTATTAAATTGTATACTAGAGGAACCGCAGTTAACGAATAATAATACCTAATACAACCTGGCGGTGACGGGTATGTTGTTGCATGGAAAAAAATAACATAAACTCTCTGTAGATGTCTGGATTACTAAAGTCGATAAATTTATAAAAAAATTGGACTATAATTAAATAAAAACAGTATATTTTGAAAATATCTTTTATTCTATTAGAGGTGATCGGCTCGATGCGATCTCGAAAATCGATTGGTTTATTTGTATTCGACCTTCTAATACTGTAAATAAAAAAGGGCAAATTTTTAACATCAAATATTTTATTACAAAATACAACGCGCTATAAATGACATATGTTTCCAGGTACCTAGTAAAAACTAAAAACTACGTATAGGAAAAACGTAACTACCTACCTATAAAATAGGTTTAACGACTATACAACTGCAGAGTATAAAAACGATTTAAAATAACTATCGTGATTTTAATAATCATTGTACATCATCTATATGTATTTATTTAATAGATAATATTTGATTCGACTAGGTATAAAATTGTAAAAAATCTCGTACTATAAATACACACAATTACACCAATACTTCTATTATGGGGAAATAATGAGGCAACAGCAAATTTAAAATCACATTGAATTTTTAAGTCGAAGGTTCGATTATTTTGTAGGCGTATTATATAGGAGTATAGACATTGATATTATAATCCATGGAAAACATAATCATTTTGAGTCTAGGTCTCTATAGGATTATGTATTATACACAATTTCATCGTTCGCTAGACATTATGAACAATAACATTTTGAAAAGTAGGTAATAATATAGTTATTAGGTTTAAATATAAAACCACTGTTATGTCATTTTATTAAATACAGTGCAATGTGTTTGCAAAGTTTGTAACGGAAATGAAAACATAATTTATGCGCATCAAACGATATATTTGAATCAAACAACGAATAAAAATCCTCTCGAAAATTCGCTCTGTACTCGAATAAAAAAAAATGTATACGACAAATACGTGCAATAAGGAAAAAAAATCATTACGAGCTATTCATTTATAGCTGGAAAATATTTTTTGACACAGACGGTACCGAATATTGTTTCTACGCGCGTGGAAGTCAAAAGTCTGATGACGTTTAATATTTTTTAGATTTTTGCGTCTCCGGCTTACATTTTGTGAGAGAGAACTGTGGGTATGCATGCACGTAAAGAAATAATATCAATATAATAATAAAACGAGTGACGAGAACGTTCGGATGAATATTTTCTATGTCTTGTCGTCGTTGCGGGGACGACTATATATATTATAATTATTCGTGTAAAGAAAAAAAATGGAAGGGAATAAAAAAAAACGAATTTTAAGCTTATACGTTTTGTACAAAATATATTATTCCGTTCGACTTTTTCGGGAGTAAAACGAACGCACTGCGCGAGAATATAATACGAGAGAAGAAGCGCAGACGACGTCAACGACAGACGCGCTCGCGTGTTTTTTACTCGGTCGTGGGTATATATGTTATATTATGTACATAATATTACAACGGATCTCGGCACATATTTTTGACAAAAATTACGTTTTTTATTCTCTCTCTCTCTCTCTCTCTCTCTGTCGAAGTGTACATGGCACGTTAATATATAAATATACATATATTATATACCTATTTATATAGTAACTATACGACTATATTATATGCGAGTTGTTAAAAACGCATTAAACGTTCGAGTCGTGATGTCTGTCGAGTGTTTTAAGTATATAATATACATTTAATACATAAAAAACACAATGTAATATTATAAAAGTTTTGCGCGTGTACTATAAATTTGGAGGTCAATATAAATATTATCTTCAGCACATCGATGTGCATATAATATAATGTGACCGACGTCGTTTGACATAATATTTTATTATACCACGCATACACGCCGTCCTCAAAATGTATAAAAAATGTTGTACATTTAGACCTCAAATAGACCATGCCGTGGTGTACGATGACAAAATTCATGTTCAGGACTTATGTAGTATATTTTATACTCGAGACTTGACAATAGATTTATAAGCACTGAAACTGACTGAAAATGCATCAAAAAATTGTTGTTATTTCGATAAAAAAAAAAAACGACGGCGAAGAAGCTGCGGTACTATAGTTAGCATTTAAAACATCCCCGAGTGTGTGCAGACACATTTTTTTAAGAACAATTACATAGATACCTACTATAACATTAACTATAGTCGTATACACTTTAATATTTGAATAAATTGAGTATATTTTTGCTGTATTATACGCTGCAGTTTGAGCAGTTTTAACCTGCCTTTATATAAATAAATGGATACTATATGCGTATTATAGTTTATACATGATATTTATCGACAAATGTTCAAAATATTTAGACAACTATAGAAGGAGGAGTGGGGGCCATCAGTCGTAATTTGGGGTCTCCAAAAACGAGTTGATAACTGCTTCAGTACAATTTATTTATTTAATAATATAATACATAATGACATAGCCCTCTTTAACGACTCTCGTGTGTTGATAGGTTCTTTTCAATTAGGCGCCGGGGCACCGTATACCTATATATCAGTATAATATGCCTAAATATATATATATATATATTATTATATTATATTATATACAGTTTGGCTAACGACGGGAAATTAAATAGTCATCAAACCGTAATAATATATAATATAGTACCTATATAGGTAATTGAATTTTAATTCGTCGTTACTCGACGGCGCGACGACAATATGACGTATGCGGTAGGTATATATAATATAAAAGCGTATATAGCTGCATTACCTCTACGTGTAACATTAAATAATATTCGTGTGCACTTGTACTTCTACATCGTCTTTGCGATCATAATAATTATTTGTCAAACGCAAGTATACATTGTACATCATAATATGCCCCCACCTTTTTAAGTATATAATTTATTTATTACATAACCCGCGGTCTTCCTGAATTAAAAAACTCACACTTCTGCAGTTCAGACGTGCTATATATTAACGGAATGAGCGATTGGACTTGTACGTTCAATATTTGTCGGAATCGAGTTCGATTGAAATCGTCGTGATCTCATGGTGTATAATATTGCAATAATATCGTGTGGGTCGAGATTGTAGATTCTCATCCGGTCGCCGACGTGATGGGTTTTTCTTTATCGAGCTCTGTTATAGTTTTTGATACGTATTTTCGTTACGATACATAATATGTATTTAGGTCGAAGTTGTGTTATAATTTCAGTAAAAATCGTTTTGAATTTCACGACTACACGAGTGACGTACTATGTAGGTATGTCGCATGATATTTGACACTATACAATATAATCATTGCATATTTTTGAACGAGAAAATATTATCGTTAATGCGTGCGAGTCGTGTGTTGTGTTGCGGTGACACAACGGTCGAGAGAGTCAAACCTCAGACATAGAGCTAAGCTCACCTCTACCACAGAGGTTAATAATTGTAGCCTTGCCTATATATTAAAGCTGGTATAACTGTAAAAGCACATAACTAATCCATAATATATAAAATATGTATAGTCGTTTAGGCATCATAGGCGTCATCTGCGCGACATTTTTTGGGCCGATCGATTGGCCTGTGGGCCGAGGCGGTGCAAGTTATTCATTTAAGAGGATTTCTAGACCCATATGTGTTGTCTCCATCTTGCAAACGTATACAACACGGTAAATTTGAGTTCAGTAGAACCAATTGTGTGTCTATAGTAGGCTTTAATATTAGAGTGCTATTATCCAGCTTAAAGGTAAGAATACATTAGGTATCTGCGTGTTGTCTCGTCGGTTTTTTACGATGTTTTAATTTTTAAGCGAGTTATAAACATTTTTATATTTTAGTACCCGTTTTACATACTCGTATGTTGCTGCTGACTTGAAAATTAAGACATCGTAAAAAACCGACGAACACAGAAAATGTTCTTACCTTTAAGTTTGATGATAACGTTTTAATATTAAAGCTCTCTGACATCCTCTTTTAACTAAAGTATAGACGAGATGTATCTGAACCAATTTTTCCATACGTTTTCAATGTTGATACTTTGAACGATTGCGTGGCCTAGTTTTCAACAAATAGGTATACCTGACTATAGGTATCATATACGATTAGTAATTTTGGCAGTACAACATTTATTTGGCCGATTGTAAAAAAACGGGCTGCTATTTGCGCAGTATGCTGCATCTGCGATTAAATATAGTCTGAGCACGCCTTTATATAGGTAATCTATATAATATGAAAATATGCTAATATCGCACATGCAGCGTTCGATTACCTATATGATGACGACGGAGGATTCTTGCACTGCGGTAAATAATAACAATAATAATATACGCGTTTTCGATAATATTATGCGTACACGATGCGCGCAAAGGCTCCCCGCGGAGTGCTGTCGAATAATAATTATGCGTACACCCATCGCAGTCGTCCGCTCACGTCAGATACGATTATAATAATAATATATTACGGTAATTGTGAAGATTCAAACCTATACCTATTTACACACACACGCGCACGCACGTAACAATATAAAATAAATATTATAATATGACGTATAGGTGCTCGCAACCATCGACGCGGTTTTGTTTACAAAAGTTATTACACAAACATAATATTATAATATATTATTATATGATAATAGCGACGATTGGGCGCGGCGGCGTTGGGAGTTTTCAACCCTTTCAACCGCGGAGGATCGTCCGCGTGTCCTCTGCTATATTATCGCCGCGCCAACGCCCAAGTGCCTTAAACGTTTTTTACAATGTCGTTTTTTTTTTTTAAATAAAAAAGGTGCGAGTGCACGTCGTCGCGGCTGCAGAGGTCGATTTGCATATTTCACGACGACGACGACGACGACGACGACAAGTCACACACACACCACCCCTATAGGAGGGACACGAAACGACGACCAAACGAGATAAAACGCGTCCCAAAATTGGACACGCGGGTAGATATTGTATTATATCATATAGGTGTACTGTCAACGATTTCGTCTTTAAACCCATCGCGCATTGTTCCCTTCGGGTAAAGGTGTATATGAAGCTACCTACGTGCATTATTATGCACGCGAGCACCTCCTCCTCCTCTGTGCACGCCGATCACACAAACACTGATCATATATTATGCGTATGACGGCATTAGCATATATATATATATATATATATATATATATATATAATAAACGAATATTTTAATGTACACGCACGCTGCACAACGACGGTGACGACGGCGACGGCGGCGGCGACTGTATAATATAATAGTGACTTGCGGACGAGTCGATAATAATATCATTGAAAAGGTGATTATTATTATGTGTGCGCGCATATCCGATATAATAATAATAAAATATTGTTATCGGCGGGTCCGTAATTTATTGCCGTCTACATATTATTATTATTATAACCCGCCGGGCCGGTAACGCCCTGCGGCAGGGTTATATTATTCAAGATATAGCTATATGCGGTACTCACCTAATCGTATATAATATGTATGGGTATGGGAGGTATAGGCGTTTTGAAAATAAAAAAAAACGTTAATTCGCGGCCGCGGGGCCGACCGCAGAGTGTGTAGCTGCAAAATGCAGAAACCGCCGAGCGACATATGCGCATTTAATAATAATAATATGAGAATTTTCCGATTAATTATAATAATATACCCATTATTATTATTATTGTCGATGTAGTGTGATAGTAACAATAAAAGATGTGCCTACACGATAGGTATATACGGTCAAAAAAATGCAAGCGTACGCTTATCGTATATACTGTAGTCTATGTGTGTAGACGCCGACGAGATCATAGGCGCGTCGAAATCAAGGGGGGGGGCTTAGCCCCCGAATATCTTATAAGCCCCCCCCCCAAACAGACAGCTTTTAGTTGTGTGGGATCAAAGCCACTCACTCACGTTGATATTAAAAATGTTAGCACCCCCCTTAAATTTTAATGGATGTCCGCCTGTGGACGAGACACGAAAATAATGAAATTGAAATACACAATATTATTATCCCTAAGTGGGTGATAATAATATAACATACTCTATCGTGATACATTTGAAGTGAGTAAGGTTACCCCCTCCTTTCCCCCCAAGTTCATGATAAGGATTCTTGTATGGGACTCGTACGATGAGTTTTTTTTTAAGGTTTATATTATACAAATAACTTGTTATACAAATGATACTTGTAAATTGTAATCCTTGCTTACTTCCATGTTAAATCGGAAAAAGAGAGACCTAAATATAGTCAATGAATCTTTGGTCAATACTTTTGTTTGCATAATTTTTTGATCAAAAACATGATTGTTGTTTTTTTATATTAAATTAACTACACAGAACTTCAATAGCTAAGTAAACCAATCTCTTTATAATCTACTTTTGTGGATCCATCTAAAGTATTATCATCAAGACAAATACGACCATATTTTGCGAACGTTTAAAAATATACTGCGTATAAATATTCAAAACTCATCTGGATTAGATCTGCGGTTACCCGTGTTCTTACCCCGGGGTTCGTGACAGCGGTATACGTCGACAAGTCGTGCGTAGGTAATGCGATTGACTGTGGTTTATACCAAGTTCGTAGGTCCATCACTGCGACCATATAAAAATGCAAATTCTCGGAGAGTGCGAGTGGTTGCATATTTTGGATTTTTCGTTGTTTTAGTCGGGGGCTGAATTTCCGAGCAGTTCAAGTAGATAATTTTGGATTTGAGGCCGACGATCCTCGCGCGGTCTACACCCACGACCCGCCTGGCCGCCTACACCCACGACCGAAATATTTTTGGTAGGTATATACGTATAATTGAAAATATAGTCCAATTTACGCGGTGCCGATTGCACGACCCCGCCAAACGTATGATTATATTTAACAATTTGTTTTGCCGTATCTTACCTGCACCTGACGACGACGACAGTAACAATAACAATAACAAACGTAATAACAGCCATCACAGCTGTACCTACGTGATACGGATCGACGTCGTAACCTATAATCCGACTACGTCTCTCCGCGTTTATCGCCGCCGCCGCCGGTGTTTTAACCGTCCTCCGCCGCAGGAAATCACACTTCTTCACCCCCCCCCCTCACCCGAACCGACGCCGACGACCCCGAATTATTGTTTTACGTCACCTTATTATTCCTCGTCATAATTTCGCCAAACGAGCGCGTAAGGTGGCACAAAAAGTGGGGAATTTGCTCAAAAAAAAAATTAATTCGTTTCGGGCGTACAGCCCCCATGTTTGCGCTAAATTCTCCACCTGCGAATAAACATTTTTTTCAATAATAATTCGTATTCGAAGACAAGACACACGTTATAATAAAGTAATTTTTTTATAAGTCTATAGATTTTAAAGTCAGACTTCCGTACGCATTATGACAGAGATGAGAAACAAGTATGCTGTACGATGTAGATTGTATGTATTCCGTATCGAATATCGTTTATATTATTGACCAAGATTATTATAGTAAAATGTTTGAGCAGGTAAATTTGGCGCCGCAAATGAACTGTATCCATAGCAAATTATTTTTTTTTTTGATGCGAATGGGCTTGCCCTTACAACGCGAGTGCAAAAACTCGATCTTTTCTTCGGTCCTCCGTGGATGTAAGACCCAACTCTTCGCCGAGGATCCAACAATGGTCGCGTGTAACAGGTAACCTACCTATAAACTATCGCGTATACACGTCTTATACACGACACAGGTGGCTTTATCGTGATAATATTGTGCGCTACATAATATACAATATTATAATATAGTTTAACTGAAATATATGTATATAATATTATGTACCTCAACGTCAACGACAACAGCAACAATGGACACGCGCACTGCAGCTATATACATATAATAATAATAATAATAATAATATAATATACACGTATTATATGTGCGTACGGCGATATAGGAGTGCGTGCAGAGACCGACCGATGCGTGCCCGAGGCCGAGACCCGCGGGCTTATAAGCTTATTACGGGTTTCTTCTACCGCCGTCATATACTTTTTTTTTCATTTACCCCATAATCGTGTATGTCATATTATATTATATGTATGTGTACACACACACACACTCTGCAGCAGTACACGACGTCTTGCAGTATATTTATAATAATAATATCATTTGTGTGTATTATGATATGTTGTTATAGTACACTGTACCTACCTACGACGAAGACGTCATACACACGCGGCACGGCGGGCGAAGAGACTTCGACGGTTATAACTGTTTTTCGAAACACCCTTGACCTCTCTCTCTCTCTGCAGCTCGCCAGCTCGTTCCGTCGACTCGGCTTGCCGCGCGAGTGTGCGCTGGTTTTCTCATTATTATAATATTATGCTGTGTACCTTTATGATATTATACCTATAGCTGTATTTTTATATATATATTGAACAGCAGCAGTGTTGTTGTAGTGTTACGTTTTTTGTTATTATTACACGCGTATCGGTATTTACCGCACATAATGCGGTATTGTATACAATTTTACATACAAATCGTATACAGCGGCGCACGCCGCTCGAAAGTGTCTGGACCCGAGTTTATAATAATAATAATAATAATAATAATATTTTATTATATTTTTTTTATATAAATATTATGTGCACCACGCGATGCAGGTGCACGAGCGTGATATTCGGTGTACCCGCGAGAGCGACCGCTATTGTTGTCGTGTCGGCTGTATTATGTTTTATATTATTGTTATTGTTATTATTATCATTATTATTATTACCTGAATCTTTTTCACTTTCCGCGTTCATACGTAATTATAATGTAATTTATATGTTATTATTCGGCATCGTACGTTGGCGAAAATCGATCGTATAACCTAATGCGTGAATCGATGCTGCAGGTAAACGATAATCGAAAATATCGTAATATTCACTGCAGTAATCGATACGCCTACGAGGTGAACACGCGTTAGTCGTTCTGCAGGAACTGAAACCGAACCAGAAAGGTCAAAAGGTACCTATATTTGAATAGGAACGGTACGTTGACGACGGGTTTATTAGATACAAAAAAAAATGTTTTGCTTCAGACGTCGTGAAAACATCGTTTTCCCAATGACGAAATTCAAATACAATTTATCCGGCGCGATCGTTATTCTTCACATAAACATCCAAAAAATGTGGCTACAGATATTTCAATTCAATCGAGTTATAGTTTGTTGCAAGCGGAAACCAAAAGCTAATGTTTTTCCAAAACCAACAACCATATAATATCGCGATAGGGTTCTAATTTAATTCAATAATACTTCTAAAGTAAATTCGTCGACCCAAAAAACGGTGTGAGCGGACGACAGAGCAGACGTCGACTGGCGCACGGTCGTCGTCGCTCGCCGAACGCATAATAATAATAATAATAATATTTAATACAATATTAAAATCCGAATGGCCCGCGCTCGCTGAATAATTCTGCAGTCGTCGTCGTCTCCGACGCCAGAGGTTCCGTAGTCGTCGTAGCCCGTCGTACGACATATTATTATTATTATTATTATAATATTTCGCATTACATAAAAGGTTATATCAATTTTCTGGAGGGGGTGAGGTCGTGCGATAGGGGAATGTCGTACGTATATATAGGCGCGCCGAGCGAGGACCGCCGCCGCCGCCGAAGAGGGCGACCCGCGAAAATATAATATATTACACGCACAAGCACGTGTGTGTGTGTGTGTGTGTATGTGCTGGCGCGCGAGTGTAATAATATAATATAGAGACTACAAATCTACATTATGGCCGTAATGTCTTGGACGGCGTTGGGGTGCGAATGTGCAGAGACATAAATCGTCGGTTGCTGCAGGTTTCAGAGCCTCTGCCGCCGATGATATATTTTTTTTTATGGCGCGTCTCACCGCCCTGCAGCGAAACGAGAGAGCGAGTTATGATATTTTCGTCGTCGTGCAAAAATCTTCGAGACGTCCTCCCGACGGATTAATAACGCTTAAGTCTCTACTGCTGCTGCCGTGATGAACAATATAAACGGGCAAAGGGCGGCGTGGCGGTGGCGGGGGGGGGTTCGTTTTCTAGAACCCTATAATATTAATACGTCGTGCATATATATACACGCGTACATAATATTTTGTTTCGGGGGTGGTTTTTCTTTTTTTATTCTAGTCCGGTGTAGATCGTCGCATAAAGCGCGACCCGCGGTGGTTGCGTTTAGATCATATTTCTCCCGCTCGCAGTCCCATCACATTATTGCCGCCTGGAAATCTCCTTATATAGATCATCTCCGGTGGAGACGCGTTGAGTGGTCTGAGCTCTGCAGTGTGCAGCGTGAATATACGTTCCGAGGGAGTTTTTTCACAAATGGTTTCTAGAAGGTTTCCCGGAATTACCGCAGCAAGCGTCCGCAATAACGACGACGACGACGGCGGAGTTTATTATAAACGTCGTCGTCCGGAAGTCGTTAACGCGAGGAAATGAAAAGCGAAAAAAAAAATGATGGAAATAAATCGAATCTCGCCGGGAATGTTTGAAAAATTGACAGAATAAATATTATATAAAATGGCGTCCGCCGATGAATGAGAGTAAATTAGCATATATTCGTCGCCGAAGATAATAATCATCTCCGGACACTGCGTATACGCGATATCTTATACCACACGCAAAACGTAGGAATTTTTACAAACCATCATTCGATATTCATTCATACGATTATTACACAATAATAGTAGGTATAATAATATCGTTGCCTATCGTAAACACGATGCCTTGAGTATATATAGTAATAATATATGTGAGCCGCACGGCCGGGCGCACGAGGTCGTATTGTAAACTCGAACGGCGCAGCGCATATTATTATACGCATATATATGTATACGCACCAAACGAATAATTTAAATAAAAACAAATATTGAGATGTGAAATATACGCGTGTGCATAATGTAACATCCTCGACCGAATGATCATATAATTATTATTATTTTCGTTCCAATAGTTTGAAGTTTAAATAATAATAATAATATAATGTATATCGGTTGCGTGCTGTATCGCGCATCGTGCGCAAATATAGGGTCGACTTTTTGCGGTGCGCATTTTTGGCCAAAAAATAATTCGTCCATTATCCTAAAATTATACGACGTATATGCGTATATATTATTTATATACTTTTATACATGATATTAAGTTTGTATATTATCCGAGCGATATAGGAAAAAATAATTATGTTCTAAAACATACATATTGGTATAATACATAAATATATATAGATGACGCGATAAATATAACGTAGACTTCCTATATATAATAGTAATTGAGAACAGTGATCGCGTGATGAAAGGAGGGACTTTTTTATTTTTCAATCGGCAGTCTATACAGTCTAATGTATATCATATGTATAATACCTATACAATTGGTAATATTTGTGAGTATATTATTAGGTAGGTAGTCATGAAAAAATGCTCGACCGACAGTTCGTTGTATAGTATTATTTTTGTAGATTTTAATATTTATAAACGGGCAAACGACATGCGCGCGTTTCACAATAACATCTAATATAAGACGGGTAGTAAAAAAATTAAAGAATTCAAAATACATTTTTTTAATCGCTATACAGAAGACGGTGAACGGATTTTACACGATTCGTATATACGTATACAGCGTCTTCTTAGGCCACTGCGGTTCTCGACCTTTTTTTGAGTTAGCGACCCCTATAATGTCACCAAGATGTCTAACGGCCCTTTTGTATAATGTAAGCATTAAACATTTTTACAAACTGCTATCATTGTATTTATTTGTGTTTTACAATATAAAAGGTATATATTATGTGCGTTTGAATATTTTTTTTTAATTTAATGACTCTTTTGCTGTTGTTGATTTGAAATTATTTTGTCAATCCTTGGCTCTCAATAGTCAATAGATTTGATTAGACTTATTCTCATTGTTGGCGATATATCTAGCCGATTTCTCGATTTAGTTTCAATTGTAGTCATC